>QEPC01006023.1:1013573-1024607 GCA_003113815.1 Sphenodon punctatus
GATTCCCCCCCTCTCCCCCACAACTCACTGACGGTTCTTTTTTCCCCTGCAGGTCCCAGCGGCAGCGGTAGCAGCGGCGGGGGTGGCACCAACAGCGGCGGCAGCACCAGGAGCAGCAGCGGAGCAGCAGCGGCAGAGCCCAAAGCCCCCCCCGCACCAGCAACAGGTAGGTCCAGATGGCACAACCCCCCTGCAGGCTCCAGAATGGATTCTGTTTCCTTACATTTGCATGTTGTGTGTTTTTTCTTGTGAAAAAGAGTCTTGAAAAGCCATCAAAGCATATCACAGAGAATTGTTTAAGTTTTCAGGATTCACAATGAATCTGGAACTAACACTTTCAGTACTCTTTATCAAAATTCTTAAGAGCTCAGTTCTGATGTCACTTATGCTGGTTCTACCTCTGTGCAACTCCACTGATTTGAATAGAATTACTTCTGGTTGACATCAGTGTAGCTGAGCTGGGAAACAGACCCTCTGAATTAAAAGCCATTGGCACATGTGTTTGCCACAAAAGTTTCAACTGTAGAATTTTAGTAGAAGTTGAAAGTTCACTGAGCACATTGTGCTGATTATCTGAAAATTGCTTGTCTCCAGGCCAGTCAGTAACTGCTAATCGTATTAAGTTAGATTTTGGAAGAGTTATTTACTGTGCAACAGTAAAAACTAATTATTACAAGTGGCCAAGCGTTCTTTGCATCCAGCTGAACAGGATGCTGTCAAGCATAGAGGGTATGTGAGTAATTTCCAAACTTTTCAAGCTTGTGCTACCTTTTTAACCTCCAATTTAAGACGTGATACCCTGAGAACTTAAAGTCTCATTCCCACACTGCAGTTGCAGCGTAACTCCCCAGACAACTGGTCATCTGAACCCAACCTGCTTGCGTCTGCCCCAGCTGGCTCATCCTTCACTAGGACTGCTGACTTTCCTCCATCACCAGTCTGATTTCCCAGCTCCTGCCCACTTGTTTCTTCATACTTGTGGTGCAAGTGGGTCCTGTCAGAGGCATGGGGTGTGACCGCCTGGGACATAGGCGGATGTAAGGGTCGCAACAAGAGATCAGGATTGGGGACAAGGCGTAGTGCCAGCGCCGGGTAGTTAGGAGGTGAAGACCAGGTAGGAGATCTGCAGTGGGGCTGAGATTCAAAGCAAGGAAAGCAGAATTGGGGTCCAGGTCAGAACAGGGCCCAAGGTGAGAAGCTAAATCGTGGTCCAAAGTCACTGCTAGGGTCAGAAGCTAGAGAGGTAATGTCCAGGGGAGATAAGAACAGGTAGGGCTGGGGAGCAAGGTTGGGCAACAAAGAGATAATGGCTGGAAGGGGACAAAGGCAGGGGAGGGGAACAAGGAGACAAGGCTGGGATAGAGAGCAAGGAGAGCAAAGCACAGATGTTGGGCAAGACACAGGCTGGAACAGAAAGTAGGGGGGTCTAGGAGAGTTGTTCCACCCCATTGCCTGTCTGTACTTGGCAGACCTATATATACTGGGCCCAACCCCAACCAGGAGGCAAGAGTGTGGCAACAGCTTGAGAAGATGGGGCTGGGCTGAGACCAAGGAATGGCAGTGGCATGATGGAAAGCTGCCTCCTGCTTTGATCTCCCCACCTCCAGGATGCCTATTTGAGGCCTGAATGATCCCTCCCTCCAAAGAGCTGTTTGCTGGGGAGCAAGAAAAGCTCCTGCCCAGTTTGTAAGCACCAGCCCAGCAAGACCAGTGTGCTGTGACAGTGTGTGCTTTTAGATGGACAACAGCTCTGGTTCTGCCCGTGCCAACCAGATTCACCCCCGGGTTGGCCCATTGGCTGGTTCTTTTAAAGATGTCCTGCAAGATGTGCAAGCAGGCCAACCAAACATGGGGTACTGGCCGAAAGTGGAAATGCTGTCTGGTGGGCGGACCCATGCTGCAGCTCCGTTCCCAGTAGGCCATTGCCCCGGACAACATAATAGAGTTGTGGATGCGAGCCTAGAGCGTTGGGCAATCACCCACAACTCTATGGTACGGGGGGTGGGGGGCACGCAGGTGAACTGTGGGCCAGGGAACCTGCTGGGTCTGTCTAAAGCGGACCCAGGCGGGACTGGAAACAGGTGGACACGGGGGTGTATCCCCAGAGCAGCTCTGGGAGCAGGCAGCCTCCGTGTCCGTCTAAAAGCACCCAATGTAGCAATACACTCAGGTATTGCATAGCACTGTGTGGGGACTGCCTCTTACTCCTTGTTTTTGCAATCTGTGTACATGGTATCTATTACCATTGTTCTCTTCTATACTTTCTATGATGCTGATAGCCACATTTCCTTTTTAGTGTCTTCATTTTTCAAATGTTCATATTTACTTTGAAATAACTGGTTTGCTCAAATGTAAGAGTGGTTAAATTATAAAGAGAAAGTCTCCATACTTACTGGAAGCAGACATAAAAATGGCAAATGGAGATGAATGGACCATTAGGTTGTTTACTAAAGTGAAATATTAGGAATAATAAACTTGGATAGGAGTATTGTGGGATATTTGTCATACTTAACTTACAATATCCCATTTGTATAGAGGAATTTTGCACAAAATGGTTCATTTGTACAAATAAATTCAATAGCTCTTCTCCCTGACTATCTCACCTTTCTCTTTACTAATTCTTCTTCTTCTTCTTCTTCTTCTTCTTCTTCTTCTTCAAATTAGCCTCATGGCTACTTTGAGAGAAAGAACTAAGGGATAAATAAATTATCTTGTTCCTCACAACTCGGGTCTTTCCCTACTAGCTTGTAATCAAGAATGACCAATCCATTTGAGGCACAGAGAATATATAGTCTACTGTTTCTGGACTGGGGAACCTTTTCCCTCCTGGGGGTCACTCTGAAAACGAGTAAAAGCTCTGGGGTCCACATAGAAGTTGGGGGTGGGGAGTGCTTAAAGAGTACAGTCTGGAAGTGGAGGGTTCAGATCATGGATCTGTGCCATGGCTCTCTCCCCTATCTTTGGGTAAAAACAGATATGCGGGCAGTGTGGCAGCTCCCCGGCCCGGGGTGAGAAAGTGTGTCCGCCACTCCCTGGGTCAGCAGACGGTACACAACAGACATGCGTGCATGTGACCCCGGAGAGCCATCCTACTGTCCCTATGCCCGGGTAGGATGGGGGAATACAACAGATATGCAGGCAGGCAGCCCTGCCCCACTCCCAGTGCCCTGCCCCCCACCAAGACAGACCACCATGGTGACCAGTCATGACAACTGGCCATGGCGGCCCCCACCCTGCAGCAGGGATGGCAGAGCCAAACAGAATCAGCCTGCGTTAACCCGTGTGGGCGGCCCTTTGCCCTGAACGGGTATTCGGGAACTTCTTGGGGACTCATTCCAGGCCAACCACCTCCCCACCTGAGGGCAGTAGCAGGCCCACATCTGTCGGTGGTCAAACAGATGTTTGGGTGAGTTCCTGCCTGACCCAGGCCGGCCATAGTGTCTGTTTTTACCCTTTGTGTGCATGCCCTCATCTCTGCTCCTTTACCCTGTGCTCAGTATTTCAGTGTTTGTGGACAGGAACTGGATCCAGGGGCCAGATCCATGAAATGGAAAAGGGTCAAATAAAAACTAGATGTGGGTCACATTTGGCCTCCGGCCTGAGGCTTCCAACCCCTGCTCTATCCTCTATTCTATTTGAAGTATATGGAAGTTGAAGATATGCAGCACATTTCAGAAGGTGCTTAGCACCAAATAGCAAAGACGTGCCACATACGAAAGGGTTAATGTGTTACCATGATTGTAACTGCCAACAGTGAAGCAAGTATTTTCCTGACGTTGAAAATAAGAAAGTTGGTGAGAAAAGAGAGAGAATTTAAGAACCTGTCATGAATATGCACTTGGAAAGGGAATGACTCTGTGTCTACTGGGTTCCAGTTGGTTGTTGTAGCCGTCGTGCTCCAGAGACCTGGTACACAGGGCTAGTTCATCAGTACTGATGCTCATCATGCTTGCTCCCTATTGCCCATGCTGTCAGTGGCATTTCAAACTGGCTGACCTCCACTCATCTCTCTATTGTCTATTGCCTCATAAAGGCCCCCAGGAAGAAGTGATGAGCATCCATTCACGTGACAGTTACCTGGTCAGGCTGTGGTGGGTGCCTCTCCAGCTCCTGCCTTCTAACTTTGTGTCCTGTCTGGTTGCTGCTCCTGTCTCCTAGCTAGGTGCTGCTTGTGCCTTATTTCTGAACTTTTGACCACTATCCCAGTTCAACTCTTCTTTTCAGCTTTAGCCCATGGCGTGATGCAGCTCTGTTCTTCTGGTTCCAGAATTGGTACCTTGGCTTGAATTATGGATGAACCCTTGGCTCTGGATGCATTTTTGACATTCTGACTGATTATATGGTTTAACCTTGACCCTAGTTATGGATCTGAGCTACATCTGTAACACTTTGGCCTTTGCCTTAATGCATCTCTGTTCTCCTAGTTACTGACTTGAAATGGTATCTTGGCTTAGACTATGGATGAACCCTTTGCTCTTGATACATCTTTGACCTTCTGGCTGATGGTCACGGATTGACCTTGACCCTAGCTATGGATCCAACCCAGGACCATGACAGCCTCCACATTTTGAATGAGAGAAATTTAGTTACAAAGACTAATGTCTTTTCCCTTTCTTTCTGATAATTATTTCATTTACAAAAAACGAAACTGAAAAATTTGGCATGGCTGATTGCTTCTAGTATCTGTTTTTCTTATGTAAGGCATTTCAATTATTTGACCTGAGTAGCTGAGTGGACTCATTGTTAGGTTGGGGTTCCAAAACCACTTAAAAGTTCAAATCTGGACTCCTGCTTGATGCTTACGTCCTTGTCAAACCTTGTGTCCTTCTGGATAGACTGACATGCATTTTGCTTCAACCATCTTTGGTTAGATAAGTTGGACTTATATGGCATTGTTAGGGAGCGCTGGGAATGCGGATGGAAACCAAGATCTCTTAATATCTAGTGAGAGCAGAAATCTCATGGAAGTTTTATAAGCATAAGGGATTTGATCCATAGCTTTGACAATAAACTACTACAATGGTAATATTATCCACTATGATATGTGCAAATTGATTGTACTCTGCACCCCAGAAATAGCTGCATTTCATTTTCTCTGCATATGTTTACAAGGCGCTTTGACTTGAAGGCCTCTATATAAATGTGAAATACAACAAGCTGCCATTATCAAATAATGTTTAGTTTTGGCGTGACTTATTTATATGATGATTTTGGTAAATTTAAAATGAATATTTATTTCCAGGTCACAAATAACCCTGCTGCCATGGTCATTCAATTACTGAGTACTGCAGTATTCCAGTTCAATGCATTGCAGAGACTTTACTGCACATGTATTGACTGGCTATAACCCGTCGTATTGATTGTTTAGGAACAGCAGACAGCTTTCTGCCAGAGAGATGATATTATATACAGCGGGATCATTATAACAACTGTCCGGTGTAATAAACCATATTTTATAATCTCAGCACCAACAGACGATACTACTTATGCGATCTTATTTATTGAAATTGGCTCCCCTAGTACTGTAGGTCAAAATTCATAACCTTGGTTGCAGCTAAATGATCAGAGGTTTGGCAGAATAAAAGGAGATGCTAAAGATCTCCTCGATGCATTATGAGCTGTATTCTGGCTGTTGCAGGCAGAGTCACTCTGGGTGTTTTAATCAAGATCTACCATGCATGGCCACCCAGTAACCACTCATCTGAACACCCGTTTGAAGATGGTTCAGGGGGATCCTGACAACACTTACCCACAGCCATTGGGTCCCGTGACAAGGACACGCACATGAAATACAACACCATGTTGGCTCAAAGTACAACCAACCCCTCTTGTAACACATGAGAGAGGAGCCAACGCCATGGAGGACAGCAGCTTAAACAGCCACTTCCTGGGTGTCCTGCTCAGTATGTGCCTCTGTTGTTGCCCGGGACTGCCAGTGGCTTCACAAGCTCCAGGAATGGGTTACTGGCTGCTGCAGCTTCATGTTTCCATGGTGTCCGTGGTTGTGTTATGGCAGTTGGGTGGGGCTTGGGGTTGTTGCCGGGCAGGGCAACAGCTGCCCGTATGAGTTGTTTGCAGGGCCAGTCCATGGTGGTGCATGCTGGCTGTCTGCTGCGTAGGTGTGGTGGCCACCCTAGGAGCTGCCCAATAGAATCTCTCCCCACTCACTCCGCATGCATGGCTGCCCCCTTCCCAAGCCTTGCTCGCGTGAAACACTCCCTCCCTGGCAGTGTATCATTGCAAGGTGCATGCCGATAAAGTAGGGACTTCAAAAGAAATCATGAATCCCATGGGGAAATCTAAGAGCCAAAAGCACTCTGGAAGATTTTCAGACTTTAGTATAACAAACGCTTGGGTGTTCGTGAGGGTGCTGCTGTTTAATTGAATGACAACGTACAGTCTTTTAAAAAACTTTTTGATTATTTGGGTTTTATTTTTTTAGGAGAGCTATATTTTCAATAAATTGCACAGGGACTAAACTCGCCCATAGGGGACTGATTCTACAGTCCCATTAAAATTATGAAGAGTTTTCCCTGGGCAGCAGCTGCAGGATGAAGTCACAAATCAATATGTCCCTGTGTGAGTGTGTAGTCCATCATTTCCCCCAGAGCCACATGCCGTTCTATTGAATACAATAGGAAAAGGCTCCAGTAAGCCAAACATTCTGCTTTGCAGTTATCTAGGGATCAGTAGTCCTGTTACTGGAGTCTTCATTCCAGCAAAACCCGCATTCAAAATGAATAGGGACTTTGCCAGAAAGACACCTGCACGGCTGGATCCACAGAATACTTTCTTATTTGGGGCCTGATCTTGGTGGGGTTTTTTCTTTTTTTTAAATGAGATCCTACCCCACATGGCCACCCAGGAGCCAGACATCTGCCCGCCCACCTGAAGGGTGAGCCATGCAGCACCCACTCATGGCCATGCCCAGAGCACTGCTGAAATATCCGGAGTGCTCCATGTGGGGAAGCCAAATGGCTGCGTGGCAATGGGCAGCCATGGAGCCCCTGCCCCTGTGAATGGAAGCAGCCAGCCATGCCAGCAGCCAGGTCCATCACTCACAGGCACTGTGGGTGGGGGACATGGCCTTTGCAGATCACAGGAACTGGCTGCACGCACTGGGGAGCCTGGGTTTCCCAGCGCTCACGCCCAGGACATGTCAATTGCAAAGGCCAGTCTGGTGCACTTTCCTCTCCCCCGTGGCAGGGAGAGCGCGTGGCGGTGGCTGCAATAGCCACGTTGGGAGTCGCCCGTTAGAATCCCTCCCCACGCTCTCTACCTGAGGGAGTGCTCTGCGACTGTGCCACTCAGCAGCCACAGACCCCCCCCCCAAAAAAAACCTTGCTTGTTAAAACCCTCCTTGTTTCTACTGTAGTCAAAAGCAAACCATTCATGAACTTCAATAGGAGTAGGATCAAACACCCTGGTTTTTTAGTAAAAATAAGTTACTGACATGCTGATTACACATGTGTGTCTAGACTTTGTCTGGTATATGCCTTTCTAGAGAATCTTCTGCCTAACAGCTACCCTAGAGTATGGACGTACAAAGGATAGACTTTCAGGATAATTCCCCAATGGTTTCTGGTTTTTTAGCTTTAAGACAGGCGCACACACCAAACACACATGCCCAGTAAATACAACTGTGGGTTCATTTCAAATTTAAATTCCAAGCCAGACATCACCATGTACTTGAAAAATCCTGCACGACACAAGCTTCTTAATAGCTCTCTCAAGATTTGCTGTAATATGCATCATTATTATATGAGAATTGAGTCCTTTGTCTTTATTACATGTTTCCATCACAAAAATATCCACTACAGATCCTCTTGGTGGCAAGGGTCTGAGGCAAAGTTGAGTAAAGTTTTAGTGTAATTGAAAATGCAATAGATAGCACCCAGAGGAGTAAATAAATCACGAGGATCATTAGTCCAAAGCACCAAAAGATAATCTGCAAAATGCTACAACTGTTAGTGTAAAATTAACATTGGCAATGGTTTAGGAATGGAAAAGATGCATATAATTTTATTCCCCCCCCCCCAATTTGTATTCAGTTGCCTTGGGGGAAATGTCTCCAACCACATGACATTGTGATTTTGGATATTTTGTTTTACTAATAAATTCATGAAACTACTGATTTTTAATAACATTTTAAAGTGAGAAAAACATTAAACATGCAGCAGGGAGAAACAGGCAGTAGATGAGAGGCAAATAACTGAAATAGATGTCTTCAGTAAGCAATAATATCGTTCTTTTGTACAGAACCTTTCAAAATGTTTTAGCAATGATGTAAAAATTACTTTCCCCACCTTTGAAATGCATCTACATCTGGGATGAAACATGGTAATGGTTGAATCTCATAGTACTGTAGTCTAGTTTTGTAAATATGTACATAATAAACTGGTAGCACAATCCTCTGAATGTTTAGTGCTGGTTACCCGTTAGCAAGTCGCATTCACTTCAGTGGGACCTATGCAGGTGTAACCTACTATACTTCTAAATCAGAGAATTGTATATCATTTTAAGAATAGCAGGTGGGTTCAATCTGACAGCTTTACTTCCTCCAACAGTAGTTACAGGACAAATAAAACCATAAACTCTTTCATCCTCTCAAAACACAATATTATTTCATAGAACATAAAGCATTTTGAAAAATAGTATACATAACAAAATAAAAATCATTTGAATGAACATACGCTATTTTCTCCAAAACCACTGAAGAAGACAAAGGTCAATGCACATAAGAAAACACCTCACATCAGCATTTATGAGAAAGAAACAACCCATGGCAAGACTCTGTTCTTCATAAAGTCTCACTTGTCCTTGACAGAAACAGCAGGATGCTAATGCAGCTTCTTATGCAGTGTCCAAAGTGGCTTGTGAATAATAGTCCTGGGCCAGGGCCTCTTCCACCCCTTCTGCCACAGCCACACTCTTCCAGCCCCAGTGCTGGATTCGTCTAGAATCTGCAAACATTCAAATCTGGTTTATGATGAGTAATAGTCCTGGGGCAGGGCCTCTTCCACCCCTTCTGCCACAACCACACTCTTCCAACCCCAGTACTGGATTCTTCTAGAATGTCCTGAGAACAGCCAAGATTGCTGGGTTTGAGCATGCTCAAACCATACAGGAGATTGGGGGGGGGGGCGATGATTGTGTCCTAAGACTTGTAAGAAAAACAACGGGAATTTAGTTCTTAAAATCTTGCTCTTGCAAAACACATCAAAATTTCCCCTGCAGATACCAGAGTGCTTTAACGACTACTGCCAATTAGAATCTATTTTACATCTCCTGCAAAAGACTACAAAATGTAGCTTCTTTAGTATTCACATCTATGGATGAGCACTTTCAGTCTATCAGTTTAATGCTATATGACACCTCTGCACCAAATTGTGTAGTTTTATTTATTTTATTTATTAACAAATATAATACCCCACCCCTCCCACACAGTGACTCAGGGCGGCTTACAGTCACAATAAAACTTAAAAAACATAAACATATCAAAATAGGAGGACTAAAACCTATTCCCAAAACCAAACCCTCCCAACCCCACCCTACCCATCCTCCCCACCAAAGAACAGGTGGAACAGCCAGGTTTTACAATGGCAGGAAGTTCCACAGTCGTGGAGCAGCCACCAAGAAAGCCCTCCCCATTGTGGCCCCCCCGGAAGACTCGGGGCACCTCGAGGAGAGCACCTCGCGATGACCGCAGGGGCCAATCCAGGACTCGAGGAATGAGGCGGTCCCGCAGGTAGGTCGGACCTAGGCTGTTTAAGGCTTTTATAGGTAAGCACCAACACCTTGAATTGGACCCAGAAGACTATAGGCAGCCAGTGCAGCGATCAAAGAACTGGTGTAATCTATTCCCAGCGGCCCAGTCCCACCAAGTGATGGGCTGCCGCATTCTGCACCAGCTGCAGTCTCAGAACCATCATCATGGGTAGCCCCACATAGGGCGCTTTTAAACGAGACCCAAAAGGCGGCTGATCCTTTGATCAGCCGCCTTTCTTGGCGCTCGTCTAATTGCTGGGGCCGCTTGTTAATCCGCGTCGGAGGGGGCAGGCTCGCCTGCCCCTTCCGACGCGGATTCCCGAAGTGCCGGCTTTACGCTGCACTTCCTGGTTCCCCGGGCGAGTGCGCATGCGCAGAAGGGTGCGCATGCGCAGAAGGGTGCGCATGCGCACTCGCACTCTGCGCCGTGTCTGAACTGCAGACACGGCTCGCAGAGACTGCGTGGGGGGGAAAGCCGGCGTTTGGCGATCCCGCTTGTAAGCGGGATCGTTTATAAACGCCCATAGAGTGCGTTACAGTAGTCTAGCCTAGAGGTGATGAAAGCATGGATGACAGTGGCCAGGTCAGAGTCTGAAACATATGGCTGAAACCGACGCACCAGATGTAATTGGTGAAAGACACTAATTGCAACAGTCTCCACCTAAACATCCAAGCGGAGTTGCGAATCAAGAAGCACCCCCAAACTCTGTACTTGGGGGACCAGCGGAGGGCAGACCCCATCAATGATGGGGGCCATCACCCCCACCACCTTACCCACCAGCATCACCTCAGTCTTGTTGGGATTCAGCCTCAGTCGATTTGCTCTCATCCAATCCCCCACAGTTGCCAGACACCTGGTAAGCACTGAGACTGCCGGGCCTGAGTCTGATGAAAAAGAGAGGTAAAGCCGGGTGTCATCAGCATATTTTATTTTAAAAATTTGATATCCTGCACCCATCCTGCCTCGGGCAGCTCAGGGTGGCATATTGATGACACCGCATGCCAAACCACCTCGCCAAGTGGCTGCATGTACACGTTGAACAGGAGAGGGGACAAAACAGAACCCTGTGTGACTCCACGAGAGGTCTCGGTATTTCATTTCATTTCATTTCATTTATTAGATTTCTATACCGCCCCATCCTGCACAGCAGCTCGGGGCGGTTTACAACAATAAAAACATTTAAAAACATTTAAAATACAACCATAAAACATATAATAAAGCTAGTGGTATATAAAAATAAATAAACAGGTGGGGGATTAAAAATC
>QEPC01006023.1:1034615-1045742 GCA_003113815.1 Sphenodon punctatus
TAATAATAATGTTTGGTGGAGACAATACAGAAAATATGACTGCATTGTGCCAAGGGCAAAATCCATCCATGAATACCCCAGCTCCTATAGACTCTAATGGCTGGGGCGTTCCAACGTCAGAAATCAAAGGACAAATACAAAACCTCCACAATTTAATGCAACCCAAATCTCATGATTAAACCAATCTGATGATTTTTAGGGACCACTTCATCATAACATTTGATCTTTTGCTGAGGTTGGCTTGGCCACCATATGGCCTTGTAGCTTCGTTTATGTGTAATGGGAGGTTAGGGGGAGAAGAGTCAGCTATGGAGAGAAGTCGGCCTCTCCTGCCCCCTATGGTCTACAACATGAAGGTTCGCATCTCTCTCCTGCGAACCAGCGCTTCCCGCAGCAACAGCGCTCTTTACGTCAGGCGCCATTTTGAGACCAAAGATCGGCTGGACTACATTTCCCAGCGTGCCTGAGCAGCGGTAGCGCCATCTTGTCTCGGCAAGCAGGGTCTCCCTAGGAAGTAAGGGGGAGGCCGGGGCAATGGCTCTTTTCCCGGCCTTTGCCAGCGGCGTTGAGCTTGAGGAGACGCCAGCCAGCGGCAGCGAGGGCTCTAAAAGAGGTAACAGCTCCACATAGATTTTAAAGGGCTAGGGCTCCAGCAGCCCGCTGGTGCTTTCCTCTAATCCTCCTCCCCACACAGCCATTCCCTTGGATCTGCTCCACTAGGTGCCTTTCAGTTCTTGTATCAATCCCAGCTTCGAAAGAATCTGGGAGGCCCCTAAAATCTGGAGCCTCCTGCTTCTCACTTGGGTGAGTGGAGACTCGGTGTCCGAGACCCAGTGCTCCACACGGAGCTCTTTGCTGCTGACTTCAGAGGGTTTGTTCACACGGATACCCCATGGGAAGTAATCTGGGTTTGGAGTAATAGCCTATCTAGCCTTCCAGAGTATGTAAACCTCCTTTAATAGGGTGGCAGATAAGCCACTGTGCCTGACAGGACAATACTCCAGGGTGCTGCAGTTCTTTGGATGCTGGTACTTTGCCAGGAAGGACTCAACTTCATCTCTGGAGAATTAGTGTTCACGTGCACTGCTTTAGAAAGTAGTAACCTGCAGCCCAGCTTAGAGTACTTACCCTGACTTTCCACATGTCTCTTTACTTTCCACATGTCTCTTTAAGAGACTGTCCCTTATTTCAGAACACCCCGGCTCCACAAACTTGATGAAAGCTCCATAGCATCCTTCATCTTTGCAGTTTTGACCTAGCAGCTCTATTTGCTATTAAGAATGGCTTGTGCATTGCATTATTAATAATGTTGGGGTTAGTACTTCATATGAATGAGATGCCTCTAGTTCCCAGTTTTTTGTCTGCATAACCCCATTTTGAAAATAAATATACTCCTGTGACCCCAGACAGGAAAGAAAACAATGCAATATATAAAAAATATTCTTAGATTAAAAAAACTTTTGATTTAAGAGATGAGTTGAGGCTCTTACAAATGCAGCCATGCTCCAAAAAGCATTGTGATTGTAAGTTAAAGTCTCCTGCCTTAACTTGCATGCCATGTAAGCAGTAAAGATGATGTACAGTCTTGCATATTGTGCTTACTTACAACTTAGGCTCCATGCATCCATACTTTGCCTTGGTCTTTCACCCCAATCCTCTTTCTCTGTAGTTTGGGAGCAACACTGAAGTTGGGGAAAGCAAACTCCTCCCTGCTCCAATGTTATGTGCATGATCTCTGTCTCAACTGTGGCCAGAGTTTCTCCTTCATTTGTAGCTCCTTTCTCATGCAGCAATTCAAGTGCATCTGCTCATTGCACATGTGATTACGGGCAGGGGAATACTTGCCCTCTTATGTCATGCAATGAGGTACTATACTGTATTGTGGGTGTGGGAGAACTGATATAATACTGCTGCTTGCAGTCAGATTTCTCTGGATTCAGTACAGCTGTTTAGTTTGGAATGTCCTTTCTTGCCACACATTTTAGTGTACCATTGTACAATTTAGAAAACTCTGACCTCAGAAGATCTGCTTTTCCAGTAAGACTGAAAGTGAGTTGTCACTTTTGAGAAATAATTGTAAACACAGCCTGACTCAGGCAGCCCTAGACCATTTATTTCTCCTTTGCTCCTTGAAGCCACCTGGCCTGGTGCTCTTATCTGGTAAGGACACAGCTCTAACAATCCCCCCCCCTGCCCCCCAAACATACTGTGTTTGTCCTGCAGCAGTGTAACAAACCTAGATCTGCATTTCAGGCCGCTTTCGCATGTTACCGGAGTGGCAGGGGAACTTCTGTAAATGCAGTCATGGCTCTATTCTCATGGGAATTAGTACACATAGGAATGCACCATTCTGCTTTTATCCTGTGAGAACACTCTTAATTGTAAAAGCTACATTAGGGGACCCAGTCGTGTGAGTGTTCTTGTGGGATAAAATAGCGCATTCCCACGTGCACTAATTTTTGTGAGAATAGAGCCATGATTGCATTTATGGAAGTTTCCCTGACTTCCTGGTAACATGTGAAAGTGGCATCAGACACCTGCCTTCTTCCTCCAAGACTCTTAAACATATGAATATCAGTGCTGTCTACTACCTCAAATCTTTGTGGAGGAGTACTGCTCAAATATTACCCAACCCCACAGCATAGCCTCAATCATATAGATGAGGGACATCACCAAGGCAGGAAACAACGAGGTTAGCCCTGACTCCTTAATGTTTCTAATCCCAGTATTTAACTGAGTCAGACCCTGATTGTTATAATCTGGATGGAAACAATCAGTAGCCCCTGCTCTCCACGTTCTCCCTATCCAACCCAGATGAAAGCACAGAAGGAGAGCTTCAGTGTTGTCACCAGCCTGAAGAGGATTAGGGCTGAAAAACCAAGAAAAATTGTGCGTGCATGGAACCTAAGTTGTAAAGGAGCACAGTATCTGAGACTGTACAACATCTTTACTGCTCACACAGTGCACAAGTTAAGACAGGAGCCTTAACTTACAATCACCGTGCTTTTTGGAGCATGGCTGAATTTGTAAGAGCCTTCACTCCTCTCTTAAACCGGTGTTTTTTTATCTAAGAATTTCCCAGTTCTTTGAAAGGGGAAACCACTAATACCCCCCTGCTGCTGCAGTACCAACGTTTGATCAACAGCAAGCCAATGAGTTTCCCTTTTAGCCCCAAAGTTGCTCGCAGGTGTTTTTTAGATCCTGCTGGTAAAACTGACAACCTCATCAATTTCACTAGCAGGTGGAGGTGGGACTGGAGGGGGATATTGTTTTACAGATCCCTCCTGACCAGAGTGTTTCCCTTGCAGCTGTGAGCTTTCTCAGTTGCGTGCCTGAAGGAATTCTATGCAACTCGCATACGATTCTTCAATGCACATAACTACATATGGTGTCTCTCCTGATTCCATCACTTCTCCCAGTGAGTTTCCCTTTCAGCTCCAGCTTTGATAGTTTTTCACTGGGGGTGGGGGAGAAAGGGGCAAGTGGTGGAGAGGGAGATTGCTTCAAAGACCCCCTCCTTTTGCAGAGTTTCCCTTGCACACCTATCACCAGAGGGTTTGGCTCCAAAGGGTGAGCAATAGGCTTGTCAGTTTCATGTGCTGGGGAGTTTACTTGGTAAAGGGAGCAGCCAGCCAGTGAGTTTCCCTTTCAGCTCTAGCTGTGTTACTTTCACCAGTGGAGGTTTTTTCCACCTGGAAGTAGCCTCCTCAGTTTCACAGAAAGATGGGGGAAGGAGGGGCGATGGCTTTGCAGAACCCTCCTTGTTGAAACGTTTCCCTTGCAGCCTTGATCTTTGTCAATTATGTACCTAAGGATTCTGTCCAACTCATGTAAAATTCCTCAACGCACGTAACTCCATACGCTCTCTCTCAACTCTATTCCTTCGCCAGGAGGGGGGGGAAAGTTAGATGAAGTCATGGAGAGGAAATGAAAAGCTTGTGAGGAGGGGTTGGGTTGTTGCACCCGTCATTCTACCCAGGTCCCCGTCATTTCAGCTGCTCACGGTGTTCTCTCACCCATCATTTCGCCCAGCTCTCTGTCATTCCAGCTTCTTCTGGTTTCCTCCAATGTGTCATTCCATCCAGCTCCCTGTCATTTCAACAGTTCCCAGTGCCCTCATATCATTGTTCCACTCAACCTTCAATCTTTCCAGCCACTCCCGATGTCGTTGTACCCGTCCTTCCACCCACCTCCCTGCCATCTCATCCACTCCTGGAGACCTCTTGCTCATCATTGCACCCTGGTCTCCACTGCCCCCACATTCCAGTCATTCCCAATGATGACCTACTCATTATTCCACCCAGCCTCCATCAATCCAGCAATTCCCAGTGTTATCCTACCTATAATTCCACCCAGCCTCCCTCATTCCATCCACTCCCTGTGCCCTTGTATCTGTTGTTCTACCCAGTTCCCCATCATTCTAGCCTCTCCCGGAATGAGTGGAGACCTCCTACCTGTTATTCCACCCAGCCACTTCCAGTGTCTTTGTATCCATCATTCCATCCAGTTCCCCACCATTTCAGCCACTCCTGGAGACCTCCTCCTCATTATTCTCCCCAGCCTCTTGTCATTCCAACTGCTTCTGGTGGTCTCATATCCATCGTTCAACCCAGCCCCCCCCCAATAATTCTAGGTGCTCCAAATGGCCTCCTGCCTGTCATTCTACTCAGCTTCCATGCCTGTCTTTCCATTTCTTCTACGTGGTTTCTTCACTACATGTCTCCCCCCCCCTCTTTCTGACCATTTTTACACACACACACACACCCCGCCTCTTTGGCATTTCAGATCCTCCCACATGTCCTTTGTTTCAGTTAGCATCTGCCATTGTATTGGTTTACTCCCCATTAAGGGCTACTGGCATTCCCAAAGCCCCATTACTTCCAATTAGTGTTACTGTTGCCTCTATTGTTTCCAATCAGCATTCCTTGTGCCTTGCCAGTACACCTGCTGGGGAATTTGTTTGGTGTTGATATTATAATTGAGTTCAGTAAACTCCCCATGTGTCTGTGCAACAATTGGTTGTAATAAACTCTCCTGACGTTTGTACAATAGGGTGCAATGAATGCCTGTAATAAAATATTGTACAATTGCTTGCAGTAAATGCCACTTTGGTCCGTACAACAGTAGCACTCACAAAAGCTTATCTTCTCATGTTCAGTAGAACATTCATGAAACGGATTGCGAAGCCTCTCTTCTCACACTCATTTGCCAAAATAGGCACTTGAAAACATCAGAACTTCACAATTATACGACTATATGCCTATAGTTTTCTGGGGCAGATTCAAGGTATTGGTTTTGACCTATAAAGCCCTAAACGGCCTGGGCTCCACTTACTTGCGGGACTGCCTCACTCTCTGGGCCCTAGAGCAGGAGGTCCCTCGGGTATCCTGGGGGGCAACTCTGGAGGGGGTATTCTTGGTGGCCGCACCTGGGCTGTGGAACTCCCTTCTGGCAGAGTCCCGGTTGGCTCCAGACCTCCCTTCCTTTCAACGAAAATGCAAGACCTGGCTGTTCCGCCAGGCATTTGGTGAGGGTGATTGGTGTGGGTGGGTTAGGGTGGTAGGGGTTTAATTATTCCCCCCAGTTTCAGTTACGCGAGGTGCATTGTTTGATTTAAAGTTTATTAATGTTTTAAATCTATTTAATGTTGTATTTTGTATGGTTTTATTGATAGGCGCCTCAACCTGCTGTGAGCAGAAGAGGCGGGGTATAAATATTTTATAAAATAAAATAAAAAATAAACGTGTGGTGCTGGGTGATTGTCCATCTTCTCCCTGGGATCTCACATGTGGAGTCCCGCAAGGTTCCATCTTATCCCCTCTCTTGTTCAACGTGTATATGCAGCCTTTGGGGGAGGTCATCAGAGGGTTCGGTGTAAGATGTCATCAATATGCTGATGACACCCAACTGTACCTCTCTTTTTCATCGGACCCAGGCCTAGCAGTCTTGGTGCTTACCCGGTGTTTGTCAGCTGTGGGGGACTGGATGCGGGCGAGTCACCTGAAGTTGAATCTCGAAAAGATGGAGGTGATGGTTATGGGAAAAGCTGGGAGAATGATGACGCCCATCATTGATGGGGTCCCAGTGTCTCAGGTCCGTAGTCTGGGGGTGCTCCTATACCCACAGCTCTGCCTGAATGTCCAGGTGGCAGCTGTGGTGAAGGGTCTTGGTCTGGGTCTTGACCTTTAAAGTCCTGAATGGCCTGGGCCCCACTTATCTGCAGGACCGCCTCACCCTCCGGGTCCTGGATTGGCCTCTGCAGTTGGCTGGGAGCACCCTCCTGGAGGTCACCTGGGTTTCCCAGGTGTCGACTATGAGGAGGACGTTCTTGGTGGCCGCACCACAGTCCTTAGACTTGTCCTCTTTCCATAGACAGTGTAAGACATGGCTGTTCCGTCGGGCCTTTGGTGAAGGTGATGGGTTGGGGGTTGCGTTAGGGATGGGAATTTTTGTTTTCTCTGCCTGGGTTATTTTAATGTTGAATGGTTTTATTTGTTTTATTATTTTAAGATGTTGTTAGCTACCCTGAGATGCATAAGCAGGATGGGGGCGGCATAAAAATGTGAGAAAATAAATAAATAAATAAATAATAATCACCATGCCTACTCTAGCACTTTGTATGCCAGTGTGGATGCTGAACACTTTCTAGGAAATAGCACAATTGCTAAGTTTGTATACTTAAGGCTGGTTATTTGATTTAAAAAAAAAACCAACCTGATCACTTGCCAGTAACATAGACCAGCCTTGAATGACCTCTCTCATGGTATTTTCAGGACCTAGTAGGCAACGTTCCATTATCCCACAAAATGTTGTAAATACTAGTATACAGTTTCTTCATTCCAGAAGCCTTCTTCTTGTATCAGTATTTTGTATAGAGGTCTGTATTCTCCTCAGTAACATATCTTATTAAAGACCATGGTAGCTCCAAGCGGCAGTGAAGAGAGAGCATTGGAATATTTCTTGCACTTCCTTCCATTTTATGTACGTGCTGGGGTCAGAGAGAATTCTTTTATTAAAAAAACAGACCCTGATCCTTTAAGCACTGCTCTGAGTAGCTCCATCTGTTTTAATGGAACTATCCATGGTAGTATGGTTTAAACACAGAAATATTTGGGGAATATTTATTTCAAGCTAAGACTTGATTCTAACAGTTTTTTTTATGCTATTCTGTTATTGCTTCATCCAAATTTGTGGAAAAACCTCTTTCCACTAATTACTGCAATAACAGATTTAGGGTATTTTGGGTAAAAACAATGAAAAGCATTGAAGAGTAAAAAAAAAAAAAATGACAGTAAAAGACAATATTCCATGATCCAATTATAGTTTACAAATTAGTATGAAAAAAATGCAGTATAACCTCTTACATTCAGACACTTTGAGGAACAGTTTTTTTGTCTGGATTAGAGAGGTGCTATATTTAGATCAAGGTGGGTCATAAAAAGCATGTCTGGAATAAAGAGGAAGCCCAGTATAGGAAGTTATACTTTACTAGAGTGAGAAGTAGATTCTCCAGGACATGGTGATGACAGCTAAGTAGGTGAAACTCTTTCCTTGGACCTAGTGCTCCATATTATTGGGGTAGTAGTCATGCTGCTTGGTGCAGTATTTTCAGATACTATGTGAAATAGAGCTGACTGTGTGTGGTCATTAAAGGCTTCTTGTAAGAACTGGAATGTTGACTCTTATGTCCTGGCATGACTTCAGCTTTGAATTGGAAAACATACTGTAGTAGCATTTGCAAGATTGGTCCTCTAGTCTGTAAAGTAATGTTTCATAAGACCTGCAGCTGAAAGGTGCTTTGCAAATTTGGAGTATTCCTGCACCCCAAAATTTGTGCTAAAAGCACTTTTTAGCAGTTTATCAAGCAAATACTCTCCAGTCATGACTCTTGTACATATATTCTGTGCTATCAGGTGTTAAAGTTTCTCTGCTGAGGGGGAAAAAGGGAATGAACCAGACAGCACCTGAGTATTCTCAGAGACGTATGCCAATAAACTTCTCTCCTTGAAGAATTTACAATAGTCTAGACAACTGTCAAGGAGAGCTGAGGAGTGGAATCGATAAAAGAGACCAACTAATAGTGGTGAAGTTAAGCATGCATCTTATTTCAAATATTTGCTCCCCGATCAGTATTTGGAGATTATTTATAAGTAGGCTATAACTAGAGACAGGTTAAGCAGTTGAAAAGTGGTTTAATTCTCACAAAGGTATTAGGTCAATGTGGCTTAAAACTTACTGTACTGTAGTTGTGGACTTCTGAACCTCTGTCTGGCATAAGTGCTGATTTAGGGCCCATCTACATAGAGAAATTAATTACATCAGGGGCTTGGGCTGGAGTTTCAAACAAAATTCTTTAACATGTCTAAGCACAGCCACTGTGCCTTTGTTTAAAAACCCTAAGATAGTAATGTACAAGAATTAGAAATTAAATCATTTTGCTTATTTATGTGAGAAGGCCCACTGAACACACTAGGGATAACACACTTTTCTATTTAAAGTTCATAAAACACATTTAAATTTTTTAGATCTGCATGTTGGTTACTAATATGTCTTTGAATTAACAGACTGCCTAACTTTCATTCTTATTTTATATTTTTCGAGAGATGAATTAATATGTATGCATTAGCTGCTTTTCATTTTCCTCCCCCATAGTATGTATTTTGGCTGTGGTTTTCAGTCACAACAATAACTTCTTAGAAATATTAGGTGTATAACCCATTAAAGTGGTTCTTGTAAGAACTGGGATGTTCTTACAAGAACACAATCTATGCACAAGAATCATGACAGGAGAGTATTTGCTACTAAAGTGAGAGAGATTTTCATCTTAGCGTGTGACGTGCTGTATATGTAGCATCCCACGTCTGAAAACACTTGTGTATAGTTCCATTGCAATTTAATTGAACTGTGCACACATAAGTGGTTATAGAATCGGGGGCTTTGGGGGAAGTTCGTTTCCCCTTGAACAGGTAGTCTTTCCTCCACTGCCTTGAGTCCTGCTTCTGATGTCATCAAATCAGTCTGTTTCTAGCAAAGACGCAGGAAGCCTTAAAATTAAAGCACCCCTATTGAGGGCAGTGGGGCTCTTACCCTTGCAACAAAATAACAAAAGTTTTGATTTAAACCCACTTTAGTTATTTTGGTCTAAGTTTGTATGCGAAACACCATTCTGTTTTGCTTCTGGTTTTCTGGGCAGTGCAATTGTGAGATAGTACACACTGCAGCAGAGCACACGGTCATTGCATTTACTTCCAGGAGACTTGTGCCTGGGCTCACTTCTAGCGCACACAGTATCCTGCCGGAAGATTGCAGTCTTAATCTAAAATGTCCTGGTTACACTGAACCATGGATGTGACTGATTTTTGTCCACAGGCAAACGTGGTTTGGTGTGTGCAGAAACTTCCACTGAAATAACTAAGTTGAGCCTTAGTCCTCAAACTACTTATAGGTTTGTAAATCCCATTGAGAGGCTTGCATGCTTGTACATCGTTTGAGGATTGCAGCCTGCATTTGTTTTGACTTGAAAGAGACACTTAGTGCACTCATACTTCTATCGAAAGGTAGAACTTAAAACCAGTTTATTTTGGTGCAAGTAAGTGTGTGAAACAGCTGCTTTTTTTTCTGTGCAATGGCATTGCAGATGACATGATTAGCAATATATCTGTAGAGCTAAGGGGATACTTGTTCACTGCTATTTAAGCTTTAAAAGTTGGATTTTTAGTATTCCTAAGCATCTAGAACCCTTTTGGAAGTCAGCGGTAGCTGCTTGTGCTCTGCATGTCTGAAAATAAGGGTGTTAAATAGCAAAGGGGCATACAATATTGGACAGTCCAAGAAAGGTTTTCTTTCATAATTTTACACCTCAAATGGCTTTAGTGTTGGCATCTTAACAAGCATCTTATTTATTTCTATAAAATATTGCTTTCTCTATAATTGATATTGCTATAAGCTAACAAGCATCTTATTTATTGCTATTGCTTAAGGTATAATTTTTGCCTATTCAGTTTACTGGCAAAGCTTCCTTTTTTGGCTTCGTTGGTCATTCATCAGGCCTTAACCATTTTTAAAATCTTTCTGAGATGGTGTTAGCTAGTGGACTGACAATGCCTGAGTTCTGATCTTTGCTAGTGACAATCTGTTTCTTTGTACTTTCTCACCTGAAATGTGTTGTTAAGTTTTGGGCACAGCACTTCAGGAAACATATCAACAAATTGGGTAGTGTTCAGAAGAGAGCAGTGAAATCAAAGGAACTAAGATGGATAAAGGGTCTAGAGTGCCAGCTGTCTGAGGAAAGGCTGAAATATGCTTACTCTAGAGTATGGGTGAAATGAGCAGCAGAATAACTGCATGTGGATTGGAATTCCCCCCCCCCAATTTCGTTGAGGCTGTGAGGGTGGCAAAGAAAGAATTCTTTGCCACCCTCATAGCGTCTGCAAAGTCGCGTCCAGCGGAGCTGTTCTGGGTGGTGCGGAAGCTGGTCAGTCCGGCCTCCCTCTGCCTGAACGGGGACTTGTCCCAGGCCCGCTGTGAGAAGTTTGCCATCTACTTTGCAGACAAGATTGCTTGGATCCAGAACAACTTCGACACTGGATTAGAGACAGTAGGAATAGCGCGTGAGGTGATGGAGGCGCTGTCTGGTCCATTTTTCTGGGATGAGTTTCAGGAAGTGACGCCAGCCGATGCTGTGGCGATCCTGGGGTCAGTGAGGGCCAGTAGTTGTGAATTAGATCCTTGCCCGTCCTGGTTGGTGAAAGCCTCCAGAGAGATACTGGGGTAGGTGCTGGCGGGGATTATCAATTCGTCCCTTCGGCAGGGGAGTTTGCCCCCCAGTCTCAAGGAGGCAGTGGTACGCCCCCTGTTGAAGAAGCCATCTTTGGATGTGGACACACTCGCCAGTTACCGACCCATCTCTAACCTTCCCTTTTAATTTATTTTATTTATTTATTTAAAGCATTTATACCCCGCCCCTCCTGTAAACAGCTCGGGGCGGCTTCCAACAGTAATAAAACAATATAAAACAATTTAAAACAATAATTTAAATACTTTTAAAACAGGGCCCTGAGAAACAATTCAACATTAAAACAATAAAACAAGGTAGGGGGAGAAAACATAACCCTAACCCCCCCCCGC
>QEPC01006023.1:1052023-1066482 GCA_003113815.1 Sphenodon punctatus
AGCAAACCCCAGAAGCCATGGAGGACAGCAGCTTGGTCAGCCAGGTAAATGAATGCCCCCCCACCCCAACCCTGGAGGAGGCTGGGGGTGAGGGTGGAACGAAACAGCCAATCAAGGTGAGCAAGGTAACAGGTGGCCGTTATTTTGTGTGTTCATAGGCAAGTACCAGCACAGCTGCCACCACATCCACATAATTTATTAATTTATTATTATTATTATTAATAAGCATTTATATAGTGCCAGCAATGTACCTGGTGCTTTACAAGGTAATTTAATAGATACGGTCCCTGCCCTAGGGCAGGGACCGTATCTATTAAATTACCTTGTAAAGCACCAGGTACATTGCTGGCACTATATAAATGCTTATTAATAATAATAATAATTAATTAATAAATTATGTGGATGTGGTGGTAGCTGTGCTGGTACTTGCCTATGAACACACAAAATAACGGCCACCTGTTACCTTGCTCACCTTGATTGGCTGTTTCGTTCCACCCTCACCCCCAGCCTCCTCCAGGGTTGGGGTGGGGGGGCATTCATTTACCTGGCTGACCAAGCTGCTGTCCTCCATGGCTTCTGGGGTTTGCTCCTCTGTCTCCCCAAAGGTCTGGCATGCGCTGCACCCTTGTGGTACTTTGACCCAACGGGGTTTTGTATTTTGTGCACATGCCCTTGAAGGGCGCCCAGTAGGGCTGCTGGCAGGATGGGAGCCAGCTGGGCTATGAAAGGCTGTGGGACCATGAATCTCCATGTCACTGGTGGACCTGTTTGCTGGCATGGCTGTCTGCACCCATTCGTATGGGCAGGGGCTCCATGGCCACCAGTTGCCACGCACCTATTTGGCTTGCCCCAGATGGAGTACTCTAGATTTCCCAGTATTGCTCCATGAGTGGGTGCTTTTTGGCCCAGCTGCTTCACCTCAAGACAGGCAGTCAGATCCATGGCTTCTGGGTGGTCATGTAGGGTAGCATGTCAACTGAAAACATCCACTGATGCCACAAAAAAGATGGAGAATAGTTTCTCTCCATTGCCACAGAAGACAAAACAAGAGAGAATGGCTTTAAACAAGTAGGGAAAAACATCCTCGCTGTAAGAACAGTTGGGAAATGGAATAACTTGACTAGGAAAGTTGTAGAAACTCCTTCCTTGGATGTTTTTAAAAACCAGCTGGACAAGTCTCTGATGTTATGAAGTATAAGACCTCTTGCCTTGGATCAAGAGATTGGAGTAGCTGGACCTTGATGTCCTTTTGAACCATATGATTCTTTGTCCCTCAGTTTATCCTTCTGAAAAATGAGGATAATGCTAAAAAAATACTGATTGTTGTCACTGGCATTATAGCGTAAGGTGTATAGTTACTTGTTAGTATTGAAAATAAGCCGTGAAACATAAAGCCATCGTGCTGTAATTGCTTTTTATGAGAACTTATATAGATGTCTTTCATCCAAAATAAAGTAGTAAACCAATTTTTAAAGTACTTTATTATATAGTATAGTTGAAAATAACATACTGCTAAGAGAAACTGATTTTTGCAGAATACCGACATTCCTTAAGAACACTTAGGTATGTTTCCAGAAGTATATTAAATGTCCTCTGGGATAAATGAATGATTTTAAGGACCGCTAACTAGCTAATAAGTTCCAGTCCTGTGGTGGTGTATAATATCAACTCAAGTCTTTGCAGCCAGTTGGATTTCACTTTCATAATGTCCATTTGAACAGTTTTACGCAACCCAAGTAAATATTGGATTTTTCGCAAACAGTTACAGATTCTACTAATGAAATAAATAATGAAAATATCCTACACTATGGACCAAATGCTATTCTCAGACATATTTGTGTAATTCCAGATTAATCCAGGAACACACAGGTATCATTGAGAACAGACTAGAACTGTGGGGATGAAATCATTTTTAGGTACTATCCAAAAGAAAAAGAGAAAACTTAGTGATGAATAAGTCACACGGAAAGGTGATTATGATAGTTGCTGATGATAAAAGTAGTTGTTATTTCAGAGTATTATAAATATATATTTCAGTGAACCGAGTTAATCCCCCCCCCCCTTGCCAATAGATGGTCTGGCATTTATTTGCTTATACTCTGATTATCCACTTGTTTGTGTGGATGCCAATTGAAGGTAATATGAGTATTTTAATGTGACATGATTGCAGGATTAGCCCCTGAAGGGACCTATTGATATTTCCAGGAAAATACTAAATAATATTCTCTTTGGCAGTAATTTTGTTTATAGGTCAATTTCTAGGTACTATTTGAAATTATTGAGCCTTCCAGAATTCCTGCTTTCTTGTCTCAGGTTCACACACTTGGCAGTGTCAATGCTCTGAGAATTTCCACCCCTATTTTGTTTTGTTTTTCTTCAAAAATTAAGGGCATAATCCAGATGTCATGGAAGTCAGTAGCCTATTGACTTCAATAAGAGCTGGATTATACCCCAGGTCTCTAACCTTTGTGGTTGCAGAGAAAAGCACCAGAGGCTCAGAAACCAAAAGGCAAATAAAAAGGACGCGTTTGACTTAGAATTTTCAACATATTTGGTTAGCAATTGTGGATGAATAAATATCTGATGGGCAGGTTAAAGCATTAGAAATAACTTATTGTTTGATTTCTGAGGGGTTGGGGAATTCTACAATGTGCTTGCAGGTTCAAGCCTTTGAAATAATATATATTCATCAAGCACTTACTTACAGTTAAGAGCTAAATGCTAACTTTACTGACTACCTGCTAAGTCCTATTTATGTGAAAGAGATTTATTAAGACAGGGCCCCACGACAGACAATATAAAACGACAGGTCAGTGAAAAGAAAGGGCATTTTGGTGGAAAGTAAGGAAATATTATTCCCGCAAGAAGTGGATTTGGAATGAGAGAGAGGGGCTTTGATAGATAGGGAGTGGTTCAACTAAACAGAAAGCAGAAAGACCAGAATTACTGCTTTGCTGTATCGTTTTATATAATTTACTTACGTTTTAGTGTCCCTGTCTGTAAAATAGATCATATAAAGTCTCTTCCTCATGGGCTCTGATACCATTACCACTAGATGGGCATTTGGTTAGAGATAATTACCTCCTACCTCTAACCTCCAATTGGCAATAAATAGTGTGTGCTGGACTCAGGGGGCAATCTTTTTTAAATGCTTCAGAGGTGACCCTGGAAACTACAGACCAGTGAGCCTGATGTCAGTGTGGGCAAATTAGTGCAGACGGCTATAAAGAACAGAATTATTGGGCATATTGACAAACATGACATAATGGGGAAAAGCCAACATGGAAGGAAAGGGAAGTCATGCCTCGCTAATCTATTAGATTATTTTTTATGTCAACAAACATATGGATAAAGGTGATCTGATTGAAATAGTGTATCTAGATTTTCAGAAAGTGTTCGAAGAGAGACTTGCTAAAGAGGCAAAAAGTAATACATCGGAAGCAAGAAGCCTGCTATTGAGTCAGTTTGGCCATTAGATGAAAAGGGAGTAAAAGGGATGTTCAGGGAGGATACGGCCATTGAAGAGAAGCTGAATGAATTCTTTGCTTCAATGAGTACTGCAGAGGATGTTGGAGAGAGACCCACATTGAAACCATTCTTCGTAGGTGATGAATCGGAAGAACTGTCATAGATCAATATGACTGTGGAAATGGTTCTAGAGCAAATTGGCAACCTAAATAAAATAGTAACAAATAACTGGGACCAGATGTTCACCCCAGAGTTCTGAAGGAACTCAAATATGAAAGTGCAGGCCTACTACTGGTAATTTGTATCCTATCACTAAAATCTGCCACTGTACCTGAGAACTGGGAGGTAATGAATGTAACACCGGTATTTTAAAAGGGCTCCAGAGGTGATCCTGGAAACTACAGACTGGTGAGCCTGACATCTATGCTAGTCAAAATGGTGGAAACGATTATCAAGAACAGAATTACTACACATATTGATAAACATGGCAATGGGGAAGAGTCAGCATGGATTTATCAATGGGAAGTCGTGCCTCTATTGGAATTTTTGAGGGTATAAATAAGTATGTGGATAAAGGGTGAGCTGTTTGGTATAGTGTATCTGGATTTTTAGAAAGGGTTTGATAAGATTCCTCATGAGACTTGAAAAAAATTAAAAATCATGGGATTGGAGGCAGTGTCCTATTGTGGATTGGTAACTAAAACATAAGCAAATTGTGAAGAATTGCAGGAGGAGCTTGCAAGACTGGGTGACTGGGCATCTAAATGGCAGATGAAATTTAATGTAGACAAGTGCAAAGTGATGCACATTAGGGAAAATAACTCAAACTATATGTACACTATGCTGGGTTCTAAATTAGGAGTTACCACTCAGGAAAAGGACCTTGGAGTCATTGTGGACAGTACACTGAAATCCTCCGCTCGAGGTGTGATGACGGTCAAAAAAGCAAACAGAATGTTAGGATTTAGTCATAAAGGGACAGAAAATAAAACTGAAAATATAATGCCTCCATATAAATCTATGGTGTGACCGCACCTGGTGTATTGTGTGCAGTTCTGGTCACCCCATTTCAAAAAAAGATATAGTAAAAATAGGAAAGGTACAGAGAAGGGCAACAAAAATCATGAAGGGCATGGAACAACAACTCTACGAAGAGAGACTAGATAGGTTAGGGCTCTTCAGCTTGGAGAAGAGGCGACCAAGAGGGGATATGATGGAAGTTTATAAAATCATGAGTGGTGTGGAATGAGTAAATGGGGAATGGTTATTTAACCTGTCAAATACTACTAGAACTAGAGGACACAGCATGAAACTAACATGTAGCAGATTTAAAATAAACAATTTTTTCACTCAATGCAAATTAAGTTTATTTATTTATTTTAACAATTTAATACCCTGCCCAAGTCCACCACAGGCAGCTCATGGAAGCTGTGGAATTTGTTACCAGAAGAGGTGGTCAAGGCCAGTAGTATAACTGGGTTTAAAAAAAAAAAAAGATTGGACAAGCTTCTGGAGGATAGATCCATTCGCAGCTGTTAGCTGAGTAGGTTATTGGGGAATGTAACCTCTTACTGTCAGGAGTTGAGAGTGAACAACAGTGAACGATTGCCCCCTTTGTGACCTGTTGGGTACTTCTTGCAAGTGACCAAAGGTGGCTCTGTCAGAGACAGGTACTGGGCTTGATGGACCAAATCTGACCCATTATGGTACTTCCTATGTTATTACGACAAGGTCCCTCACAAGAAACTCTTGAGAAAGCTAAGTAGTCATGGGATTAGAAGCTGTGTCTGGTCATGAATCAATAACCGGTGAAAGGAGAGGAAACAAAGGGTAGGACAAAATGGTTTGTTTTTACAGTGGAGAGAAGAAAATAGCAGGATGCCTCTAATTGCGAGGATTAGTGGCCATCAGAACGCACTAATCCCCATTTTAGTGGGTGAAAACACCTGCACATGACCGGGTCCTCAAATGGAGCCCTTATAAGGGCGAGTGTTCTTGTGTGCTAAAAGGGGATGAGCGCATTCTGATGGGCGCTAATCATCGTAATTAGAGAGACATGGCAACAATTGCAAAAGTTCCCTCCCCTATGGTGACTGAAAGCAGCCAAAGTTATTCATGATAGTTAAGACTGGGCAGACTGCGAGGACTTACAAGAGGATCTTGAAAGACACGGTAACCAAGTGACAGATGAAATACGGTGTTGACAAGTGCAGACCTGTTCACTTAGGGAAAATAATCCTAATTATACATTGCAGTGCTAGGTTCTAAATTATGTGAAAAGGATTGTGGACAGTTAATTGGAAACCTCAACTCAGTGTGTGACCAAGGTCAAAAAGGCCATTCGTCAAATTGATCAGGCAACACAACTTCCAACTGCCAGTTGCTGGGAGTGAACAACAGGGAATGGATCACTCCATTATGACCTGAAGGGTGGTCACTGTTGGAGACAGGATGCTGGATGGACCTTTGGCCTTGCCCAATATGGCACTACTTATATTCTTATTATGAGGGCTCTATTATTTAATATATGTGAGGAGCTTTGATGTCTTTCAGTGACATACAGTAAGTACAAAGTATTTGTTGATATTTAACATAATCTTATTGTTCCTTTTGGAGAGCTTTTTTTCCCCATAGGAATTTCTACCTAGGAACAGTGTTGAGATATTTTCCATTGAAGTAGTGTTGAAAGGAAAACATTTTCTGTCTAGTACTGCTATCTTCCATTGTAATAAACATTGTTAACATGTAGAGTAAGAAGATCCTTTTAAAAGTACTTAGAAAATAAAAGTTTTAGACAATAATTAAAATGGTTCTCTTGAATTAATTTATTTAAATATGTTTAGGCTTTGTCTTGTAACAGAGGAATGAAAACATGTGTGTGTGTGTGTGTATAGACAGACTTTTTGGTTCCTCTGTTATAAGGCAAAAGCCTAAATATATTAAATAAATTAATTCAAGTGAACCATTTTAATTATTTTCTAAAATAAAAAATTACTAAGTACTTTAAAAAAGATCTTCTATATCCTTTAAAAGGGATCTTCTTCTTTTGAAAGGATCTATCTAATCTAATCTAATCTCCCAACAGGATAGTATAAAACAATATAAATCAAGATATAAAACAAGACAGGAGTATAACAAAGTAATAAAATCCAAGGCAAGATTATAACTATAAAATACAGCAAATGACCACTAGTATCTGGCGCTACCATTCTTTTTCTAAATCTGCTCCCCTCCCCGTGGGCCATTTTCTTCCTAATACCCTGAGCTAAATGGGCAAAAACTGCCACTGCTCTGACAACTGCAGATACATGGGAGTCAAATAAAATAGCCAGATTCTGGGATACTATTAGATTATCCCATTCTCTTAGAATTGATCTCTTATCTGTTGATAAAAATGGCAGTCCAGGAGATAATGCACAAGATTTTCAATCTGACCTGGTCAACAGCAGCCTAGCCTTAAATAAAATGGTATTTTCTCATAGTGCCCCTTAAGAACAGCCAATTTCATCATTTAGAACTGCAATTGAACAAATGCCTTGCAAAGAACTGGATGCACAACCTCATCCAGATAAGGTTAAAAAAGATGCATAGTTTTAACTCTAGAAAGCCAGGGAGAAAACATGGACTGATGGAGCTCTGCTAGAGCTTCCTGACAAACAATATCAAGAACTCTCCACTTTATAATGCTATTGCAGAGGTTAATAGGTTTAGTTAATACGTTGGGGGAAAACAAACCCAAATACATTTATTTTTAAGAGTTTGTGCTCAGCCAGATGCATAGCTCGCCTCACCAGCTCTGTCTCTGGTATCTCTACCTGGATGTCTCAACGTCTGCTCAAACTCAACATGACTAAAACTGAACTCCTTATCTTCCCCCTCATCCTTCCTCTCCCTCTTCCCTGTCGATCCATATCAATGGGGGTCACCATCCTTTCTGTCCCCCAAGCCCGTAGCTTAGGCTTCATCTTTGACTGATCCCTTTCTTTTAAACCCTACATCGACTCTTTTAACAAATCCTGTTGCTTCTCCCTCCATAACGTTGCTAAGATTCGCCCTTTTCTCTGTCTCCTCTGCCAAAACCCTTGTTCATGCCCCGGTCATCTCTCGCCTCGATTACGTAACCTTCTCAGTGGCCTCCCCCGCTCTCACTTTTCTCCCCTTATCTTCGTCCAAAATTCTGCTGCCAGGGTTATCCACCTCGCCCGTCGCTTCGACCACGTGCAGCCCCTCCTCTCCTCTTCACTGGCTCCTCGTTCCTGAACGAATCCTGCACAAGGTCCTAGTCTTCACCTATAAAGCTCTTCACAGCCTTGCTCCCCCCTACTTCTCTGCGCTAATTTCCCTTCGTACTTCAGTCCGTGAACTCCGTTCTTCCTCTGTCCCCTCTCTCACCCTCCCATGCCTCCCGTGCGCCCCTAACCGCCTTCGTTGCTTCTCCCTAGCTGCCCCCCACTCCTGGAACTTCCTCCCAGCCCACATCCACCTCGCCCCCCCCCTCATACCTTAAAGAGGCGGTGGTGCGGCCCCTGCTCAAGAAACCATCGCTTGACATTGACTCCCTTGCCAGTTATTGGCCGGTCTCTAACCTCCCCTTTTTAGGGAAGGTTATTGAGAGGGTGGTGGCCCAGCAGTTGCAGGAGTATCTGGATCGTGTCAGTTTTTTTGATCCCTCGCAGTCAGGATTTCGCCCAAGTTATGGCAGCGAGACTGCGCTTGTGGCGTTGGCATTGCTGGGAATTAGATCAGGGCTGTTCGGCCCTGCTGATTCTATTAGATCTTTCAGCTGCTTTTGATACTGTTGATCATGAGATGTTGGTGAAGCATCTGCGGGACCGGGCGGGGGTGGGCGGTTTGGTTCTTGACTGGTTCCTCTCCTTCCTGGCCGGAAGTACTCAGTGGTGCTCGGGGATCATTTTTCATCGTACCGAGACCTCTCGTGTGGAGTCCCGCAGGGTTCTGTTTTGTCCCCTCTTCTGTTCAACATGTATATGCAGCCGCTTGGCAAGGTGGTCAGGAGGTTTGGCATGCGGTATCATCAATATGCTGATGACACCCAGCTTTACGTCTCTCTTTCATCAGACCCAGGCCCGGCAGTCTCGGTGCTTACTGGGTGTCTGGCAGCTGTGGGGGATTAGATGAGGGTGAATCGACTAAAGCTGAATCCCGATAAGACGGAGGTGATGCTGGTGGGTAAGGCGGCGGGTAAGGTGATGGACCCCATCATTGATGGGGTCTGCCCGCCGCTGGTTCCCCAGGTACAGAGTCTGGGGGTGCTCCTTGACTCTCAGCTCCGCTTGGATGCTCAGGTGTAGTCTGCAGCAAGGAGTGCCTTTTGCCAATTACATCTGGTGCGTCAGCTTCAGCCATATGTCTCAAACTCTGGCCTAGCCACTGTCATCCATGCTTTCATCACCTCTAGGCCTGACTATTGTAACGCGCTCTATGTGGGGCTACCCATGGTGATGGTTCGGCGACTGCAGCTGGTGCAGAACGCGGCGGCCCGTCTCCTGGTGGGATTGGGTCGCCGAGAACATATTACACCGGTTCTTCAGTTTCTGCACTGGCTGCCTATAGTCTTCTGGGCCCGATTCAAGGTGTTGGTGCTTGCCTATAAAGCCCTAAACAGCCTTGGCCTGGGCTATTTGTGGGACCACCTCATCCCCCAGGTCCTGGATCGGCCCCNTTTCCCACTTTTTGTGTGCCACAGTACTCCTGGAGGCAGTTATTTCAGAAGTGCTCTCTCGCTAGTGGAGCAGATTGCAGAACGATGGAAATATGGCGTGTTTTCTCTTTAAACCTTAAGATATATGCTTTGAATTACTGTTCATCTTTGTTACCTTCTATCAATCCTTGAGTAACCTTTTGCACATTGAGAGGAACCATTTTACAGGCTTTTACTTGATTATGTAGCCATTTAAATAGGCTTTTTTTTCTTGAAGGGAAATGTTTTATTATATTACCTCTGCCTTCAAAAGAAAAAGCAAGGTTAATTTTTTTTTCTTCTCAGCAGCAGATGTTTATTTTGAGAATTTCCATGATGTTTGTATTAAATTAGGCTTTTTAGTTTTAACTCAAGCCTTTGGCCATTCATTAGTATGCAATGCCCTTCATCGGATTCATTCTTTGTACATCTGAATCAGGAGTTGATGGAATATCATAAAAATTATTTTTTGTTTACAATGGCTCTAATATAATGAGTTGAGATGCACATTTGTCTACAGCGAGAAAGAATGACTGTTTTCTAAAACGACCAGTGTGGCTATTTGAATAGGGAAAAAACCCCATCTTGAGTGACATTCTTACCACACTTGAAATCAATCAGAATTTGCTACTGACTCAGTGAGGGCAGGATTTCACTCTGCATAACGCGTGCGCGTGTTAATAAATTGGATTTTGCCTCATATTTTCTCCCATTAGCTCCTGATTTATCCACTGGTGTGTCTTGCAACCGCCAGACATTCATCCCAGGATTGCCCATGGGCCTCTTCACGCAGCGTCATTGCCAGGAATGTAAATGCAGGCCAAGATGCTTCCCCTGTCCTGTGTGTTGGGAAGGGCCATGGGCACCCATGCAGCTACCCCCCTCTCCCCCCCCCTCCGCCTGTTGGGGCACACATGTTCCGGAGTAGCGGCTGTTAGCCTAGAGTGTTGGGCGAGCACCTGCAACTCTGTGGTGGCGGGGGACGCGCTCGGATTGCGGCATGGAGGAACGCCTGCTTGCCTGCCGGGTTCCTTTTGGGAGCCCGCAAATGGTGGCTGTGGCTTCCAGGGGGCTCTCTTCCAATGACAACCATAGAGAACACATTTTCAAGTGGGGGCATCTAAGTTTGCATGTGGTAATTGTAATTGGCTCTTGGTTGCTGGCTCTTACTAATTTAGATGCTGAGGTGGAAAGTTTGAAGTCTTTGTCCAATGTCTGCATTCTCCTTCCAACCATCATAGGTGGTTTACGTTTTTTTCCTTTTGAATTTAGCAGCTTCTAAAGTGAGTTTGTATTCTGCGCTCTACACTTGAAACTGTCATAGATGCCAACACGGACTTCATGTGCAGAATTACACATGGTTATGTCCTTTAATGTTTCCATTTCAAACAAATTATGAAACCTCTTGTTGTGCTGAAAAGTTTTTCAGGACCCTTGAGCTCCTTTTTGTGATTCTGAACTAAAAGTGAGATTTCGCCCCATTCTGCAATTCTACAGAGGTAATTGGCTACTTTTTAGAATTCACATGTGACGTGAGTGCACAGAAATGGAAGCATAGTAGTTCAGATTATGGGTGCAGCCACATGAGCGGCAGAGGTCCTGATCCCTGCACGGCCCCATGGCGGGCAAGCACTGCCACCGCACTTGGGGCAAGTGCAGGAAGCTGGATTCCCCCACCCCACCCCCGTGGGACAGCTGTCTGCTGTTGGAGCGCCTGCAACAGCCAGGGTGGGCTGTGGTGCAGGCCACATGAGTGGGTGCCTGGTCTTGCCATCTTCCCTCCCCCAGCCTGAGCAAGATCCTGACCTCAGCCATGACATAGCCACGTGCGACAAGCAACAGCACCTGCCCTTCAAAGCCATGTAGCAGAGCTCACTGCACAGCGGGGGCAGACTCCTCGGCCACAAGAGTTGCCCCACCTTAGGCAGCTTTACCATATTTGGGGTAAGACTGCTACGCGAGTCCTCGGACTTTTTCTGAGGATGCATCGTGTAGCAGCCAGCTGCTTGCGGGGGAATATTTGGCAGCCGCTGGCCACATGATGCACTACATCGCATGACCCTGCTGCCTAGAGTGGGATATGGTTACCCAAGGCATGGTAGGCTTCCCACAGAGTCTCGTGTGGCTGCATCCTCTGTCTTTTATTAGACCAACAACAGTAGTTAGTCCAATAAAAGAATCATCTAAACTACGTTGTCTCTATCTCTTACATTTGGAATGAACATGAAAACCACCTCTATCTAGCCTTCTATGTGCAGACTGTTAAAGAAACTATACCATGATACAGTAGTTAAAATACAGCTAGATAAAGCCAGGTGTAATTCTTACAGAAAACTAGCATATTATAAATAAAATAATCATAATATAGTGACAGCAGTGTACCTGGCACTTTACAACTGTTGAAAATAGACAGGGTCCCTTCCCCTCTGGACTTAAAATCTAAGAAAGACAAGGGAGGAGAGACAAGGGATGGGGACAACAGAGGGAGAGACAAGGATACATTCATGAATCCGTGAGGTTGCAAGTACACGTGCTTGGCTTAGTTACATCGGGGAAGGTAAGGGACTAAGGTGATGAGGAGCTAGGGAAGGCCTGACCAGAAAAGGTAGGTTTTCAGGAGGGATCTGGAGGCGGGGAGAGGAGCAAATGTATTTGGGGAGGAAGTTCCAAGCATGGGGTGGCAGCAAGGGAGAAAGGACGAACACGCTTTGAGGAGCAGCTGAGCTGTGGGCAAGTGAGGGTGATGGTGGTGGTGGAGTGGAGCTTTTGGATGGGAGCGTAGCAGGAGACGAGTGTAGAGAGATGGGGTGGGGACAAGGCCATGAATACCTTTGTAGGTAAAGCCAAGAAGCTTCTGCTAAATGCGTTCAGGTAGAGGGAGCCAATGGAGAGAGAAGGGGCTGCATGTGATCATAACCGCGGGTGAGGTGAATGATCTTGGAGCAGAGTTTTGAATAGATGAGAGGGGAGCAAGATGAGAGCAGGGAAGGCCAGTGAAAAGGAGGTTGCAATAGTCAAAGCAAGAGACAACCAGAGCATGTTTTCTAACATACTCATATAATCGTTCCCCTTTAAGCAACTAGTTTCCTATTAGAAAAAATAAATATTTTTGCTGCTATTATTTTATTTTTTACCTTGCCCTTCCTGCCAAAGGCAACTCAGGCAGCTTACAATATTAAGACCTCGAGCTTGGTAAGAAACACGCTTCAATTCTGTTTGAGTTAAACAATAACGCAAGGTGTATATTAAGTCCATTTTGGAGATGCAGTCTGTTACTTTCTCTTTAAAGGTCACTATTTCATAGTGTTAGTGGTTCATGTCCTGTCTAGTCTTCTTTGGTCTTTCACTAGAGTATGATTTATTTGTTAGAGCGCTACATGTACCCAACTACCTGATGGTACATAATTTATTACAGGATAGAAATGTATTAAGCTTCCTGCTTTTGTAAATGTTAAACATTTAACAATGATATTTAGAAAATACTTCTCCCCCTCTCCAGGTTAGAAGATGAGACATCAAACGTTGTAAGCAATCACTTAGTTTGGCTTGATGATATTCAGGCTTTGACAGCAGAGACCTTCAGAACAGATAAAAAACCAGACCCTGCAAATTGGGAATACAAGTCACTGTATCGAGGGAACATTGCAAGGTACATCATGCTATTTTGTATTAATATTTGAAATGTCTCCAGCCATGTTAATTGATGGTGATATATTGCTGAAAGTTTGACTCAAAATATTTGTAAATATGAAGCTAATCTTTTCACACCTTATGATCCCAACCCTCTTTCACATGTCATTTCCAGGACATCTCTTTGTCTGGACTAATGCATATAGTTATGTTTGCTCATGGATACACAATTTTGTGATATTAAAATATCTCTCTAGTGCATAGTTGAGGTTAGCATTGTGGTCTACAGTGGCAGGTGTGAGACCAGGGTTCAGGACTCCTGCTTAGTATTTGTAGTATTGTCTGATTTATTGTTACAAGTGTCTTAGCTTCTCTGTACATGTTTCCTCCTCTTTAAAATGGGTTAAAACGTACCTTACACTTAGGGACTTTTAAGAATGTTTCCAAACCTTTTAGGAATCCAGTTACGTTATTTGTTTTCACAGCATCCTTTGGCAACAAGTCCAAAGGTTAACTGCACATTGAGTGAAAAGCTACCTCCTTTTATTTATTTTTAAATCTGCTGTGAATTAAATCTGCCAGGGTGTTCCTTACCTCTATTATTTTGGGAGAGGGTAAATACTTCTCTGTTAACTTGCTCTGCATCACCCATGATTCTGAAAACATCTGTTGTATCTCCCCCTCATGTGTCTCTTCTCTAGCCTCCTCGTATGGATACAATTCCATACCTTTGATCATCTTTGCTGCCCTTGTCTGCACTCTTTCGAGTTCTATTATGTCCTTTTTTAAATGGAGTGACCAAAATTGTAGTGTGGGTGCACCATGGATTTATATAGCTGCATTATGATAGTCTCCATTTTCTGTCTCTTTCCCAATAATTCGTATCATTCACTTTGCCTTTTTGACCACTGCTACACATTGAGCTGATGTTTTCAGTGAGCTATCCAAAGTAACTCCAAGATCCTTTTGTTGAGAGGTAACACCTTATTTAGAACCCAAGATTGTGTATGCATAGTTAGGATAGTTGGAATGAAGTGGTGGTATAGAAATGACTGTTCTCCCTGTGGTTCCTCCTGGACGGCCAGCCAGCACAGTAAGGTATATTCCCGTCACTACCAGTAGGAGTCAGACATACAATTTTTGTGTCCCTACTTCGGGGATCATCCTTCCATCTCCAGTTGATTGTCTGCCTTCACGCAGATAGGATGCAGGCTGGCTGCCTCCAGGAGAAACCTGAGAGAAATGACAGGCAGCACTCAAGGAACCAGAAACTCCAGGTGCCAGGGGAGGAGAATTCCGCCTACTGTCCACCCCCACCTCCACTCGGGGGGAGGGGAGGGGGACAGCGAGCAAGGAGCGGGTGTTTCCCTTTCCCTTGAGGCAGGGAGTCCCCGAAGAGCAGGCGTAGCACCCAGGCATGGGGCTAGCTACGCGGTTCATCGGGACTGCCCTTCCCGCTGGGCGGGGGGGGGGGAGACACCTGGGAGTCCATGGCGGCGTCTGGAAACTCGCTGCAGGGAGAATCTGTGGTCCGCCCCTCTTCCTTCTCAGGAGAGGGGCTAGGGACAGCCCCAATTCCAGGAACAGCCGGTCCGCGGCAGAGCCCGGCCCACGCTGATGGGGAAAGCTGCATTATCCCTCCTCCCTTCCCCCCCCCCCC
>QEPC01006023.1:1068181-1091296 GCA_003113815.1 Sphenodon punctatus
GGGGTAGCCATTCCCCGCCGGTAATCGTGAGAGAAGCTGGCCCCTGGACCTTGTCTTCGGTGAAAGCTAAGTGTGCTTGATCTTGTGATTGTTTATTGACTGACCTCGTGTGATTCCCCCTCTCTGTTGTTCTTGCTCCCCCTTTGAACTCGTTATTGCTGGTTGTGAACTGTGTGCCCTTCACTTCCTGTTGACCCTCCCTTCCCCCCATCGTAGAGTTAGACCTACCTCCACCCATGCCCCCCTCCTGGGACTCTCGAGCTCCCCCTCCTTGGGAACCCCCTCCTTCCCCGGACCTCCCATTACCCCCCTCCCCTTTCCTGTTCCCCCTATTCCCTGTGCTGCACTCCGACCCCGCTCCCGCTCTCCTCGCACCCTGGTCACCCCTCCCTCCACTCGAACTACACCAGGGTTTGGGACCCCTTCCCTGTTCCCCGGTTGGGAGTGTCTGCATGCAATGCTGACTCCCCTTCTGCCCTCCTCTGCTCTGGTTGGCAATATCTCTCTCCACCCCTGTGATGATAAGGGTTGCCTCTTAGATATCGAGGAAAGCCCACCTTATATCCTGAGGGGACTTCCGGGAGCCTACCACGCCTCTTGGAGAGAGATTGCCGCCCGTCCCCGTCCCCTTGCTAGGGGGCTGCTCTCCCTCCGCTACTTACCCCATCCTCTCCCCCCTATTACCCTTACAAGGGGGAAAGGGCTTATAAGGGCCATTCAAAGGAGGCAGGGAAAGGAAAATGCCCCAAACAAAAGAGGCGCAGAACAGTGGGCCCCCTAGACTCCCCAGTCTCCTCGGCGGAGGAAGAAGAGGAGGTAGCCTCCGTCTCATCAGAGGAAGGGGGAGCTGACAGAGCCCGAGTCCGCAGGGACAACAAGGAGAACTCACAGGGGTTAGCTACCCTAGAGGAGGAGCTGGAGCAGGAGGGGCAAGGCGGGGATGATCTCAACTCAGAGGAAGTGGGAAGAACCTCATCCATAGAAGAAGGAGAGATAGAGGAGCTCGAGATAGAATCTTCTGGGGATCCAGATAGACAGTTCCTTATCAGGTGCAGGGATCAGATTTTTGAGCAAATAACTCGGGCCCTGCACCTTCAGCAAAAGAAGGATAAGCAGGCTTCTTCAGATTCCTCGGAGGAGGAAGAGGAGGAGGCCAGGCAGTACATTCCCAGGGCCAGTGCGAAAGACAAGGGAGTTATACTGGACAGAGCGTAAGAGAAAATTATTAAGAAAGAATGGCAACAACCGAACAAATTGTTTTAAGATGAATAAAACACAAATGTCCCTGTATGCCCTGCAAAAGAATACGGAACCACTCCTAGCAATCCCTACAGTTGATGCGGCAGCGACTTCGCTCGCCAGAAATTCAGTATTCCCAACAGAAGGGGAATGCTGCCCAAGGGACCCCACAGACAAGGGGATTGAGTGCAAACTCAGGTGCAACTTCGAAGAAACATCAACAGTAATGAAGATGGCTGTTGTTACCTCCTACTTTTCCAGGCCACTCATGACATGGATCAAGAGGGCCAGAGATCCCAAGGTATCCTCGAAGATGATGAGGATTCTATCAACCAGAATCCAGCTGGCCCACTCGTTTATTGCGGACTCCTCCACGGACATGCTAAGATGGTCAGCTAGAGCCGTAGCCTCTAACGTAGCGGCACGTCGTAGACTTTGATTACGTTCATGGAAGGGTGACCACACAGCCAAGAACACCCTGGTAGGAGGCCCCTTCCAGGGGGCAAAACTATTTGGGGTTTGCCTGGACAAAGTCCTGACAGAGGCGGCAGACAAGACTAAAAAGCAGACCCTACAAAGTGTAGGTCTGTCCAAAAGGAATTTTCACCCCTTCAGCCAGCATCAGTCATCTGGAGATAACAGAAAACCCTTCTACTCCTCAAGGGGTGGACAGCAGAGGTACAGATCTATCTGGAACAAGCAGAAGCGGAAGGGAAACAGACCCAAACACTCTCAAGGAGCAAACAGAGCTATGTCAGAGGCATGACTACTCGGACCTTCAGCTGGACCAACACTCCCTAGGAGGAAGACTTCAAAGGTTCAGAGGGAAGTGGCAGAAAGCTACATCAGACCATTGGGTATTACAGACTGTACAAAGGGGCTACTCAGTCGAGTTCAGCGGATACCCAAAATAATTTTTCATTACCTCACCAAAATCCAGCAACCCCAAGAAACACCGGGCTATGCTGGACGAAATCCACAGACTAAGGGACATTGGTGCGATAGAACAGGTGCCATCACACAATCAAGGTCAAGGGCTATATTCAATCTTATTCCTGGTACCGAAAAAGTTGGACGAGCGGCGTGCGGTACTCGACCTGAAAAGATTAAAGAAATGCGTCCGGGCAAGAAAGTTCAAAATGGAGCCACTACAATCCATTTGAACCGCCCTTTCACCGAAAGAATGGCTAACATCGCTAGACCTCAAGGAGTCATATCTCCATGTCCCAATATTACCATCACACAGGAAATGGCTGAGGTTTCGATACGCACAGGAACACTGGCAGTACACGGCCCTCCCTTTTGGCCTAGCCACATCTCCCAGAACCTTCACCAAGGTACTGATTCCCCTCATAGCAAGACTCAGTTGAGAGGGGATCAAGATCCACCCCTACCTGGACGATCTTCTAATACGATCCCCAAGCTTCGACCAGGCGGTATCAGATGTACACAGGGTGATTCATTTTCCTCAGGAACACGGGTTCCTAGTGAACGTCAAGAAAAGCCACCTGGAACCCTCGCAATCTCTGGATCACCTGGGGGGTCATCCTGAACATTCAAGTTTTCAGGATATACTTGAGCCAACAACGACGCCAAACTCTTTTGAAATTCATCAATCAGGTCAACCACAAGCAGAAATCCAGGCTAAAGAACCTGGCCAGTCTACTGGGAAGCATGATTTCGTGCATAGGCATACTGAGATGGGCAAGATTCCATGCAAGACCACTTCAAAGAATGCTAAGACCATGGCAGGACCATCTAACACTAGGAGGAAACCCATTGGTAATGGTGACCCAGCCGGTCAAAAGATCCCTCAGGTGGTGGAAGTCGAAAGAAAGATTCGAAACTGGGATTCCCATCATAGATCCTGACAGGATAACGATAACCACAGATGCAAGTCTGATGGGATGGGGTGCACACATGCAAGACAAATCTGTTCAAGGAAAGTGGCTGGCATGGGAGAAAAAGCACCACATCAACTGGTTAGAGCTCAGAGGAGGTGATGAGAAAACTGGATCAATGGATTTGAGGTCATCACGTTCTAATCTATATGGACAATATGGTAACAAGAGCCTACATCAACTACCAAGGAGGCTCACGATCGGAAGCCCTCCACCAACAAGTGATAACACTGTTGAATTGGTCAGAGGTAAATCTGGAATCCATCAGAGCAGTGCACATTCCGGGAGAACAGAACGCTCAAGCAGACTGGCTCAGTCGAAAGTCAATAGACCCAGGGGAATGGTCTCTGCACCCACAGACGTTCAGGACAATAATAGAGACGTTCGGATGACCGGAGGTCAATCTGTTCGCCACACCGACCAACGCAAAGACAAGGATATTTTTCTCCAGATTCCCGAACAAAGAGACAGCAGGGCTCGATGCGCTGAACTTGTCTTGGCCACAGGGACTACTGTTTGCTTTCCCACCGTTCCCCATGATTCAACGGACAGTAGCAAAAATCAAGAGGGAACGGGCGGAGGTGATTCTGGTGACACCACACTGGCCCCGACATCCATGGTTTGCGGACATCTTAGCGATGGCAACGCCACCCCATCTCACACTTCCATGCAGAAAGGACATGCTGGCCCAGGGCCCGATAAATCACGAAAATCCAGAATCTCTATGTCTGACAACCTGGAAATTGAAAGGAGGGCACTCACAAAACTAGGCTATTCACAACTGGTTCTGGAGACTATGCTCCAATCCAGACGCCCGGCACCTAGACGAATATATCAGAGTACTTGGGCAAACTTTGCAGGGTGGTGTGAGAAAAAAGGAGTGAGCCCTATCAAGGCCTTGGTTAAGATAGTCCTAGACTTCCTTCAGGACGGGTTAAATGGGGGCCTAAAGCCAAATACATTGCAGAGGCAGGTGACACCATTGAGTAGTGGTGTTAACACAAGGAAGGGAAGATGTGTCTCTAGACATCCACACATAATTAGATTTATCAAAGCAGCCAGAGGGATTTCACCCCCGGTCGTTCACCGTTTCCCTTCATGGGACCTAAATTTACTCCTCAGAGCCCTGACGACCATTCCTTTTGAAACTCACAGGGAGGTATCTATGTACTATTTGTCTATAAAATTAGCTTTTTTGATAGGAATCACATCTGCCAGAAGAATCTCGGAACTGAGTGCTTTATCTACAGAACCGAGCTTATGTTCATTCAAAGAATCTTCGGTAGCACTCAGATTGGACCCGAGCTTTATCCCTAAGATAAACTCCCTATTTCATAGAGAGCAGGAGATAAATCTACCTTCTTTCTGTCCACACCTGTCTCATCCTCAGGAGCGAGTGTGGCACACACTAGATGCCAAGAGGGCTCTAAAGATTTATCTAGAGCGCACTGCTCCTTTTAGAAAGTCCTCGGCTCTTTTCGTGGTGTATGGCCCACTGAATAGAGGTTCGAGAGCGTCAAAAGCAGTGATAGCAAAGTGGATTGTTCTCTGTATTAAGGAAGCCTATAGGGCGCAGGACAAGGTGCCCCCAAGTGGGATATTTGCTCACTCCTTAAGAGGGGCGGCTACATCCCAGGCATTTAGAAATGCAGCTTCATATAGGGAAATCTGCAGACCGGCGACGTGGTCTTCAGTCCATTCCTTCACGAGGCATTACAAAATACCTCTTCAGGAATCGGCAGAGGCATCCTTCGGGAGAAGGGTATTACAGGGGGTGTTATAGGGAAACCTAGTGATCATGAGAAACCGTCCTGGTTCTGGTCTCTTGCTCACGTCCCACCCATCAGCACGTTTTTGTTGTGGGGACACTGCTTGGGAAGGTCCCTACTGTGCTGGCTGGCCGTTCAGGAGGAACCACAGGGAGAAAGGAAAATTGGGTACTTACCTCCTGAATTTTCCTTCTGCTGTGGTTCCTCCTGGACGGCCAGACCCACCCGGAGTGATCTAACTCTGGGAAAGGGAATTTTGAGTTAAAATTTGAGTTAAAAGGGCTCTGAGAATTCAGTTCGTAGGGGTCAGGGAACTACCGTCTGAACTGGCACTACAGTCTCTAGAGGTGCCAGACACCTAGGGGGTAAATAGTTGAATTTGAGATAGTTTTAATAGAAAGGCGATGTTGTCTTAAAGTAACAATAATATTTGCGCAAGTTTTCAGCAGCAAGGAAGGAAAGCTGAATTACACTGGAAATGGAAGGATGATCCCCGAAGTAGGGACACAAAAATTGTATGTCTGCCTCCTACTGGTAGTGACGGGGATATACCCATCTGTGCTGACTGGCCGTGCAGGAGGAACCACAGCAAAAGGAAAATTCAGGAGGGAAGTGCCCAATTTTCCTTTCTCATGAGGGCCAGGTTTGACTTTAAAATGAGTAGAGAAGTCATTGTTATGTTGCTTTCCATATTATGAATAACTTTAATCCATATAATCTAAATACAGTGTCCCTGTGATGTAGGTGCTCTTTTTAATGAAGGAACTGAGGTACAAAAGATCATACATCTGTCTAGTATTGGAATAAAAAATAGAACTCTGGCTTCTGGTCCGGTCTTTGAAGACTTGAGTACGTTCTCCATATGCTGTCATTACAAATCTTGTATTTAATACTTAGCAAGGTAATAAGGGATATAAAAATCCAGCATGAGAAATAGAATGCTTTAATATTTGTTGCTAACTTAATCATACTGCAGTTTGTCTGAATGATAAGAATGATTTATACTATTTTAAAGAAGGAGAAAACGGATTAGTTAATGCAGCATCAACCAATCTTGCTGAGGTCAACGTTAGTTCAATTGAAGTTTTGTGTTGGTTTGAGTTCTAACCTATGCTAGAGGTTCCTGTTGCTAGTGAAAAGAGGGAGTGGGGAATATTTGTACTTCACACCCTTAAAGCTCTGAACAAATATCTTATTACATTATTTAGAAAATATTTAAAGCCAAGTTCTATCTTTTCCTGAAAGCTTTTAAAAATATTTTTATAATCACATTTTTTAATAAAAGGCTTAGCGTTTATCTCTTTTCTTAAAGATACAAGAGGAAAGGTGGTCTCTGCCTTGGTATTGACCTAAAGAAACAACACATAATTTGGGACAGTTCAGCAACAGGAAAGAAGGAGTCCCACAAGCGACCTGAACGCTACTTCACCAGAAGCAATGTGAAGTTATTGAACATGGATGGCATTCCTGTTCACAGTAAAAGCCAAACTTCTCCATCTGGCTTAAGTACTTTTATACCAGTTTCACAATTGGACAGTGACGCATGTCCGGTGACAACCTGGGTGAATCCTCTTGGGATTTATGATCCATCAACCACGTTATGGCTACAAGGAAAAGGTCCTCCAAGGCATGAGACAGCAAAGCAAGAGGCACTGCAAGAAAGCAGTAAGAATGTAAACTCTGTGCTAATGGCAAAAGTAGAGGAATATAACAAGAAAATCAGAGAGAATCCTAGGGATGTTCATACTTGGATGGAATTTGTTTCTTTTCAGGTATATATTTGTATGTTTCCAGTGACAGTACAATGTTTTATTCTATTGCTTAGCATATAGGTCGTTTTTACATGGACGGCCTCCCCCACCACTGTGTGCGCGGGTGAGTGTGCGGGGGAGGGGGTCCGTGTAAACAGGTTGGCGGTATGTGGGGGGATGTATGTGCACTGGGTGTCCACCTGTGTGAACATCACGGACAATGGGTGTGCGTGTGTGTTCCTGGCGCGCACCCATCTCCACCCACGGAGCCATCCAGAACAAGAGAGGAGGCTCCGTGGGTGGAGATGGGTGGGTGTCAGCACACCCATCCACCCACCCACCCCATCCATGTAACAACGGCTGTCGAAATAATAGATTTTTTTAGTAAAACATTTTGTTTGTTTTTATCGAGTCCAACATAGTCTTAAACATGATTACTATTGTAGAACATGAGCAAATTGTTGAATCTCTAAATACTAGTAAAGAAGGGAGTTCTTCATTATCACTTATTTCAGCAATCTCTGTTGTCCATTTTCAAAGTCTGACATCTACCTTAGTGCCCCCACCATTTATGCATGTGGTTTCTTTTCCTTTTGTCTTAAGGATGAGCTGTTGAGAGGACCCAGCTGTTATGCCATCTGTGAGGGGGAACAGGAAGTAAGGAGGAAATCACTCAAGCTTATTCTAGAGAAGAAACTGGCCATTTTAGAGAGAGCTATTGAAAGCAACCCAAATGATGTTGAGCTGAAGCTTGCTAAGCTGAAGCTTTGCACAGAATTCTGGGAGCCATCAGCTCTGATCAAAGAATGGCAGAAACTTGTCTTTTTGCACCCCAACAATCCAGAATTGTGGCAGAAATATCTCTTATTCTGCCAGAGTCAATTCAGCACCTTTACAGTTTTAAAGGTTCATAGTCTTTATGGAAAATGCCTGAGCACTTTGGCAGCTGTACAGGATGGCAGCATGGTATCCCACCCTATACTACCTGGCACAGAGGAAGCTATGTTAGGTAAGCAGATACTTTTTTTCTATAACGCACTTAAGGCCAGTAAAACCTTTTACACGAGATGAATTATATCTATTTTAAAGACGGATTTTTCTTTACGGTGTACACTCAGAATGTTGGTTTTTGTTTTTCTAGAAGAGCCTGCTGGAACTATCTGGCATCCTGCCTCGTTAGGTGATGGTAAAAACCAGTATTCCAGCCTAGTATGGATATAATAGATGTTTCCCTTCCCCATGGGAGTTTGCGATAGAACATCCTTGTCACGCCTTGGTGCACTAAAGAGGAATATGAAGTACAAATTTCAAGGCAAGGGAGTCGCAGTCAGATAAGCATTCCCATCCAGAAATAAAATCCTTTGTCTTGTGGGACAAACAGCAATTATTTACTAAAGATGGAACTTACTAAGGCTGTTAATCAATGGGGAAAGAGAGAAGGTTAAGGAAATGTCTCTCTAATTTCCAGTCTTTTCTTTGTAGTGAATTTAGAATCTAAAAAACTGCTAATATGTGGATAAAATAAAAAGTACAAAGTGAGGGAGGATGTTCATGCAGCTAAAACACAGAACTTGATTCAGGAGGTCTGGCCCAGATTTCTGTGTGGTTTTGATCAAATTACTTAGGGCCAGTTGTATAAAGTCACTAGGGGTTCTTACTCGAGGCACCCTTTGAAATAAGGTGTCGAGGGACGTTTTAGACAGCATCTAAGTGCAGTTTAAAAACTTCACAAAAACCTAATTTGGTAGATTAGGTGCTTTATAGCTTTATCATCTGGTCCATGATCTATCTTTCTTGCATCATTCTGCATCTGTAAAATAGAGGTAGTAATACTTCTCTTTGCAGGGGTGTTATAATGGTAAATTTATAAAACTTGAGAAACTAGTTATGGAGGAAAATATAAGATCCCTTGCATCACTCCTATCACAATTTTTAAAAGATGCTGGAATCTCATTTGGATTAAGAGTCCATTAGCCTTTTTATATTGCTTGATCATCCAGAACTGGCTTGAACAAATCATGGGAAAATACGCTCTGAGGTACAAATCCTACATTAATCAGTGGTTGCTCTCTTCTGAATGTTGTCTGCCATTTTTTGGCAAGGTGAGGGAATGTGCACCATCATGTTGTTGATCATATGTTTTTTAAAGAAAAGTTTCCTTTTTTGATAACTTCTCTTGGTTAGATCAGTGAAAATACTCAATTTTCCTTGTTTCTTTATAGTTCCCTTTCAAGTAAGTAGCAGGGTGCCGCAGAGATCTGTTCTAGGATTAGTGGTGTTTAATCATAAATGATGTAGAAAAGGAAGTGCAGAGTGAGGTGATCAGATTTGTAGATGACAAATAGTTATTTAAAATAATTAACACTGGGGTGGACTGTGAGGAATTACAGGAGGATCTTGCAAGAGTAGGTGACAGGTCAAATAAATGGTAGATGAAATTCAGTGTTGACAAGTGCAAAGAGACACACAAAGGGAAAAATAATCCTAATTATACATACACAATGCTGAGTTCCTTCTAGATTGGTTGTTACCACTCAGGAAAAGAGTCTTAGAGTCATTGTGGACAATTCATTGAAAACATCAGCTCAATGTGTAGCAGCAATCAAAAAGCTAAGCAGAAAGTTAGGAATTTTTCAAAAAGAGACTAAAACAGAAAATACCATAATGTCGCTCTATAAATCTACAGTGTGACGACACTAATATTTTGTGCAGCTCTAGTCACCCCATCTCAAAAAAGGTATACTAGAACTGTAAAGGGTGCAGAGAAGGGCAACAAAAATGATAAAGGGTATGGAACGACTTCCATATGAAGAGAGGCTTGATACGTTAGGGTTGTTCAACTTGGATAAGAGATGATTGAGAGGGGATATGATAGAAGCTTATAAAATCATGAGTGGCATGGAATAAGTATATAGGGATCAAGTATCATTTACTCAGATAATATTAGAATTAGGGATCAGACCATTTTCCTATTGAGTCCAGCATCCTATCTCTGAAAGTGGCCAGTCTTGATTGCTTCAGAGAAATACCCAACAGGTCATAATGGAGTGATCCATTCCCTGTTGTTCTATCCCAGCTCCTGACAGTCGGAAGCGAAGTCCTCTGACCTATTTGACTAATAGCCATTTACGGACCTGATTTAAAACAGACAATTTATTTTCACTCAGTGAACCGTTAACTTCTGAAAATTGTTGCCAGAGGATGTTGTGATGGCCATTAGCACAGCTGGGTTTAAACCAGGACTAGATACATTCTTGAATAAAGGACCGTAAGTGGCTATTGGTCACAAAGGTCAGGGGAAGCATTCTCTGACTGTCGGGAGCTGGGATAGAACAGCAGGGAATGGATCACTCCATTATGATCTGTTGGGTATTTCTCTGAAGCTACCAAGAGTGGCCACTGTCCGAGGAGAAGATGCTGGGCTCAATGGACCAATGGTCTAACCCGACGTGACGTTTCTTATGTTCAAGGTCGCCTCCTGCACTAATACAGCACTGCAGTGATTGGGCTGCAAACAATGTGATGGAATGGTTTTGACATTGGTATTCAAATAATACTAATGGAAACATTTCTATTGGTCTTAAGATTGTTGAATGCTCTTTAGAAGCCTAAACCTTGGGCTAAATTTGACCTGACAGTGTCCCTTTACCTATTAAGAAAATTACCAAATTGTCAGTCATGATAAATATACCAAGCTTTTTATGGATGGCACCATCCTATTAAGAAAATAGTGGGTACTACAGATGTATGCCAGACTCCTGTCTTCAACCTTTGATCTTCATTATGCTCAGTGATAGAAATTGTATATGGGCAAACTAAAAAAGGCTGGTGCATTATGCCATCTAGTGTTCAGTTCAGCTCATTACTAGCTGCATGGCACTGAAGTATTTTAGAACACTAATTTTTATCTAATTTACACTGAGTGCTCATTCTTTGGCAGAAATTTGCCAGATTTGTAGTTGTTGTCTTTCTATAGCACCTTCCATTCTAGAATCTCAAAGAAACTTACAGGTGTTAATGAATTAAATTTTGCAACAACCCTATGATAAAGAGGAAATATTGCCATTTCCAATTTGTAAAGTACAGAATCTGAGAGAGAGCGAGAGAGGGTGTTTTAAGCGACTATGGCTGCAGCTCCAGAGTACTTCCATTGAAGTTAGTGGGACTGCACCAAGCTAGTGTGAAGATTGTGGCTTTAGGCCTCAATCCACACGGTGTGCAGGGGAATGCACACCAGCACAGAAGCTTCCTTTGTGCGCAGGGAGACACAAGAGTGGTTTGTGGAAAAAATTCCCAACCTGGGAGAAAGGCTCATCAACATTGCATTGCCTAAGGCCTAATGGGCAGGCACAGACCCTTCTGAGGCATGGAAGGGGTGTGTGGTTCAATACATTTTATGTCTGGGTCAGAGCAGGTGTAAAATGCAAAAGCAATTCTCACATGTATGTCTGGCCATTGGAAGCTCGATTACATTAGCCGTCTCTAGGCAGACTGTCTAGAAGGAAGGCACTTGCCTCCTCCGACTTCCGCGTAGGCTCTTGATCTCGTGAGAGGATGGGGAAGATAAAAGGGGGTGGAGCCTCTCCCTTCCAACCACCTCTGGCGACTTTGAGGAATGCTCAAAGGGTGTTTTTAGATGAGCACAGCTGGAGGGGGGTGGGTTCCGTGTTCGTTAAGTGGAACAGCCACAGAGCACCCACTCAGGCAGCCTCCACGCATTCTCCCCACCGTGGACTGGCTGTGCAAACAATTCATATGGGCTGTTTTCTCCTCCCCACACCCTAAGCCCCACCCAACTTGCATTTTTCCCTCTGCCATGACACACAGCCATGGGCACCATAGAAACATGAATTTGCAGCAGTCAGTAACCCCTTCCTGCTCATGAGATGGTTCTGCAGCTGCTGGCAGTCCCTGGATACCACTGAGGCTCATGCTGAGGCGGGGTTAGGGGAGAACATGAAGGAAACTGCTGTCTGAGCAACTGTCCTCCATGGCATTGGCTCCTCTCTTATGTGACGTGTGTGGGGCTTGTTGTGCTTTGAGCCACCATGGTATTGTATTTTGCACGTATCCTTTAAGATCTCCCCAGAGAGCTTACAGCAGGACCAGGGAGGCAGCCGGCCCAGGAGCTGTCCATTGGCGTGGGTGTGTGCACCAGTGCACACAGGCAGGAGATGCATGGGTGCCCCTCCCCACACACTTTCTTGCCTTCCTTTGCACGGTGCACTCAAGCTTTTTTCTCAATGCCCCGTGAGTGGTCTTGAGTGGGTGCTGTGTGGGACACAGGAGTATTCTCTCCCCCTCCCCCCCCGCCCAACTTCAGAGGGGCTTTTGAATGCGTGGTTCATGGGTGGACCTGGGTTGCATCTCATCTGAAAACACCTAAAGTCTCATCTCACCCATTATTGTAGTCTCATTTGTTCTATTTTTAAAGAGAGAGAGATTGTTAATTAATCAGTTTTACTAGTTTAGTCAGTTTGGTGTTGGGTTAAAGTAGCCAGTATTGCTGTGGCCTTCTTGGCCCGTTAGCAACTCTTTGCCACCTAATCTCAGGCCTTTGATCTATCCTTTGAGGCTGCTCATGCCATTAATAGCCACTTGACTCTTCAAAGGTCTAAGTCTTGCCTGCACTCCTGCCTCGGTATGTCTAAATGAAGTGGCTTTAAGCACTGCCTCTGCCCTACAGCCCTCTCAATCGCAGATGGCCATGAGAAATGTATTGCCTGCCTCGGTGAGAGGCATGATACAAAGCCCTGTAAAGCCTGTGCAGGGCTATCCTCCAGAGCCTGGAAGGATTGCATGATGTGTTTCGTGGCTATACTAACCAGGCGAGCCTTACAGTGAGGTGAAGAGGGCCCCCTAAGGCTTAAGGCGAGCTGCAAAGCTGCACCAACGCCTTCTGAGCGCCCTCGCACTGCTTCTCCTTCAGCATCTGCAGGGGGACTCTTCCACTCGTGTTTTTCCACTCAACAGTGCCGCACTGGAGTCCATACACACACATGCTGCACCCTGGTACTGGATTCTCCCCAAAAGGAACCACCAGCACAACCTAGCCGCACTGTAAGATTCTTGACTGTTGGGCCTGTGATGATGATCCATCCATCCAGCTCCCCATCCTCTGTCCTTCAGCCATCCATCACCAACTCAACATGATTCACTATGGCGCCAGTCCTATTCATGAAGCTGGTCTAAGAGCATGCACCATGACACCTATGGAGTCTATTGCTCTTCTTCCTGTAGAAGATCAAGGTCCCCTTATTACAAGCACTGTTGTTCTGATCAGAGGGAATGGTCACCATTCAGCTGCAGTGGGCCTTCCCTCCCCTGGAGAGAGCCATCCTGCTCTGATAGGCATAGATACTGCCACTCCAGGTGCAGGCACCAGCGGCACCACAACCCCCGGAACCTTTTGCCTAGATGAGGCTCTCATGAACATCGTGTGCCATCTGCTCAACCATGTACTCCTCTTGGTGACCCAGGCCCCACCAACTCCTACCCATCCTCCCCCATCTCCCCTACACAACCACTAGGATACATCTCACTGCCCTTTCAAGCACTGACTCCAGCGGAGCCTACAGCCCCAGTGCAGCCCGTGCCACTCCCAAGTTGCAAGTACCATTGGCACAATTGTTGCAGCACCCATCTGTGCAGCCACTGGTACCACCATTGCAGATACCCCCAACCATGCCACGGGCTCAACCAACCTTCTGGGTTAGACTTTCTGAAGCACTTCTAGGGCAGTAGGACCCTGACACTAGAGCAAGTCCCTACTAATACTGGGCCAGTCCATCAATTGGATCAGGACACAGGTAAAGACGCTTCCACCTCATCCTCTCCCCTGCCTGATTTGGATGAGACTGTGGGTCCACCCCCCAGTGATTTTGTTTGTGACCCATATACTATGCTGACAACAGAGGATGTCAAAGGATTCCAGGCAGTGCTAAGGAGACTGACATCTGCTATGCCTCAAGTCCCTAAGAGGATTTTGAAGAAATCACCCACACGACTTGTGTTTGGGATTCTGAGTGGAGGTGACTCAAGCCAGTTCCTGCTACCAATCTTTGAAAAGATCTGCTGGAGCCCTCAGCAACCATATGGATCACACCCTTTTCAGCTGGTTCCACCAATAAATTGGCTGATGCTCTATATAACCTCCCACAAGAGGAAGCATCAATGTTTTTTGGGCATTCGACCCCTTATTCTCTTGTAGCAGTGGCAGCAACACAGCAGTTGAGATTTGGGGCACGACAAACATCCTCTTCAGACAGGGCGGGTAGGATATTAGATGTTCTCAACTGAAAGGCCTTCTCATCATTTACCTTCACACCGAGAGCAGAGTGCTATCTTTCTGCCATGTGCGGATACGAGTATTGGCTGTGGACTCAGTATGCAAATGCCACTGACCCTGCCCAGTGTGCCATGCTACACAAAGGGAGCACACAGCTGGCACAGTTTCAACGGACATCTGTCATGCATATTGCGGGCTGCGCCCTGCATGGCATGGCATGGCTTCTACCATAACAGTCTGATGACCTGCATGGCTCCAGTCCACAGCCCTAACACCAGAGAACAAGACAAGGATTGAAAATCTACCCTTTGATGCAGAGGGGCTTTTTGCGAAGTCAGCAGACAAGACCCTCTAGAAAATAAGTCTTGTCAGATGGCTAGGTCGGCAGGAGTATTCAGATGGATAAAGAGGAGGTGGTACTATGTTCAGGCCTTCTATTCCTACAGGCAGAGGGCCTACTACCTTGTCATACCATCAAAAGAGATTTCCACAACAGCAGCAGCAGACATACTTTCAAAGCGCTTCACAAAATGGAAACAGAGAAACAAAGCACAGTGCAGTTGGTCCTCAGGCCCACAGCCTAGGTTGTGGGTTTAACTATCTTGAGGTCAAGGGAGAGTCTTGTTTCCCCAACTTTCGAGACTGCCTCAGCCACTACTAGTCAGCCTGGTTGCAGATTACCACAGATTGGTGGATCAGAGAAATAATCTAACACGGTAATACAATCCAGTTCAATAGGCTACCCTCCCAACCATCATCCTTCCCCATCCCTCTTTAGCGACCCATCTCACAAGGCATCTCCTGCTAGAGGAGGTTAACCTCTTACTGTTTATGGGAGTTATTGAAGAGAGATTCCCTTCTACATCTCCCCGGCGTTTCTACTCGAGATATTTTGCTGTGCCTAAAAGATTGGGGTCTCTGTCCCATACTACACTTGAGGTGTCTGAATACGTTTGTTTGAAACTGACATTTAAGATGGTTTCCTTATCCACCATTCTTCCTGCACTTCAGAAAGGCTTGTGACTGACCTCACTTAACCTCAAAGATGCCTACTTTCATATTGCTGTATGTCAGTCTCACCAGAAAGATCTCCACTTTGTTGTAGAGGGACACCATTATCAATACAACTTGCTCCTGTTCGGACTTGCATCTGTACCACAGGTTTTCACCAAGTGCATGGCTATATTTGTTGCTGAGCTCAGAGGGCAGTGCACCAGAGTATTTCCGTACTTGGATGACTAGCTTCTCATGGCAGACACAGAAGCTAAATTGTTGGTCAACATAGACACTACCATTGCCCTTCTGGAAGACCTGGGACTTGTAGTCAGCAAAGTCGTGCTTAACTCCTACCAGAGTACTGACATTCATCAGTGCTGTCCTAGACACCAAAAAACCAGGGATCAGCTTACCTGCTGAAAAACCGGTTCCAAAACATCAAGAAGCTGATAAAAGGATTGCACCAGTAACCAATTAAACCTGTAAGACACTTTCTAAAACTACAGCGTCTATTCGCTTCCACAACTTGAGTTCTATTGCTAGCAATGTTGAAAATGTGGCTACTGCAGTAGTGGCTCAGGAGTGTCTTAACCCTTGTGTAGACTACATGACCATGAAAGTAACCTGAGGTTCTCCGTCACATCAACTGGTAGATGAAGCCACAGCATGCCATGGTAGGGGTTCCTTTTGAGACACCATCATTCTCCTCTACCATCTCTGCAGGGCTTGTGGGTGGGCATATGCAATCACTCGCAGTTCACGGGCTTTGGTCATTGGAGGAGAAGGAGTTGCACATCAAACTCCTGGAAATACAGGCCATTCATTGGGCCCTTAAGACCTTTGTTCCCATGATATCTCAGTTGGTGGTGCAGATAGTTAGACAGTACAACGGCAATGCGGTACTTGAACTGTCAGGGAGCAGCAAGGTCATTGATCCTTTCGTTAGAAGTGGAAAAGACATGGGAATGTTGCAGAGGCCATATCATCACTCCAGTCACATGGCAGGAGAAATGAACTGTTTTGCAGATGAACTGAGCAGGCTGGGGACAGACTAGCATGACAGATCACCACTTCTGGAAGTAGCCCAGGACATGTTCAAGGACTGAGGCTATCCAGCCATTGATTTGTTTGCCTCAACACACAACTCGAAGGCCCCATTGTTCTGTAGCAGAGCAGGTCATGACCCAGCTTCTCTGGGAGACACCTCCATTCCATTTTATCATGAAAGTCTTGTGTATGCCTTCCCACTGCTGCCCATCCTCCACAAGGTAGGTACGGGGCCATATGGGACAGCACGAACCTCATCCTGATAGCACTGGCATGGCTGCGCCAACTTTGGTTCCTGATTCTATGAGAATTGGCATCTTCCCAATGCACCTTGCCTCTCTGTTGAGACTTCCTATCATGACTTGGGGGTCAGGTTCTCCACCACAACCTTCAATTCTTCCACCTCCACCTGATAGGTACGGGGTGGGACTACCTGCCACCAGAAACCTCTATTCAGCTAAGTGGCTTAGGTACACAAAATGGTGTGAGGAGAAGGGGTTGGACATCACTGTTCTTATCAACTGACCTCCTGCCTTACATCTTGTATCTTAAAGACTCAAGATTATTCCTAACATCCTTGAAGGTCCATCTGGCAGCAATATCCTCAGCCATGAAGCCAGTTGAAGGGAAGCCTGTTTTTTCCTCACCCAGTGGTGAAATCATTTAGAAAAGTTCTTCTGAACATGTTTCCCCCAATGATGAGTCCCATGCCCCAGTGGAGTGTGAACCTTGTGCTTGCTGTACTCATGGAATTTCTTTTCTAACAAAAGGCAACGTGTTCGTTACAACATCTCTCGTTAAAGACAGTCTTTTCATGTCATACAGGGGGCAATGTGTAGGGATTTGAGTCTCTTCTCAAACTCCTAAGTGGATCTTGCAATGTATCCACGTGTTACACTATAGCTATCAAAGAAACCTCAGCAAAGCATAAAGGCACATTTGACTTGAGCAGCAGCCATATCTATTGCCAACTTCTGGCATATACCTGTTTTGGACATCTGCAAAGCTGCAACATGGTCTTCAGTCCACACATTTGCCAAGCACTTTTCGATGGACTTAGCCTCTCAATCAGATTAATAGTTTGGTAGATCTGTTCTCTCCTAATTGTTTGCATAGTAATTCTTCTCACCCTCCCTCCAAACCGTGTGACTGACTTATACTTTCCCACATGTGAGAATTGCGGAGCTCCTCAAGTAAGAAATGAACATTACTTACCAGTAGCTGAGTCCTTTCAGAGAGCTCCGCTTATTCTCACAACCCACCCATCCTTCCCCTCAGTTCAAAGAATTTCCTTCTGTGCCTAACTCTTTCTATGGGTGCTTTCTCACTTTACATGGTAGGAGAGAAACTTCTGCGATCGCAATTGCAGCTCTGTTATCGTGGGAATTGGCACACGTAATAATGCACTATTCTGTTTTTATGCTGCGAGAACACCTGTCCTTGTAAGATCTACATTTGGAGACCGAGTCATACGCGGATGTTCTTGCGGCATAAAAGCGTAATAGCACATTCTCACATGCGCTAATTCCCACGATAATGGAGCCGCAATTGCGATCACGGACTTTTCTCCCCATCCCATGTAATGAGAGAAAGTGCTTATGTCTCCGGGAAGGGGTTGGAAGGAACTGAGGTAGGAGAGGTTCCGTCTCCCCTCTTTTATCCTCCCAGTCCTCTCACAAGATCAAAAGCCCATGCAGAGTGGGAAGTGGGCACCTCCCTTCCAGAATCTACAAAGTCTGCCTGGAGACTTCAGATTTAATGGAGCTTCGGACGGTTACCCGAGGAGCAGGGACAGACCCACGTGTGAGAATATGTGGAGCTCTCTCGAACTCCATTATTGGTAAGTAACATTCATTCCAGTACAGTGAATATTGTTGAAGGGAAGTTGTGTTGGGTGACATAACTCTTCATATTAGGTTGGTTGGTTCACCCCCGAAGGCTTATGAAACCAGGAAGGTTCCAGACCGCTCTAGGGGATGTCTCCTCTGATCTTGATGGCCGCTTGCTCAATGGCCTCGTGACCATGTGGAATTCCATGCTGGCAGAAGCCATCGACCATGTGGCTCCCAGGCGTCCACTTCCAAATCGCCAACAACGCAGGTCACATTGGTATACGGAGGACCTGTGGTGGATGAAGCGAGAAAGGCGGCAGTTAGAGCGACGGTAGCGTCACTAGCATACTGAAGCTGACCAATTGCGGCATAGAGTCTGGTTGTGCAACAGCACAACCTGTGCTGTTGCGGTGCGAGCAGTGAAGAAGGTTTTCTTTGCTGCCCTCATTGCGTCCGCTAAGTTCCGCCCGGCGGAGCTTTTCCGGGTGCGGAGGGGGCTGGTCAGTCCGGCCTCCCTTTGCCTGGATTTAGAATCATAAAATGCTCGCTGTGATTTGTTTGTGGACTTTTTTGCTGATAAAATCACTCAAATTCACCAGTTTTGACGCAACTTTTTTAGCAGTAGAAGCCCTGACTTGTCCTGTTTTATGGGATGAATTTTGGGATATGTTGGCCTCGGATGCGGGGGATGCTCTTTGGAGTGTTCAGGCCGCTTATTGTGAATTTATTTATTTATTATAAAATTTGTATGCCACCCCCTCCTGCTAAAAGCATCTCAGGGCGGCCAACAACATATTCAAACATTAAAAACCAACAATAATACAGTTAAAAACCACACAGTAAAACAAATTACCCTCTACCCCACCCTAACCCAAGATCCGTGCCCGTCCTGGCTGGTTAAGACTAGCCGGGAGACACTCGGGCTGTTGCTGGCAAGGATTGTCAGCGCCTCCCTTGGGGAGGGCAGAGTGCTGGATTGTCTCAAGGAGACTGTGGTGCGGCCCCTGCTTAAGAAACCGTCATTGGACGTTGGCGTCCTGGCCAGCTATCGGCCGGTCTCTAACCTTCCCTTTTTAGGAAAGGTTATTGAACAGGTGGTGGCTTGTCAGCTGTGGCAGCATCTGGACCGGGTCAACTTTCTCGATCCATCACAGTCTGGCTTTCGTTCGGGTTATGGCACGGAGACTGGGCTTGTGGCCTTGGTCAACGACCTCTCCTGTGAGTTGGACCAGTGTCATTCGACCCTGTTGATCCTCTTAGATCTCTCGTCTGCTTTTGATCATGAGTTGTTGGTGACTCGCCTGTGGGACTGGCCAGGGATTAGCGGGAATGTTCTTGAATGGTTCCGCTCTTTCCTGGCTGGGAGAACCCAGCGTGTGGTCATGGGTGATTTTTCATCTTCTCCCCGGGCCCTCACGTGTGGGGTTCCGCAGGACTCTATCTTAATCCCCTCTCTTGTTCAATGTGTGTATGCAACTTTTGTGAGAGGTTGTCAGGGAATTTGGTGTACGGTGTCATCAATATGCTGATGACACCCAGCTATATCTCTTTTTCATTAGATCCAGGTCCAGCAGTCTTGGTGCTTACCTGGTGTTTGACAGCTGTGGGGGACTGAATGAGGGCGAGCTGCCTGAAGTTAAATCCTGACAAGATGGAGGTGATGGGTGTGGGGAAAGCCAGGGGAGTGATGGCCCCCATCATTGATGGGTTCCGTCCTCCCCTCATATCTCAGGTCCAGAGTCTGGGAGTACTCCTGGTTCCGCAGTTCCTCCTGGATGTCTGGGTGGCGGCTGTGGAGAAGGGGGCATTTCGTCAGTTACATCTGGTACATCAGCTTAGGCCATATGTCTCGGACTCGGACTCGGATCTGGCTATGCTTTTATTACCTCAAGACTGGACTACTGTAATGCACTCTACGTGGGGCTACCCTTGGTGCTGGTTCGGAGACTACAGCTGGTGCAGAATGCGGTGGCCCGCCTCCGTAACAGGAATGGGACGGCGCGAGCACATTACACCGGTGTTTCATTCTCTGCACTGTCTGCTGATAGTCTTCCAGGCCCAATTCAAGGTGTTGGTGTTGACCTTTAAAGCCCTAAATGGCCTACCTGCCTGCCTGCAGGACCGCCTCATTCTCTGGGTCCTGGATCGGCCCCTGCGGTTGACTGGGGGCGCCCTCCTTGAGGTTCCCTGGGTCTCCCGGGTGTCAACCTTGAGGGCGTTTTCTTTGGCTGCACTGCGACTGTGGAACTCCCTCCCGCTGAAGGTCCGCTTGATCGCCGACCTCCCCTTTTTCCATAGACAATGCAAGACCTGGCTGTTCCGCCCTACCTTAGCTGAGGGAGATGGGGTGGGTGGGTTAGGTTAGGGAGGGTTTGGGTTTGAATTGTTTTATTTGGGGGGATTTTAGGTTTTTAAATTGTATTGTAAAATTGTTTATTTTAATTTGTGTTTTTAAGATGATGTTAGCTGCCCTGAGATGCTTTTAGCAGGAGGGGGTGGCATATAAATGTTGTTGTTGTTGTTTCGTTAATAATAATAATAGATATATTTTTTATTATTATTATTTATTATTATTATCTGCTCTTGCATTTTGGAACTAAATCTCTGGCACTTCTTAAATGAAAAATTACGACTTTTTCTCCCTTTTGCTTTTCAGCACTCTTTCTTCAGCAATGTCATTTTCTTAGGCAAGCGGGCCATTCGGAGAAAGCTGTTTCTTTGTTCCAGGCATTGATTGACTTTACCTTCTTTAAACCCGACAGCGTAAAAGATCTGCCAACACGAGGACAGGTAGAAATTTCCATTTCTTTTTTCTTTTTCAAGACCTGCAAATTTTTTGCTGGGCCTAGGACCGTGGTGAAAAATACTGGTCGCTCTTCAGACAGCTAATGCATTTTGCCATGAAAAAAGCACTTGATGTTCCAGCCTGGTAGTTTTAGCAGATACCTTCTACTTCAAAAGTGGCTGAAACCTTTATCTGTGGCTTTGTACGTTTTTTCTAGTGTCTTAACAAGAATTTATTGCTGGGATATGCCTTGGGCCCTGCCTAAAGTCTCTTCTGTTAATACCATTTGTTTCAACTTGCACCTTTTACCCAGTATCCATTTATCCCTTCACAGACGGGTTGAGCTTAATAGGCTCTTTTGGTTACCACCAGTTCTTGTCATCTAGTCCTGTGAAGTGGAAGCTTCAGAGTTTGAAAACAATTCCTCTGTGCAGCTATTATCATCATTAAGTATTTATGCAGCTCCAGCAGTGTACCTGCCTAGTACTATATAGTACTATACAATTGAAAGAGAATGAATTCACTTCCCTTCTGTGGAAATAGAAACTAAGGTTTCTTGCCCATGTTCTTTTCTTTTGAGATTCAGTTACACAAAAAAATTGCAGTTACTTTAGATCAACGTGGACTGCATGCCCATGTTGATTTGTCACGGTGTGTTTCTTGTGAGAAACAACAGATCTGTGCCCACATTTGGTCCCTGCAGCTCCCAGACTCCCAATAGCCACCCACACTCGCTGGTGTCTCGTACTGGCTGCTGCTGATGCCCCTTCCACCTGCTGCCTCCGGGCCCCATGCTTTTTCATGCTCTGCAGCTGGCTGGTCAGCAGGGTTTATTGCATGTTCTGCAGCCAGCTGGCCAGCAGGGATTTTCTGACAGCAGCGGTGCCATAGCAACAGGAAGCTGTGCCCTGATTGGAGCCCTGGCGTGCAACAGGAAGCTGTGTTCTGACTGGAGCCCCGGTGCGCGGTGAGTTTCACAGTGAATTTAATTAACGTTAAATTTGAATGCACTGCACACATTCAAATTTAATGTTAAATTCTACTCACGTGAGTGACGGGGCTAGATTTCCAAGCCCTGTCATCCATGATGGGACTAATGTGAATTTCCCTGTCAAATGAGGAAGGCTGCTTGCCCATGTTACACAATCTAATGTTAGATAGGAATTAACATTCGATTGTGTAACGTGGGCAAGCAGCCTTAAGTGCTCTTGCCCTTTAGAGTCTAATACCATATTTTCATGATTTACAAGGCCTCTGCTCTTTTTGAAGCTTTATTTTTCTCTCTTGAGAGAGAGGTTGAAAGACAAGCAAATATTTCAATATTATAATGCCACTATATAAATCTTCAGTGCATCTACACCTTGAGTACTGTGTACAGTTCTGGTTGCCCCATCTCAAGGAGGATCTAGAAGAACACGATAATGATCCAAAGTGTAGACCAGTAAGGGATGCTGGTGTTGAATCGTTGCAGGAGGAGGGCCAATAAACAGTGCACAGCCAGTCGTCTTCACCAGTGCTGACTTGTTACATAAGCCAATATAGCATCACCCACAGTACTTTTACAAAGTTCCTTTCTTAGGTGGTCAGCCTTTTTCCTAGGTGGTCAGCCTTCTGTGCAAGCTGTCTGGCCTGGCCCTTTTTGCCAGCCACTTCCAGGGTGAGCCCTTGGTAATTCAGGGCCCCTGGGCAAGCTCCCAGGCTCTTCCCTATTTGGCTTGGAGAATCCCAGAGGCAACAAAATGCCCTTGAGTCCTGTAAGGCAGTCGCTGCCTCTCCTGGCAGCCTAGCTCTCTTCAGCGAAGCCCTGGGCTTTTTATACAGGCTAGGGTCAGCTGACCTTCTGCTCCATTTGCCCTCAATCAACTATCCCTTTTTATAGTTTTCAACCACTTTCAGCTGGGTTGCATTGTCCAGGGGCAGGCACACTAACCCTTTCAGGGGCCAGCTCAGCTAGCTACAGGAACAATTTTCATACAAGGAGAAACTTAAAGGGATAGAAAGGAGACAACTTGGAGGGAGATATGCCGGTGATATGTGAGGTCATGAATGGTGCAGAGAATATGAATAGAGAACTGTTAATTAACCTTTCTCATAATATAAGAATGAATAGAATGAACATAAGCAGACTAAAGCAAACAAAAGGAAGTAGGTTTTCATGCAACATGATTCATCTACATAGTTCATTTTCATGGCATTTTGTGAAGGCCAATAGTGTAGTTGACTTCAAAAAAGGATCAGGCCAATTCACGTATGACAGGATGATCGGGTCGTGCAACTTGTGTCACCAACCCTTTCATTGTGACTAACAGGGAATGGATCACTCCATAATTAGCCTGTAGTTTCCTCTGAAGCATCTAGTATGAGGCACAGTTTGATGAGAGGATCCTGGACAACCTGGATTATTGTTCCGGTTCAGTGTAGCATCTCTGATGTTCTCATGCAAAACTGTCAGAAACATGCCTTGACAAGATGGCAATGAAAGCATCAGCATCAGTCCAAGTTAGGAG
>QEPC01006023.1:1092079-1103745 GCA_003113815.1 Sphenodon punctatus
ACAAGAGCCCTCAAGCTCTTGCGAACCCAGAGAGTAAAGAGTCTGTAAACGGGAAGGATCGGGCCCTTGTGTGACAAAGGAGTTTCATTGTGGCACACTTGAATTAGCCAGTGAGAGAAACTGATTCAAGAGAACTGTGTGCAAGGGAAACTGAGTCACTCAAACCCGGTAAAGTGGGGGTGCGGACCCCCAAATCCGTGACACCTCTCCTCTCATGAGCTTTCCAAGACACAACTCTTCTGTCAGGTTTGAGACTTGGCACAGGTGGTGCTTTCATTGCCATTTGGGAGGGGTTTGAAGATCTATCTATAAAACTCTTGCTGGGAGTCATGTTGAGAGGCTGTCTATCCTGTTCTCTATTCCCTGAAAGAGCCAGAAATAATGAAGTTGGTCAGAATCCAAGAATTATGTCCTAAAGAAAGTCGTCTTCAGGTTTTATTCCTCCAGCTGTTGTAGTCCCGTAGCTTAGGCTGAGAGCATGCTGAGATTCAGATCAGAGTGACAGGTTACTTAAGTACTTGCTGGCAGAGAGGACCTTCCAGATAGTAGTGTAGGTTTCTGGTATCAGAGCTCACCTTTCCCTAAGGTACGAATATGAACTGTGGCTCAAACAGTTAGTGTTAAAAAGTAGTTTTTTTTGCAATTTATGTTTTATTGAAAACCTCTTCTTATTGTACAACTGTAACACAAGCTTATTAAAGGAGCAATTTGAAAGCAAGCAGTTATGATGCAGATAATATAAATTAATATAAATTTTATTATAAATAAATAAATAATCAGGATAGGGTGCATCATTACAACAAATGAATTTATCTAAAGCCATTAGATCTAATGTATACTCACGGTGTGCAGCAAGAATGACAATGCTTGTAGAAGCTCACAAACCAGATAATTCTAGATTAACAATAACATCAGTCTCCTGAGAAAAGAGTGGGTGGGGGGGAAGAGGAGGAGCGGGGAGAGATTTAACAAAGGGAGGAGAATTGGGGAGAATCAGAAGAGAAGAGGAGAACTTACTAAAATAAGTCATCAGAGGGCAAATTATGTAATTTGGAGACTCAAAAAGGAGGGGACGGGCAAGAATATTGTTGACACTGTTAAGCAGGAAGTCAGTCCATATTCTCTCCCCTTTTGAAGTCTGAATGCCAGACACTGGATGGCAGGAAGGCCAGCCATTTCACTGATCCAGTGTTTGATGTGTGGAGGAGCTTTGCTCTTCTGCTTTTGCAGGATTGTTCTTTTAGCAGGCAGGGCTGTCCTATTAAACGAGTGTGTGTTTGACCCAGAGAGTTTGCATTTAAAAATAAATAAATAAATAAATTTTGTAAATAAATAAATAAATAAACATTTTTTATTTATTTATTTAACATTTATATCCCGCACCCTTCTGCAACTCGGCAGCTCAGGGTGGCGAACAACATAAAAACATCACAATAAAATCAACTAATTACAATATAAAATATATAAAATCAACACATAAAATAGCAGCTAACAGATAAAATAAAATCCCCTCCCCACCCCCTCCCCGAAGGCCCGGCGGAACAACCAGGTCTTACAACATCTGTGGAAAGAGGGGAGGTCAGGGGACAGACGGGCCTCCAACGGGAGAGAGTTCCACAGCCGAAGTGTGACCACCGAGAACGCCGTCACCACCCGGGCTACCCGGAGGACTTCAAGTTGGGCACCCCCGGCTGACCGCAAGGGCCGCGAAATGACCAGAGGCTTGAGGCGGTCTTGCAGGTAACCAGGACCCAAGCCATTTAGGGCTTTATAAGTCATAACCAACACCTTGAATTGGGCCCGGAAGACAATAGGCAGCCAGTGCAGAGTCTGGAGCACCGGTGTAATGTGCTCGCAGCGGCCTGTCCCCGTTAGGAGGCGGGCCACCGCATTCTGCACCAGCTGCAACCTCCGGACTGTCGTCCAAGGTAGCCCCACATAGAGTGCGCTGCAGTAGTCCAGCCGAGAGGTAATGAAAGCATGGATGACGGTGGCCAGATCCGAGTCCAAGACATATGGCCGCAGCTATCACAGCAGATGTAGTTGGTGGAAAGCTCCTCTCACCACAGCCTCCACCTGACAGTCCAGGCGGAGTTGCGGGTCGAGGAGCACCCCCAGACTACGGACTTGAGCGGCCAGAGGGGGGCAGACCCCACCAATGACAGGAGCCACCACCCCCTCAGCCTACCCACCAACATCACCTCCATCTTGTCGGGATTCAGCCTCAGACAGCTCGCCCTCATCCAATCCCGCACAGCTGCCAAGCATCGGGTAAGCACCGAGACTGCCGGGTCTGGGTCTCCAGAAAACGAGAGGTAGAGTTGTGTATCATTGGCATACTGATGACATCATATGCCAAACCCTCTCATGACCTCACCCAAAGGTTGCATATACACGTTGAACAGGAGAGGGGACAAAATAGAACCCTGCAGGACTCCACACGTGAGATTCCGGGGAGACGATGTATATTCCCCAAGAACCACTCGCTGAGTTCTCCCTTCCAGGAATGAGCAAAACCATTCAAGAACACTTCTGCTCACCCCGGCCCAGTCCCACAGCCTTGCCATCAACATCTCATGCGACAGCTCCAGTAAGATAAAAATTGAGGATCTCCCTATATCCAATTCACAGCACACAGGTCATCGACCAAGGTCACAAGTGCAGTCTCCGTGCCAAACCCAGGGTGAAAACCAGACTGTGAGGGATCAAGAAAACCAACCCGGTCCAGATCCCCCTGTAACTGCTGGGCCACCACCCGCTCGATAACCTGTTCTAAAAAGGGAAGGTTAGAGACTGGTCGATAGCTGGCTATGGAGTCAACGTCCAAAGATGGCCTTTTGAGCAGAGGCCGCACCACCAACTCTTTGAGACGACTCGGCACCCTGCCCTCCCTAAGGCAGACGTTGACCACTCCTGCCAACAACGGCCCTAACGTTTCCCGGCTGGCCTTCACCAGCCAGGACGTGCACAGATCTAATTCGCAACAAGTGGCCCTAACAGTCGCAAGGATATCCGCTGCGTTAGCAGATGACACCCGCTGAAATTGATCCCACAAAAACAGACATGATGGGGCAAAGCTCCAAAATTAATGGGCAAAGCTCAGAATGAGAGTTTAGGGGAAGAAGTTAGTGCTAAATTATCTCTATTCTATTCTCAACATCTCTGTGTTACACGGCAATTGATGCCTGGAAAACTAATTTTTGAATGTGGGAGTTCTCTGTAGTTTGTTCCTGCAGCCTTCCTGGGAACAAATTTGTATACACGTGGTAGTAAGTAGAAATTTCAAGTGAGTGAGGAAAAAGAAAAGCATAATGTTGAAATGAGCTTGGAGCAATATTCTTATGTGCAAATTAGGACTGATTTGTTGTTTATAGTTGGAATTCCTACAGGGCTAAAATTAAAATATATTCGTAGTTACTATATTTTCCTCTCCCAGTACAGCAATGAAGCCTAAAAAGGAAATGTCACAGGGATACATATTCTTGCTGTCCTTGTCCCTCCCATTACCTTCCTCCTTTCCTCACAGAGACTAGATCCAAAAACAATATTTGGCTCATATTACATATATACTGAGAAATCCATGACTGACTTTGTGCTCTGTGTGCAACTGCAGATTCTGAGCGGCTTGCTGGTGTGATTTTTGCATAAAAATTTGATTGTGTTAAATATTTAAAAAAACACTTCTCATTCCTTTTCACTTTTTCATTGCAACAAAAAACAATGGCACAGTTCATCAAAAACTTACATAGCTCTATCTTGCATCTCTCTCTAGGAAAGGATACTGGTATCAAAGTGGTAGAATAGGCTTACTGCTAAGAGCTGTGTAGCAGCAGTCTCGCTCCCACCAGGTTAAAAATGATTATTTATATAGCGTCAGCAACGTGCCTGACACTGAACAGTTGTAATTAGAAATGGGTTTATGAGACCCATTACTATCTAGAATGGGGAAGGGAAGAGGTGATAAAGGAGGGGTACATAGGGAGAGACAAGGATACATTTATGAAGTTGAGAAGTTGCAGGTGCTCACACTTCGATTGGTTATGGTGAGAGAGGGAGTCATTCCATGTTCTCGTGGGTTCACAAGAAAACAAATCACTCATGTTCAGGTTTTTGGGAAAACAAGGGGTGTTTTTATAGGTGAAAAGCTTTTTGTTTTCATTCCAAAACGATGTTGGTGATGTTTCCCTAAGGATTAGTACACAGTTGTTAGCAGTGGGTGAAATCAAACAAGACACTAGCCCACTGAAGTTCATGTTCGGTCCGTGCAGCCCCCACTCACATATTTAGGGCATCTAATAAATGGATCACTGCCCATGTCATGTGCTTGTGGCAGCTTCCATTAGTGGCGCTAGCGATCTGCCTCTTCCCATGGCTGCCTCTCAGTTAAGAGGCGTACTAGAAATATCCCTCCCCTGCAGCCGCCTCTCAGCTGGGAGGTGCCCTAGAGATCTCCCATCCTACCGATTGGGCTGTTTTACAGATTTTTCAGTGTTCCCCTATGGGTGTAGTGACCATTATCCAATCTTGACCTATTATGTGCCTCAATCAGAACCGGTCAAAGTAGCTGAATGTAATCCAGCTTTAGCAGCACTAGAGGTCGGTGGCTCTAAAATCATAAGATGGGGGAAATATGCAAAGGAGAGAACTTGTTCTCTCCTCACATCTGAAGAGTTGAAACAACTTAAGGAGAAATTTCTATCTGACAAGTATTCTGAAAGTACTTTGTTGGACATCCCAACCCTCTTGGTTTGACAAAGAGTGCAGATTTCTTAGAACGACTGTGCATAGAGCTGCTAGACACATTAAAATGAATGAGGCCCCTTATACCCTAGATGCGTATGTTCATGTCAAAGCTCAATATAAGGAATTTCTGAAAACCAAGAAGGCTGGTCATCAGCGCTTCCTGTGGACCTGCTTAAAGACCGTTTTAGACTTAAATGATATTCCTAGATTTTGGTCCTTAGTAAATCAGGGTATTGTAGGAAATTCATTTCCGCTCACGTCAAATATCTCTGGGGAAATATGGAGTGCTCGCTGTTCTACAATACCTTGACAGATGTTTTCCCAAGTGAATTTCCTACTTGGCAACTGGTTCATGGCTCAGAAATTAAGATATTGATTACACAGTTGTCCTTGATTAAGGCCCCTGGAGAAGATGCCATTCCGGGGAAATTATTTTGAGAATATGTGGACTGGTGGGTACCAGTTTTATGCAAATTATTTTATTTCTCTGGTCAAATCCCTACTGGTTGCTATCTAAGTATCATTATTCCAATATTTTTAAAAGGTGATCGAAATTTGCCTTCTAATTATAGACGTATTAGCCTGATTGACTTCACTGCAAAACTGTATGCTAAATATCTTTTGAGGAAGCTCGAATTATGGGCTGCAGAAAATAACATTTTTGCGGAAGAACAAGCTGATTTTCAAGCAAGCCATTCTACTATTGTTTTGTTTTAGATTATTGTGTTAGTTAGTATGTCTATGTCTGGAAAGACAGGGTGTTCTCAGTTTTTGTAGATCATAAGTCTGCCCTTGATTCCATTGACAGACAACTGTTATGGGCAAAATTGAATCGTACTAATATAGACAAAAGATTGCTGTTTCTTGTCAGAACACTCTACAGTAATATCTTACTCAAAGTAAGGTTGTTCCAGGGAGGTGTGCTTTTTGAATCTATAGTTTTCCAACAGTGTGAAACAGGGCTGTGTCCTCGCCCCTTTTCTTTTTAATTTTTTCATAAATGACATTATAAATAAACTCCAGGGAAATTATTATTTTCCTCTTAAGGTACAGGGAAGGCAAATAAGCATTTATATAGCGCAAACAATGTACCTGGTGCTTTACAAAGTAATTGAATCTGCTTTATGCAGATGATATGATATTACTGTCTAATGCCAAAATCGGACTAAGGAGAATTTTGATTGCCCTTGTTGTGAATACTGTAAAGAAAATCACTTGGGGGGATAATTTTGACAAAAATAAGGTTATGATTTTTGCAAAGAAACAAATTTTTCATAAATGGTATTTAAACTCAACCAGTTTAGAGCCGGCTAAGGGCTATATATATCTGGGCCTAATATTCACGTCAACTGGCTCTTGGCAGGAGTATTTAAGTTCAACTAAACTAAAGTTGATCCAATCCACTTATGGGGTAATTAAATTCTGGAGAAATGGTGGCAAGTCCAGAGTTCAAGACATTTTTGATCAAAATGTTCTGACTGCGTTGCCTTTACTCCGGACTGCTCCCTGTATGGCAAGATAAAATCTCAACACCAGTTGAAACATTATTTGACCATTATAGATAACCTCTCTTTCCGTAGAGAACTTAGTTTACTGACATTTCAACAGATGCCATCCACTGTTTTAGAGGGCCACTTTACGGGAATACCGATTGATTTTGCTATTGTCAGTCTGGACTGATAGAAGACCTCCCTCATTATGTGTTTCATTTTAAGGCCACTTTGGAGACCCGAACTAAACTACTGAAACCTTTTAGTGGGAAAATCACACTGGGATATGGCATTAAAAGTATCTTTTTTGCTGGCAAATCCTCATGATCAAATTATTCTGAAGGTTGCCCATCTTGCCCATGCCATAGCAGTTCATAGGCAATCGCACCACAGCAAGAGTGCCCCCTCTGATGAGTTAGTTTGATTAACCTGCCTGTGATACTGTGAGCTGAGGCTGTGAAAGTTAAAATTTGTTTTCTACTACAGAGAGATATTTGATCCCTAGGATATTTTGTCCTTGTGTGAGTTTGTGGTTTTTTTTATTTTTTATTTTCCTTTGTCAAAATTTGTTGAGACCTATGGTTGTAACAAGTTTTACTACTATTACTGGAGATCTCCCTCCCCGTCTCTCAGCTTGAGACACATTTTAGAGATCTCCCTCCCCACAGTCTCCCTCTCAGCTGAGAGGCCGGGAGGGAAACGGTAGCGGGAGGGAGATCTCTAGTGCACCTCTCAGCTGAGAGACTGCCACGGGGAGGGGAGATTGCTACCGCTCCTGTCTCTCAACTGGCCGGGCGTGCTAGGCAGGACTCTATGGTGCTGGCAGACCTGGATGCGGGCAAACCTAATTTATTTATTTATTCCAATGTGTACCTTGCCCTTCCCAAATAGGCTCAGGGTGGCTTACAAAATATAAATTGATGAGACGTGGGCATGTGGGTGCCCATTAGCCCTAATTGGCCCGCATGGTGGGCCCATGATATGCCTAGACTCCGCCATGAGTGATGGCTCCATGAAGGCCACGTGGCAGACACCTAATAGATGGGCAGGCAGGAACACGCCTGGTGAAGGCCAATGTGGGCTATCGTCTCGTTTGATTTTACCCAGTGTCTTCTCTCTGTTCACAGCTTTGTTATACCATGCAGGAAAGAAACATCTGTTGAGTTGGCAGATCAGGAAATTAAATTTAATTATATATAATTGTTCATTCATACAACCTAGATTGAATGTACATAATATAAAAATACACAGTGAAGTCCCCCAAACAAGCTAATGCCTCTCACATCTTCCCCTCTAGCAGAGGCCCGAGAAAAAGGATGATCTTTGTACTGTTTCCAACGCCATTTTTAACAGTCGAGCTCATCTAGTGCTCGTACTATAAGGGCCTTCATTATAGCCAGGATGCTGCTGGCTTTTTAAGTGCTAGCGTCTAACTCTGCAATGTTGCTACCACCAGTAGAGTTGAACAGGTATCAGTGGGGATTTTTTGTAATAAAAATAAATAAATCCATTTTTAGTTCAATCCTGTCTTGATCTTAGCACATCGAGTCTTGTAAAGCATATTCAGGGTTCTTATATGTTACATATTTCTCCTTTTATTTCAAGCACAGTGTGGTATTGACCACAATTATTTCTTCACTTTTTGGCTGCGTCCCAAAATAGTTTTGCGATAGATGACTCAGAATTGTTTGAAATCTGATGAGCTGCTAACTGATCGGAAATTGGAGCTCCGTTTGACAACATGCTGGCATAGTTCAGGGACCCAGATTGTATCTATTTCCAGAGCTGTAATCACACATAGTACTTGTTCTGTCATAGATGGATGACGAGTAAATAAATTGTCCCACTTTCATTACTTATCTGGTTTCTAAGAGCCTCGTTGCTCATGGTGCGGACAGCTAGCAGACTGTTCATTATGTTAAAAGTTCTTCTCCAGCTCCTTTCTAGACTGTTCCTTGGATTGCCATGATGTTTGCTCTTATTGTTTGCTAATGTACTTGTTTTTATTTATTTATTTATTTATTTATTTTATTTATTTCATAGTAATTAGAACTTGGCGTGACTGCTAAAGTGCTTTTAAATGAGTGTGCAATACTACAGTAGGTATAAAGTGTGTTTGTTTCTCTCACCAATAGGTGGAATTTTTTGAACCTTTTTGGGACAGTGGAGAGCCACGTATTGGAGAAAAAGGAGCAAAAGGCTGGAAAGCCTGGATGCATCAGCAAGAAAAGGGGGGCTGGATTGTGGTCACTAAACCTGGTAAACTCCTGCTATATAGGGTGTCAGGACTTATTTCTGACTAATTCACATGCTCGGTTTTGACAAGCTTTTCTTCTGCTTTTTCTCAATTTGATTATTCCACGTAGGCCTCTGCTCTGGCACTAACCTTGAGAGCAGTGAGGGTTAACCAGCCATCTGGCCTTATCGAATGATATGGCAATTCTTCATTGCTATATGCTATTCCTGGGCAACAAATTAAGATAGCATGAAGGTTATTGTAATATACAATATATTGTATTCTAGCCTTCGGGCACTGGCATTGATGCACAGGAGGGTGAAAGCTACTCTCTCCATTCTTCTCTGTAGTTTGCTAATGATTCCATTTTCTCTAAGGTGTTGAGATAGAGTGTTCTGCCCTCACCACTTAGGGTGTTATTATTATTATTATTAACAAACATTTATATAGCGCCAGCAGTGTACATGGCACTTTACAAAGTAATAAAATAGACACGGTGTCTTTTATTTATTTAAATAAATTTATATTCCACCCTTTCCCAAAGGCTCAGGGTGGGCATATTAAAAACATCTAAGAATAAAAATAAATCCCACCATACAAAAACCTGAAACCCCTGTCCCTGCCTGCCAAATGCTTGATCAAAAAGTAAGGTATTGCATTGCCTCCATAAAATGTTTAGGCTTTGATGAATCTCCAGGGGAAGGGAGTTGCATAATTGTGGGGCAGCCATCGAGAACACCTCTCTATTTACCTTTATTAATATGATCATGACAGGCAGTTGGTACCTACAAGAGGACACTCCCAGCTGACCTCAGGGTTCGCAAGGTGTCTTAGGGAGTACTCACATGTAACGCTGATTTAAATTGGATGTCTGCATGGGCCACAGATCAGTTTTACATGTGAGGGAGTCAATGGAAGTTCCAGCTCCGCTTTACATGCAGATTTGGTGTTTAGATTTGATGTGAACTCCAAATCCTCAACTCCCTCACACATAACACTAATCCAGGGCTTGTTATACATGTTCCGGGGCTGTGCAAATGTCTGATTTAATCAACATTATGTGTGAATCCACCCCACTGGCGTTAGCTCTCAGGGCTTGGTTGCGCCTGGGGGCCCCTTCCCTGTCCCTTGCCCGAACCCCACCACAGATGCCCTGTTGACTATTCTGTCAGCCAATTGATGGCTGTAAACAAACTCTGTCAGTGGCATGCCCTTTAGTTCAGGCACAAACAGCAGATCAAGAGAAAAAGAAAACAGGTGGGAGCCACAAGCCAGCCCTCAGCTGGGACGATCATGTGCTCCGCGCTCAGCTGGTAATGTCTGGGCAGCTAGGCATGAGCAAGATTCAAAGGACCCTGGGCTGAGCTGCTTTTGTTGTGTGTGCTGTGTTGTGCTGAGCTCAGTGCTGTCACTCTCTCACTCTCCGCTTTGGTGCAACTTGGGGGTACGTTTGTTTGGGGTCAGGAGACTGTGGCTCCCAAAGCAGGAATGGGGAGAAACTGGCTGCTCAGGGCTGGGGGGGGGAGGGGGAGGCTGGGGCAGAGGGGGCATTGGGCAGGGAACTGGGAGGACTTGGGCAGAGGGGAATGGGGAGTCTGGGACCAGGGAGGGGTTGGGGGCCTTTATGCCCCTTTGCATGGTAGTAACTTTTAAAATCAAATTTGGGGGATGGTTGATGCTAAATACTAGTTTAATCATCTTTGGTTTAATGTTTGTGTATATCAGGTCTCAAGATAGAAAACTCTTGTAGTTTTGGAAGTCTACCCCACCCGCCCCCGTTCTTAGGGAACCAGTATAATTGTATCACAATTCTCCTCCACTGTTACCAAGCCTACTTGCACTGTATTTCTTACAATTTGGCAGACTTTGGATGATTCAAATGGGAAAGATACAATAACTCCCCCCAATTTCACACAGGGCTCAACTTTCCTGGATCTATACCATCATCAGAGCCTGAGGTGGTGGCAGTGGCAGCAGAAGGGCCTGGTGTGGGAGCCCATTGGCAGGTGTGCAAAGTAGCAGAAACAGATCAACAGCTGAGATCAGGGTGGCAGTGGGGGAGCTGTTTGTAGAGGCCAAGGCTGTGGGCTGCACTATAACTCTGGAGTCAGGCCAACAGCATTTTACAGCCCCCTCTTTCTTTAGAAAAGGACAGGGTTCTGGAAGGCAGGTCCCTGAGTAGTAGAGCTTGTGGCTGTGAGTTGCACTACTCCTACATCTGCCAGGCTAGAAACAGTTTCTCCATTCCTCTGTGTGCAGCTCATGGCTCTGGCTGGAGAGGACTACTTTTTCTCAACTGCGGATCTCTGTGTGATAGGATGTAGTACAGCTTGACCCTTGAGGTCCCTTCTAGCTCTGTGACTCTGTGGGAGGTGGGGGATCTTAAAGGATATGGCAGTATAAGGAGAAGCATAAAGGAGCTCTTCACTCCCAGCCCCCACAGTCAGTAATCTCAGTCCCTGACTGACTTGGCTAATAGCTGTTCATGGACCTGTCATCTAAGAACATCCTTCCATAGTTATGCTGTTGGCTTTCACAACATCCCCTGGCTATTATTATTATAATCATTTATATAGCGCCAGTCGTGTGACCTGGTGCTGTACAGAGCATAGAAAAAGACGAGGTCCCTGCCTGTGGCTTACAATCTAAAAGACAAGGAGGGGGAGACAGGGAGAGGGGACAGTGGGAGAGAGGGGAGAAGACAGATAAACATTCAGGCGGGTGCGAAGACTCAGGTGCATGTGCTTGGCTTGGTTACAGTCAGGTTGTAGCAGTCTGCAGAGGCGGGCGGACAGTAGGTATATGGGAACGTCTAGCAGGGATTGGGAAAGACAGTGAGGAACAGGTGGGTCTTGAGGAGGGATTTGAAGGAGCGGAGGGAGGGGGTAAGGCGGATGTGGGCAGGGAGGGCGTTCCAGGCATGGGGGGGCGGCAAGGGAGAAGGGTCAAAGGCGATTAGGTGAGCAGGAGAAACGAGGGAGAGTGAGGGAGGGGACAGAGGAATATCGGAGAGCGCCTGCAGGAGTGCGTAGGGAGATTAGGTCCGAGAGGTAAGGGGGAGCTTGGTCGCGTAGCGATTTGAACGTGAAAACCAGGAGTTTAAACAGGATACGTTCAGGAAGGGGGAGCCAGTGAAGAGAGAAGAGGAGAGGCTGCACATGGTTGAAGCGACGGGCAGAGTGAATGACCTTGGCAGC
>QEPC01006023.1:1104417-1126349 GCA_003113815.1 Sphenodon punctatus
AGCATAATTATGGACTGAGTCCAGGTCCTCCCCATTCTTGCTATGCTCCTCATCCACCCTAAAGGTTTCTTTTGGTCACAAAACTGGTGGTCCTCTGCTAAGCATCTCTTTTTACTGAAAGAATGGGCTGCTTCCATTTCTGAAACCAATAGTTTTTTATGAGGTTTAGTGAGTAGCCTTGCACTTAACCCTCCTTGCTTGATCTGTGCCTGGGACTGGCAACTTCACAGAGGCACAAAAGGTAGAGTTTGAGAATATACTGCTGCTGTTAAAAACGAAAGAACTAGATAGTTTTAACTGTAGCAACCAAAAATCAGAAATGTGGACAACTCATTCTATTCCTGTGTCCTGCTTGTCTTTCCAGCATGTGGAGACCTTGCTGTTTGAAGCTATTCAGATTCTTTGCTCCCACAACTGCCCCTGTAAGCTTATTCCAGTAGTTCAATGCTCTAATTGTTAAAAACCTTTTTCTAATTTCCAGCCTAAATTTATTGATATCCAGCTTGTATCCATTAGTTCTTGTACCCATGCTCCCTTTTAGTTTGATCTTCCCCTTCTATTGCATTAACTCCCCTCGATATATTTATACAGTGTAATCAAATCTCCCCATAGCCTTCTTTTTGATAGGCTAAATAAGCCAAGCTCCTTCAGCCTCATCTCAAAGGGTAAGTACTCCATGCCTCTGATCATCTTGTACTTGTTCCAGTTTAAGTCCATCCTTCTTAAACATTGGTGACCAGAATTAACACAAGACTCCAGGATGAGGTCTTGGCAACAATATCTCCCTGTCCATGCTGGCAGTACCATGCCTAATACATCCCAGGGTAGCATTTGCCTTTTTTACAGCTGTATCACATTGATGGTTCATAGTCATTTTATGATCAGTTAAAAACCCCATGTCCTCTTCCTCCTTTATTGTTTCCAACTGATGAGTTCCTAGCTGGTAACTAAAATTCTTATTGTTAAACCCCAAATGCATAACCTTGCACTTTGCATTGTTAAATTTCATCCCATTTCCAACACTCCAATCCATGAGGTCATCCAGTTCATCCTGTATAATTTTCTGATCCTCCTCTGCGTTGGCAATTTCTCCCAACTTGGTATCATCAGCAAACTTCATTAACACACTCTTACTTCCCTCACTGAGGTCAGAATGGAGTTGGATAAATTTATGGCATATATCTTGTGAGGCGTTTTTATTATTTGATGCTGCAGGACAAAGTGATTTCCTCTCCTCCCCCATACATGTTGCCCCCCTCTTTCTTCCTGTAGCATCAGAGTTACCTATGGCTGGGGACTGTTGGGCCATTCTGAAGACTAGGTACTATATTGTATATCAGGTGCCTTGCTGATGGGGCCTGCGTGCATGCTCAGGGTCTAACTGATCACTATAGTTGGGGTTGGCAAGGAATTTTCCCTCTGAGCAGATCCGCAGTTGACTCTGAGGGTTTTCCACCTTCCCCTGCAGTATGGGTGTGGCTCACCTGTTTGAGACATCTGGATCCTTCTTTTTCTAAAATTATTTCCAGTTATTTCAGGCATCTGTGTACTCGGGTTGGTCCCAGTCTCTAATTGTAGCTATTGGTTGGATTTCTCTGTGCGAATGATTGGAGTGTGGCGGGTCCTGCAGTGGTGCAGGGAGTGTACCAGAAGACCCTTGCGTTACCTTCCAGCCTTGTGACTCTGACTTTGTTTGTGGGCCTTGTTAAATTTGCTGCCATACTAGTTTTGTGAGTGGGAGTGGTAGCATTTCCCCCCTGCAAGCCCCATGTTTGTGGATTTTTTTAAAATTCCCATCACAAGCTTAGTGTTTAACTTCAGCAAATAAAGACAGCTTCATAATGGAGGATGAATCTTGCCAATGTGCATATGATGAGATGCATAAAATTGGGGTGAAGTTTCTTTAAGAAGATTCTGAGAGAAGCATTTATTTAGTTAGTTAGAGTTTTTTAGGGTTGTTATATATACATGGGGTTATAGTTTGATCCAGGCCACATATGAAGTCTTTGTCAGAGCCAGGATCAAAACCAAAATTTCTAGCTCTCTTTCATGTCCAGCCTGCTAAACTGCCTTGGAATATGTTTAGTACTTTACATGTATCAAGTTTCAATGTTTGAATAAGCCACACTTTAAAATTTGCTGGGCTGGTTTTATGTTTTGGTTAGATGATGAGGAGGAAGATGCAGATGAAGATGAAGAAATAAAGGATAAAACTCTACCCAAATGGCGCATTTGGTTGGACATTGAATGTTCTCGTGAAGCAAAACACTGGCTGCCTTGGCGACCTGACAAAACCAAAAAGCAAGCAGAAGAAGATTGTGAAGACCCAGAGAGACAGGTCAGCATCATAAGACAATGGGCAATAATATGTGCTTTATGTTCTTTATTACACTGTGTGTTTAAATGTGCAACATTAATTTGGGAAGCAGTTTTGCTCAAGACTGAAAAAAATCATCTGGCTTCCTCTAAACAAAAGAAAAAACAGTAAATAATTTCACAGAGTAGTTCTGTACAATCAGTTCCATACTAGGAACCCACCCACCCCCAAATAAAAAATAATAATATATGGAACCCATGCAAACAGACAGGGAAACCAGGATTTTAACAGGTAGAATGGAGAAAATCTAGATGGGACTTGCTAATCAGATATTGGAATCTGGATAAAAATGACTAGCTTCTGAAACTCTTAGGCCCCCATTTTAAACGTTTTTTTAAAATAGGATTTTGCTGATCTACTACTCTTAATTCCGGAAGTCCAGACCTCAGTTTTCACTGAGTCAGGTCTGCAGTCTCAGTTGAAAGTACAGAAGGGTATTACTTGTTTAATTTTTCTTAATTTGAATCTGTCTCTAACTTTGTTTTTCATGTTTGTATATTTAATCTCCATTTAACTCAGAACACTTGGATCAATTATGGAGACTTGTGTTAATTTATGTGCTGATGAAACTGTAGTAAAAAATTTCACTACATCTTTTGCAGGTACTGTTTGATGATCTTGGACCATCATTAATCAAACTTTCTAGTCCAGATCTTCAGTTTCAACTACTGTACTCATTTCTGCAATTCCTAGGAGTCCCGTGTGGGTACAGTCTCCTTCCTTCATGCATCTATGTAGCCATGGATGACAATATCTTTGACAATGGGCAATCTGATGAAAGAGTACTAACTTCTTTTGACTCTCCACTTTCTGGAGTCAGTGGTATTGGCTGTATGAACACGATGAACCGAGGGGGAAACCACATAGGTCACTGTAAAGAAGGAGAGGAGTTCATTCAGAATGTCTTCCATCTGCTCTTGCCTCTCTTTTCGGGAAAGGGAAAGTCTAACCTTTCTGTCTATTGGCTACAGTATGAAAACTCTAAGGTAATTATTCTTACTTTTATTAAGCTATGATTTGTGCAATACCTTTAAACATTGCTTGATTGTATTATTTTGATTTGAAAGAAGGTGATGTGTTTGTCTGTGGCAATATTGCATGGGAAAGCAATGCAAAGCAGTGCAAAAATAACAGTGTAATGAACCCAGATGTGTTTGTGTGTTCATGTGCAGGTCATTCAGTGTCTCCGAACAAAAAACAAGAAGAAGTTAAAGTCCCAGGGAAAGAAAAGTAAAAGACTGGCCAAGAGTCTACTTAAAGTGCCAGAGAACCGAAACAGCCTTCCCCTTTGGAAACTGTATGCCTATCTGGAGTGGTTACTTGGTAACACAGAAGATGCTAGAAAGGTTTTTGATACAGCTCTCTCCATGGTGGGAACTGTCGGACTAAGAAATACCCAGCTCTGCAATCTTAGTCTACTTTATGCTGAACTGGAAGTGGAGCTGCTAGAGAGTCTAGAAGGAACTGCCATGTCACGTGCTGTTCATATATTGACAAAACTTACTGAAAGTAGCTCATACATACCTTATAGTGGACAAGTGTTATCAGTGAACATCTTGAAAGCTCGGAAGACATATGAGCATACACTGCAGGATTATTTAAGTGAAAGCTCCGAGCAGATCAGTTCAAGTCACCTGGTTAGTGTGGCTGGTTGTTATGCACTCTTTCAGTATTTGACTGTTGGAATTGATGCAGCAGTGCCAATATATAGGCAGATTTATGGAAAGCTTAAAGGTCTTGTTGCACAGACATGTGAAAGCCTTGCAGAACATACTGGCATTCAAGATGTCACCACTGCTCTTGAAACGGTTACATTGATGCACACAAATTTACTCAGGTACCACATGAAAGCTAGTGTGTACCCTCTGAATCCCCTGCGAGAAACCCTAACGGAGGCTCTTAAGCTGTATCCTAGCAACCAGTCTCTTTGGCAGTCGTATATCAAGATCCAAAACAAGTCTCATAATGCTAGCAAAGCAAGAAGATTTTTTGATAGCGTCGCACGATCTACCAAGTCCCTAGAGCCATGGCTGTTTGCAATACAAGCAGAGCAAATGAGGAAAAACCTTGTAGAGACTGTCCAGAGGTAATATCTTCTCACGTCTTCTCATTGTGCTGTCCATTTCTATATCAGGCTCTATATCAGGGTGGCAAGTATCTCATTATTGTCAAGTCTGTTCAGAGAATCAGTCGAGAGAGTGAGAGTGGTTGCTATGTTGTTCTCAGACATAAGAGATGAAGGCAAAGTACTTCAAATGTTTTTTATTGGGCCAACTTCATAGTTAGTGAGATTATGCAAGTTTTCAAGCCACACAGGGTTTTTCCTTGGGTATGTAACAAGTCAAAACTATAGACTGAGGACATGCATGATAGGAATATATGAGAGGAGGCGTTGATTTGGGTGGGAGTGGATAGGAAAAAATAGCATGTAATGGAGCTGTAGGTTGGGGGGGAAAAGCATCAGTGTTAGGTGTTTAAAAACAATGCTGTAAAAACATAGATGTAAGAGACCAAGAAACAAATGCAGAGACAGGACTAAGCTAAAGCAAACGCTAGGATTGGGCAGTAGTCAGAAACAGCTTGCCAGGGGAAGGGAACTTTCATATCAAAGCAAATCCGTGTCAGAGCTGTGAATAGAGAACACAGATACCCTTCCCAAGTTCTGCAGCCAGGAACAAAGTAATATAATTTTATGTTATACAGGCCACAGAAAGGCATAGGAAGATTAGCATATTGCAGTTTAGGACTTGCTGTTGGTTGCAAACTAATGTAGATTTATACTATTGTTGGTAGAAGACTATTTAAAACAATATGTGATGAATTATCCTAAAAGTTGTATTAATCTCTAATCATAGGTGGAAATTTTGATAATAGCCCTTCTGTAAAAGTCATCTTATGTAATGTCTGAGGAGAAATTCTTATGGTTTTATTTATTTATTTATTTATTTATTTATTTAAGTAATGTGCTGTCTAGCAGGCCAGTTAGGATTCTTTGGGAAATAAAGTTCCCATCATGTACGTGCATTAAGAAATTTAGGGCACTTTCACACCTGCGGGAAAGGGTCATTAGAAAGCCGGCAGAGTAGATGTGAATGCAAATTAGCCATGTCTTTGAGGTGCGAATGCCAACAGCTGGGTGATTTCCTCTGATATGCATGTTGAGAATGCCGATTGACCAGGTGGCGAAATCCAGCTTGGTCAATCAGCATTCTAAACACACATTTCAGAGGAAGTCACCTGTCGGCATTCGCACCTCATCAAAGATGTGGCTAATTTACATTCACATCTGCTCTGCCAGCTTCCTAACGAACCTTTCCCACAGGTGTGAAAGTACCCTGATTTAGTTTGTGCATCTGCAGTATAGAGGGAGATCAGCAGACCTAGTCTTGTAATAGAGAAAATATCACTACTTTTTAAAAAACCAAAAGCTGATAACTTAGCTTCTCCAGTGCATATGCTCTTTGATAGATAATGTTTCCTGCAGTGTTTTGATTCTTCCTTGAATTTGAAGGCTTCTGCCATCAGGCTCTGTCTGTCAGTCACCTTAGCTCTGCATAAAAATACGTTGGATGTTTCTGCTAATCAAGAACTCAGGAATTCTGCAAATTTAGCATTTACTGACCTTTATAAAAATTCTCCCGAAGGCTTCACCTCTGCAAAAATCTACTTGCTTCCTGAGGTTGTCTAGCAAGACTGTAACGAGGTATTTTGGAGCATTTCCAAAGGATCTAGAGAACCTTTTCCCTACCACAGGACACTTTTTAAAAATTAGTACAAGCTCTAAGGCTGCATGGAAGTTGGGAGCAGGGGTGCTTCAGGGATGTGCTCAGGAAGAGGAGGGTCTAAATCATGGATCTGTGCCGTGGATCCGTTCGTTATATTTGTGTGCAAGCCCTCTTTGCTGCTTCCTTCCCCTGGGTCCAGTACTTTGGAGGAGGAACTGGATTCAGGGGCCAGATCCAAGAACTGGAAAAGGACTGAATAAAAACTTGCTATGGGCTTCATTTGGCCCTCGGCTCCCCATCTCTGATCTAGAGCAGTGGTTCTCAAATGCTGTACTCCCCTTCACCTTGCCTGCTACAGTTGAGGCCCCTCTTCCCCTCCCTCCCCCCCACACACATGTCTTTCTTCCTCTCCCCCTTCATGCACTCCTGTTGCTTCCCCTCTCTCTCCCACTCGGTCTTTGACTCTCCCTTTCCACCCCGTTTCCTTGGAGATTCCTGCCAGCTCAGTGAATGTGTGGAGCTAGGTGTTTGCCAACTGGGGTCCTTCTTACACCTCCCCGTAGAACCCCTTCCATGCACTCCTAGAATCTCCCCCTCTCCTCCCCCTCCATCCCCACCCCCAAGTTTGAGAATCTAGGATCTAGAGGAGCCAGAAGATGCAGGGCCCATAAACTGTTTTTGTTTTTAGACCTTGTACTTGGGAGCCAAATGCACCCTGCGTCCTTGTTAGTAGATTGTATATTTGTGTTAGTCTCTGTTTCTATTTTGGCCTGTTAAGATTTTGATTGTGACTGTGCATCAGAGGTGCTGGTTGAGGGCAGATGCACTGCTGCCTCTGTCTAAACTGGTGTTCCGTTTCCAGTCACTGGGTGCAATCCTATGCGCTGTGGATGCCCGTGCGTAAGCCGTGTGCGTGTGGTTTGCGCGCTGCACAGTGTGCTGGCAATCTGGATGCACAGAGGGCCCACAGGGCTTCACACCAGATCCGCAGAGCATGGGATCAGGGCCACTGTTGCCTTTGCACTGCTTTCAGAATTTTAAAAATTAAACTGTATCTTCCTCATGAAAATTCAAACGGTTCATTTTTCATCACATTCCAGAAGATGGGGCAGCATATACCCTATGTAAAGTAGACAATTTGAATGTATTGTCTAGCCTTGAGACCGCACATTGATTTTTAAGCATTACAATTCTTACTGTAGCTATTGGCCTTGTTGTACTTAGTTTTAAAATGTAACTTAATGTGTCTGCAAAATATCAGTAGTTCATGCTGGGTGAAGATTCGTATCCTGGGGGTGTAGCACATTAAGATATTGTAGCCCAGGAAGGGTGATTATTTTCTCAGCTGTGAGTTTAGAGGGATAATTACTCCAGTCTGCAAGAGGTCCTGTCCACAAAGAATAACAAAATACCCCATTGGCTTTTCTTTTCTTTCCTTTTTTTTTTTTTAACCAGACTATATTATTTTTAAATTGCTAACTGAACTAGCAAATAGTACAAAACTGTTTGAATGGATAGTAGTTTATCTTCATAAAGACCGTAGTATGGAGTCGCTAATGTGACTGGTGCAATTTTCTACTGAATAGAGGCTGAGAGAGATTACTGTTTTACCAGGACACAGTTGTTTATATCTCATGTCTGTTCCTTGCTTTTGCCATTCAGGGTGGATATTGGAGAGGTTTACGCAACGATTCCAGAAACTGGGCTAACCAATCGCATCAAAGCTTTATTTGAGCATGCAGTTCAGAGTGAAAATGGCACCCACTGTCCCTTGCTGTGGAGAATGTATTTACATTTTATGGTGAGAGAGCAGCGTTTGGTCGTAACATTTTATATAATTCACTACATCTATAGGCAATTTCTAATTAACATTCAGCCCTGTATAATGTGGGTTAGTACTACTGAAAGTGAGTATCTTGCAGCTTGCTGTAGAAGATGGTAGCCACGTCACTCCCATCCCTACAGTACAAATGCAGCGCAGAATTTAGATGTCACTGGATTCTAAAGAGCTGTAATGTCATTGCAGCATACCTGCAGTGAGTTAGAGAGACGCGTATTTTAATTGTAGTTCTTTACTGATGCAAAGAACGGTGTAATTTCATCCATACTGGGGAATTTTTGCTTCTTCTAAGGTATAAGCATTAACAAGCAAGGGAGAGAATTGTAATTGGTAGGAAACTAAAAGAAAACTACAAACTAAGAAACTTGGCATTTTATGTTGAGTAGAATTGGAGGAAAAGAAAATTGGATTCAAATGGCTGAGCCACATAAGTAGTAAATGGAAGAGGAAATCCGCAAAATAGAGAATGAAGCTTGGGGAGATGCAAGTGGAATTGATGTACGGATGAAGGAGTTTGGAAGTTGAAAACAAAGTATAGCCTCCAAATGACGTAACATTTTCTGTTCACTTGAAACTTTGTTAGAGAATGTATACAATTCCACATAAAAGTTGAACTGAATTAAATCCACAGACGATTTCATTGTCAAACACAACTTTCTTAGAATCCTAGAACTGTAAGGTTGAGAGGTACTCGAGGGTCATCGAGTCCAACCCCCTCCTTCAAAGCAAGATACCCTTTATCTTCAGCATCCCTTGTCTTTGAATACATCCAAGGAAGGATATTCCATGACAACTTCAGGCAATCTATTCCATTGCCCAACACTTTTTATGGCAACCATTTAGATATTTGAAAACTATTATCATGTCCCTCTCTCTTCCCAGGTTGTCTTTTTTTCTAGGCTAAGCATACCCAATTATTTCAGCCTTTCACATTCTAGCCCCTTTAGCATCTTGGTTGCTGTCCTGAATTCTCTCCAATTCATCAACATCCTTCTTGAATTGTGCTTTACCGTGTTCAGTTTTGAGCATCACAACAGTAGTCTTGTGCAGTTAATTAAGGAGCCAGGAGAAAAGGCTCGTATAAATGCAGCCATAGCGTTTTATGTCTAGTTATCACCATTACCAAACATTACTTGTTTCTTTCCTACACATCTCATAAGCAGTGTAGTCAGCTAGACATAGTGACCAATTTTGTGAATGGAAGACTAAACATGAATTGGCAAACGCAGAAGGGTATAACGTTTACAGCAGGGGTGGGCAACCTCTTAGGTTCGGGAACCAAATGCAGCCCCCAGCCAGTTTACATGTGGCCCCATTCCAATTCCTGGATCTGGTCCTTGCATCCAGTTCCTACACTAAAGCATTGAAAAAGTGAGCTCTGGTTAAGTGTGCGGAAGTGAGGGTGCTCACACAAGGACAGGAGACAGATCTATGGCACGGATCTATGATCTAGGCCCTCCTTTTCTTGAGCACATCCCTCATGCACCCTTGCCTCCAACTTCCATGTGGGCCTTGGAGCTTATACTGATTTTCAAAGCGGCCCCCAAAGGTTTCCCAACCCTGGCTTACTGCTCCCCGCTGACAAGGGGAAGAGGCGGGGCTGGGGAATCCCCCCCACCCCCGGTGTGGGGAGGCATTTAGGCGGCATGCCCTTCAGCAGCCGCAAGGACTGCACCAGGGGCAGGGCTGGGAGCCTGGAGGCTCACCCTTGTCCTCCTTGTTGCCCTTACTTGTTTTGGGGTCAGGTTTTATTTGTTTGAGGTTTGGTTTTATGATAGAGCAGAAGGTTGCCTAGCTAGATGTTCCACCTGCTGCTTAGCTGAACTTTCCACCTGCCGCATTTCTTCCCTCCGGCTTCCTCCTGTTGTTACTGCCGGGCAGGGGAGACACCCCCCCCACCCCACCCGGAGCCCCTGGTTTGGTATCACTCCCCACTGCCCCTCTGCTGCCAAGGGGAGGGTGGCAAGCCTGGGGAATCCCTCCTGGTGTGGGGAGGCGCTGGGGAGGCATTTAGGTAGCACGCCACAGACACGCACCACAGGCTGCTTGCCTGAGGGCCACACCAAAGGGTCTGGTTCAGGGGGGCTGGGGGGAAATTATTGGAGGGGTTAGATTTTTGCAGGGGGTTATGTTTGTGCTGGTTGAGGAGTTGGTTTTATCTGTTTTGGGGTAGGGTTTTATTTATTTGGGTTTTGGTTTTATGATGGAGGGATGGATTTGGGAAGGGAAGGTTCTCTTTTCCTGCCCCCCAGTGAGAGCAGGGGTGTGTGGAGTGGTGTTCCCGAGACGGTGAGAACAGCAGGGTGCCCTCTCTGGGCGGTTATCCTCTTGTGGGGGCGATGGGGATTGCTTTTGGGGGATGAGCGGGGATGTGATTGGGGGAGGTGAGGGTTGGTTATGTTCCCTGGTGGGGGGGGGGGGATTTAGTGGGAGGGGGGATGGGGAGGGGCATGATTGGGGGGGTCTCCCCCACCCCTCTGATGGGGAGCCAGTTGGGGAGCAGGAGCCGAGATGGTGGTGACCTGCCGGGGGGGCAGCGGTGGCAATTGGGGTCGTCATGGGGAGGGGGAACTATGGCCCAAGAGGGAGAGAATACTATCACGAGTGGAGGGACTGGTGGTTAGTCCCGATCCCTTGCTCAGCCCCCGCCCCCCTGGGCTCAGGTAACCAGATGGACGAGGTCTCAGGTGACCCTGGTTTGTCACTGGTGCTGTTTAATGCAAGGTCGGTGTCCAATAAATTTTTCATCATCCATGATTCTATCTTGGATTGGGCCGCCAACCTCATGTGCAACTGAGACCTTGCTGGATGAGTTGTTGGGGCCTATCTTGGCTGACCTCATTCTGGCTGGGTATTCTGTCCAGCCCAGGCTAGAGTGGAGTGGGATTCTGCTGGTGGACCGTGCACCCCACTACACGGCAGCATCCCTTGACTGCTCTAGCAGCTTTGGTCTCAGACCTGGTCTTGAGGTCTCCTAAGCTTGTTGTCTTGGGGGACTTCAGTATCCATGCTGAGACTAGATTGCATGGGGCAGAGCAGGAATTCATGGCCGCCATGGCAACCGTGGGGCTGTCTCAGGTAGTAGTGGGCCTGACACATGATGGGGGGCATACTCTTGACTTGATAATTCTACACTGATCTTGAGGCAGGGGGTCCGATGATTGGGGAAGTGGAGATTTCTCCCTTGCCATGTTCGGACCATTACCTCCTCCGAGCTTCCATCCTAGCACGCCTGCCTGACAGTAGATGTGTCGGACCAGTTAAGATGGTCTTCCCCTGGAGACGCATGGAACCAGAAGGGTTCCGGAATGCTCTGGAGGAGATATGTTGACCTTGACAGTCGCTCCACCGATAACCTTGTGGCCTTTTGGAACACCTGGCTTGCTGAGGCCATTGATTGGTTGGCTCCTAGGCGTCTGCTCCCAGCATTTCATCACAGCAGGTTCCCATGGTTTATGGAGGACCTGGGGCAGCTGAAGCACGAAGGGAGGCAGTTAGAGCGACGGTGGCACCGTACTCGCACTCAAGACGATCGATTATGACATAGAGCGTTTTTGAAGACCTATGCCGTAGCTGTGCAGGCAGCAAAGAAACAGTTCTTTGCTGCCCTCATAGCGTCCGCTCAGTCTCGTCTGGCAGCGCTGTTCCAGGTGGTGAGGGGGGTTGTCGATCAACCTGGCCTCTGCCTGGAACTGGATTTGTCCAAGGCCCTCTGTGACATGTTTTTGGCATACTTTGCGAATAAAATCGCTAACATCGTGCATGACTTCAACTCTGCCATTTTGGAGGCAGTGCCAAAGTCAGAGGTTAGGAATGTCCTGTCTGGTTGTGAATTATGGGATGAATTTCAGTCGGTGACACCTGCCGAGACAGTAGATGTCCTGGGGTCTTTTCGGGCGACAACTTAGACCCATGCCTATCCTAGTTGGTTAAGGCCTTGAAGGTAGATCACAGCGGGTGGTACTAGGGGATTGTTCTTCGTCCCCAGGGGCCTCTCATGTGGGGTTCCATGGGGTTCCATTCTGTCCCCCCTTCTTGTTCAATGTGTATATGAAGCCGCTTGGGGATGTTGTACGCAGCTGCGGGGTTCACTGTCACCAATATGCTGATGACGCCCAGCTGTATCTAATCCTTTTCAACTGACCCAGGCTCTGCTGTCTCCTTGCTGTCCCGGTGTTTTTCCGCTGTGGGGGATTATATGAGGTCAAGCTGATTGAAGCTCAATCCTGACTAGACAGAGGTGGTGTGGGGGAGGAGGGGGGGTCAGTGATCTGGGAGAGGGGAACACACCCATTATTGGGGGTGTTCGCTCTCCATTGGTTCCATCTGTGTGGAGGATGGGGGTGTTTCTGGATTCGCAGCTGCAACTGGATTCCCAGGTGTCGGCTGTGGCCAGGGATGCCTTTTGCCAACTGCATCTGGTAAGGAGGCTCCGCCCATGTCTCAGACTTCGACCTCACCACTTTCATCCATGCATTCCTCACCTTGAGACTGGACTATTGCAATGTGCTCTATGTGGGGCTGCTATGGTGATGGTTCGGAAGCTGCAGTTGGTGCAAAATGTGGTAACCCATCTGCTTACAAGGACGGGCTGCAGGGGGCACATCCAACCAGTACTCTGGGCATTGCATTGGCTTACTATTGTCTTCTGGGCCCAATTCAAGGTGCTGATTTTAGCCTTTAAAGCCCTACATGGTCTGAACCCTGCTTACCTGAAGGATCACCTCACCCCCTGTGCCGCCCCTGCGGTTGTCCGGGAGCACCCTCCTGGAAGTCCCACGTTATTGGCAGATCCAGACCGACAGGAGGGCATTCTTGGCAGCTGTGCCGTCACTGTGAAATTCCCTCCTGGCGGATATTTGTCTCAGCTCTGATCTCCTTGCCTTCCAACAAAGCTGTAAAACCTGGCTTTTTTGTCAGGTGTTTGGCGAGGGGGAAGGAAGGGGTAGATGGGTTAGTGGGGAGTTGGGAGGGGAGTGTTTTACACAGATCATAGATGAATCATCATTAGTGATTAGTTTTATATTTGTATATTTATATTGTATTTTGTTTTATATTATACGTATGTTAGCTGCCCTGAGTCGACTGGGGTTCTGGAGAGCAGTCTGCCATCTTGATTCCAGCTCTGAGGAGATAGGCAAAATACAGTGTTGTCATGCTGTTTTTATTAGAATACTGTACTGTATACTGTACTATACAGGAGCCTGATCCATGTTAAGACCAGACCACTGTACAGAGTATACAACAGCCTGGTCCAGGTTGCAGACTTGACCAGTTAATCTGCTACCTGAACAAGCCCCTACTTCTTTATACTGTTAGTCACACATGGCACAAATCAAATACACTCCAAGTTATAAACACATAGTATTCAGACTCAAATTCTATAGGGGGCCATAGGGTTGTTATTATTATTATTATTAACAAACATTTATATAGCGCCAGCAGTGTACCTGGCACTTTACAAAGTAATAAAATAGACACGGTCCCTGCCCTTAGGGCTTACAATCTGAGAGACAGGAGCTGGGGGAGAGACATAGGAAGGGGAACAGAGGGAGAGACAAGGGGTCTAACATTCATGAAGATGCGAGGTCTCAAGTGCACGTACTTGGCTTGGTTACGATGAGAATGACAGCAGGCAGGTCCATGTTGCAAGGATAAGGGTAAACCGATCGTAGGTATAGGAATAGTGGCTCAGCAGGATAAAGAGTCAGACAGAGCAGAGCGAAAGAGGTGAGTTTTAAGGAGAGATTTGAAGGTATGAAGGGAGGGGGCAAGGCGGATGTGGACAGGGAGGGAGTTCCAGGCATGGGGGGCAGCAAGTGAGAAGGGACGAAGGCGCTTAGGGGAGCAGGGAAGGCGTGGAAGGGTGAGAGAAGGGACAGAGGAGGAGCGAAGTGCACGGGCTGGAGTATGGAGGGCGATAAGTGCAGAGAGGTAGGGGGGAGCAAGGTTGTGAAGAGCTTTATAGGTGAAGACTAGGAGCTTGTGCAGGATTCGTTCAGGAAGGGGAAGCCAGTGAAGCGAAGAGAGGAGGGGCTGCACATGGTCGAAGCGACTGGCGAGGTAGATGACCCTGGCAGCAGAGTTTTGGACAGAGATGAGGGGAGAAAGGTGAGACCGGGGAAGGCCAGTGAGAAGGAGGTTACAGTAATCGAGGCGAGAGATGACCAGAGCATGAACAAGAGTTTTGGCAGACGAGACAGAGAGAAAAGGGCGAATCTTAGCAATGTTATGGAGGGAGAAGCGACAGGATTTAGCAACAGAGTCAATGTAGGGTTTAAAAGAAAGGGCTGAGTCAAAGATGAAGCCTAGGCTACGGGCTTGGGGGACAGGCAGGATGGTGACTCCATCAATAGTTATTGACAGTGAGGAAGGAGAGGAAGGATGAGGGGGGAAGATAAGGAGTTCAGTTTTAGCCATGTTGACCCAGGTTAAAAGTTTTCTCTATTTGGGTTTGAATTTTCAGGCATCAGGTGCTTGGGATAACCATTTAGAGAGAGCTCTTTCGGTAGCTAGAGGAACAGCCCTGGCTGTGTCTAAACTCTTCCTTAGTTCGGGGAGAGTTGCAATCGAGCCTGCAATTAAGGTTTTAAATGCAAAGGTGTGTGCACAGCTTTTTTATAGTGCGGAGGTCTGGACCCCCCTCATGCAATCTTAAGTTGGGGAAGCTGGATAGTCTTCAGGCCGGGTTTCTGCAGAGGCTTTTGAGGACTCCCAGGGGTATGTCCTTTGCGGCGATAAGGGCGGAAGTGGGACAATCAAAATGGACATCGGTAGTTTGGGGCTTGGTCTTAAAATTTTGGGCAAGGCTCTGGAAATCTCGAGATAGGGGGCTGGTACAATTTTGGCAGGCAGATACATTTATAAGTAAGTGGTCAAAAGCTGTAGAGAGTAATATCCTAAGGTTGGGCTTCCAGCCAGAGTACTGGGATCAGAAAGATCTGGGCGTAATGATTAAGGAGATAGCCGATAGGCTCTCCGATATAGAATTGCAGTATTAGGGCCTCCCCCCATGTAGCAGAGTATATTTCGTATACTCATTTGTGCTCACCCTTGGCCTCCTATTTGACTTCAGGTTTATCGGAAAGGGAAAAATATCTTTTTATGTGCGCCCGCTATAATGCACTACCTTCTATGGTATTGGAAGGACGATTTAATGCGGTGGAGTTTGCGGACAGAGTGTGCCCATCCGATAGACAGCATGTCGAGACAGTAGCTCACATTTTGTTCAGCTGCCATTTATACGAGACACTTCGCCTTTGTTTTCTGGCTGCCTTCTTGTAGAAATTCCCGGGCAGGTCTGAGAACAATTTGCTTAGGCTGGCTTTAGCGGACCTGGATATGTCAATCACGTCTGCAGTAGCCCAATACTTGGTGGCCACATTCAGCCTCCGGAAACTGTTTTTACGGTTGAAACACCCGTTGGAACAATAGTCAGGATCATGAAACTGATGGGTCTTGTATGTTTGTATGTCAATGTTGTGTAGCAGGTGGTATGAGGGGTTTAAATTGACCAAGGTTAGGTAACCTGGGCTGATGTATATCTTGTATATTGTATTTGTGAAGCCTTTTGTTTTTTGTTTGTTTGTGTGGCTTATGGCCGTAATAAAGAATTTGAATTTGACTCAAATTCTACCTTCTAAAATGATTGTGTACACCTACCACAAATATCACGTCCAATGCAATTCCCTGTGACAACAATGGCTCCTTAAGAGGCAAGATGAGGAGTATCCTTATCTTGGCAGGGGCAGTCAAGAACAACTGTCTTGTTCAGGGAAACACAGGTCAAGCACATAGCTGAAAGGGCTTACACATAAGAGTTGGGATACAGGCCTCCTAATGGATACAACAAAGACCTCCCCGCTCAGTGCTGCTAGTCTTAACAACTTTTATGAGCACAAAATTTTCTTATAAATGAACAGCTTTTTAACATTTGTGTATGTAACAGTTTGTACCTAAATTGAATTGTCATAGGATCCGAGAGGGACATTTGTATTTCCAGTTACTGACAACTTATCCACGCGGATTTGTTTTCACCAAGAGGAAAAGGCAGCAGATCTGTCAGAAGAGACTAAGGCTGATTTCAGACCTTCTCTCCCCCTCCTCCCCCGGCACATATTCTGGCTGCGGGAGGGGCGGGGAAGGGGATGCTCAACCAGGATATGTGTGGGGATCGGCCAGTCTAAGGCTGCTTTTGGACCTCTCCTGCGCATATTCTGGCTGTGGGGGAGAATGCACAGCCAGGATATGCGCAGGGATCAGCTGGTCTAAGGCTGCTTTCGGACCTTGCCCCCTGCGCGTATTCTGGCTGTGGGGGGGGGAATGCACAGCCAGGATATGTGCAGGAATCAGCTGGTCTAAGGCTGCTTTCGGACCTTGCCCCCTGTGCATATTCTGGCTGTGGGGGAGAATGCACAGCCGGGATATATGGGGGGAGGGGGCTGGTCTGAAAGTCGCCCCTCCCTCCACCCTGCAAGGCTTTGCTGGCAGATACGTACAGGGATGCAGCACTCGATTTCCTGCTCTGCATCCCTTCGTGTCTCTTTCAGACCAGCCGATCTCCATGCATATCCTGGCTGCGCATCCCCCCCCCGCAGCCAGAATATGCGGGGTGCGATGTCTGAAAGTAGCCTTTGATGTAAAAATTATTTTTACCCTAACATTAAAGCAGTGATTACCAGCCACTGTCCCTCCTAGGGCAGTGATGTGTGCCTTAGCAGGTAGTCAGGTCCCCTGGCCTTTCCAGACCACACTGCAGCTGAATTGTTTTTAAATTAAATAATATTTAATATTGTAAGTGTAATGGATAATTTACTAGTTCAGTTAATAGCCACTTCCTTTTGGCTTTGGTTACATACAAGGAGGATTTTCAGTGACTGATCCAGTTTAAGTGCATGGCTATGTGGTGTATGCTGACAGGTGAGCACAGGTCTGCCATGAAAGGCTTGCTGAAACACAGGTGTGCCGCATTTCCAAAAAAGGTTAGGAATCTCTGCATTAAAAGATCACAAAAGCTTCCGAAGACAGGCAAACTCACTTATGTTTATCTCTGCAGCTCTAGAGTACAGTGATTTATAAATTAAAAAAATATGAACACCAAAATGTCCTGTAAACATTGCAAGTTTCTGTTACAGTGGTAGGTTATTGAGTCTAAAGTACTTTGTATAAAGCTCTTTCCATCTCCGTAACACAGTCTTTTGTGGAAGATTTTAAATCACTCATCTCTCCCCCAGCCCCATATTATTATTATTTTTAAGAGAGGTGAAGGTTATTGAGGACTCCTTGCTAAACCACAGAGGATGCATATTATAATATTCAGTCCTGACAGTGGGAAAGCCAGTTAAACAAGATGCGCTGCTGCTTAGCATTGGGAAATCTCAGCTTCTAGTACTAAGTGCTCAATGAAGTCAAAGTGCCTAACCTGTGGGTCAACCCCTAATGTTTCACTTATGTGAAATAATAATCCTACACCTAAAACTCTAGCAAGGGAGCCCGATGTAAATGGTCTTAAGAGCATTTCTAATGTAATGAGAGCAAATGGGAAATGTTCAGACATTTTGAAGAGCAAGAATCTCCTGTTCCTAAAAGACCCCAAAGTGTTTTGGCATACAAAAGTACTGCTTAGTGGCATACAAAAGTACTGCTTAGACCTAGATCATCTGCTGTTCTTTTTTTTTAAACTTTGCAATACAGTATATATTCATCACAAGAAACCATCATGCACATAATGCATGACTGGATGATGAGTCCAGTGAAGCAAAGTGCCCAAAGCTGCAGCCCCTTTTTATCCTTTCTTTTTAAGGCTCAGTGCGTTTGGTGTGCTCAGCAGTTCCTATAAGTGCCATCTTGGAGATTGATTTATTAATTATTTATTTATTTATTTATTACAAAAACTTTTATCCCACTCCCTCCTGCACTTCGGCAGCTTCAGGGCCGCACACGGCATAAAATACAATAATAAAACCAACTAAAACTATGATATGTAAAAATGGACACACAATTCAATAGCAGCTAGGCAAATAAACCCTTCCCCGAAGGCCCGGCGGAAAAACCAGGTCTTACAACATCTTTGGAAAGTGGGGAGGTCAGGGAACAGATGGGCCTCCAACGGGAGGGAATTCCACAGCCGAGGTGTGGCCACTGAGAACGCCCTGTCTGCCGTTGCCACCCGGCGTACATGAGGGACTTTGAGTCGGGTGCCCCCAGCCAACCGTAAGGACCGCGAAATGACCTGAGGCAGTCTCGCAGGTAAACAGGACCCAGGCCGTTTAGGGCTTTATAGGTCATGACCAAAACCTTGAATTGGGCCTGGAAGACCATAGGCAGCCAGTGCAGCGTACGGAGCACAGGTGTAATGTGCTCGTGGCAGCCCGTCCCCATTAGGAAGCGGACCACTGCATTCTGCACCAGTTGCAACCTCCGGACCGTCGTCAAGGGTAGCCCCACATAGAGCGCGTTACAGTAGTCCAGTCGAGAGGTAATGAAGGCATGGATGATGGCGGCCAGATCTGAGCCTGAGACATATGACTGCAGCCGTTGCACCAACTGTAATTGGCGAAATGCTCCCCTCGCCACAGCCTCCACCTGACAATCCAGGCGGAGCTGCGTGTCAAGGAGCACCCCCAGACTACGAACCTGAGCAGCCAGAGGGGGGGCAGACCCCACCAATGACGGGAGCCACCACCCCCTTAGCCTTACCCACCAACATCACCTCCATCTTGTCAGGATTCAGCCTCAGATGGCTCATCCTCATCCAGTCCCCCACAGCTGCCAAGCACCAGGTAAGCACCAAGACTGCCGGGCCTGGGTCTCCAAAAAACGAGAGGTAAAGTTGTGTATCATCGGCGTACTGATGACATCGCATGCTGAACCCTCTCATGACCTCACCCAAAGGTTGCATATACACGTTAAACAGAAGAGGGGACAGAATAGAATCCTGCGGTACTCCACACGTGAGTGGAGAATGGATTCCGGGGAGATGAGATACACTGCCCAAGAACCATCTGCGGAGTTCTCCCTGCCAGGAATAAGCGGAACCATTCAAGAACAATTCGACTCACCCCGGTCCGGTCCCGCAGCCTCTCCACCAACATCTCGTGATCAACGGTATCAAATGCTGCTGACAGATCCATTAAGATCAAAATTGAGGATCTGCCCTGATCTAAATCATGGCGCAGGTCATCGACCAAGGCTACAAGTGCAGTCTCTGTGCCAAACCCGGGGCAAAAACCAGACTTCGAGGGATCAAGAAAACCGATCCAGTCCAGATGCCCCTGTAACTGCCAGGCCACTAACCGCTCAATAACCTTCCCTAAAAAGGGAAGGTTAGAGGCTGGCCAGGGAGTCAACGTCCAAAGATGGATTTTTGAGCAGAGGCCGGGTGCACCTCTTTGAGACAGCTCAGCACCCTGCCTTCCCTAAGGGAGGCATTGACTACCTCCGCCAACAACGCCCTAATGTCTCTCAGCTGACCTTCACCAGCCAGGATGGGCACATATCTAATTCACAACAGGTGGCCCGAACCATCCCAAGGAAATCCGCGACGTCAGCTGGCAACACCCACTGAAACTGATCCTACAACAACAGACATGACGGGGCTTCCTGGACCTCCGATACGTCTACTGTCATAAATGCAGCATTGAGATTGTGGTGAATCTAGGTGATTTTATCCGCAAAAAAGTCAGCAAACATGTCACAGCAGGTCAAGGCAGAGAGAGGCCTGACTGACCAGCCTCTGCACCACCTGGAAAAGCTCCGCTGGACGTGACTTTGCAGACGCAATGAGGGCAGCAAAGAACTCTTTCTTTTTATATATTAATTTATTTTATGCATTTATTAGTCGCCCCACATGCCTACGGCATCCCAGGGCTACGTACAACTCAGTTAAAACATTCATAAAATAAAAACATTTTTAAAAACAACACACAATTTAAAAACCTCAAAATAGGGTTAGGAAAATAAATAAAAATAAAAATAAAGGTAGGGAAGAGCTAACCCACCCTCCCCAAGGACCTGGGCAAACAGCCAGGTTTTACAAGCCCGCCGGAATGTCAAATGGCTTGGGGCCAGGCGAGCTTCCTTCGGGAGGGAATTCCAAAGACGTGGCCCGACCACTGAGGATGCCCTCCCCATTGTGGCCCCCCGCTTAACACAGGGGACCTCCAAGAAGGCACCCCCAGCAGACTGAAGGAGCTGCTCTGGGGCGCGGAGGTTCCTGAGATACGAGGGGCCTAGACCGTGAAGGACCTTATAGATCAATACCAATACCTTGAACCTGCCTCGGCACGCTATTGGCAACCAGTGCAGAATCCGGAGCATAGGTGTTATGTGCTCCTGATGACCCGTCCCCATCAGAAGCTGGGCCGCCGCATTCTGCACTAGTTGCAGCCTCCAAACCAGGAACAAGGGCAGCCCCACGTAGAGCGAATTTCAGTAGTCCAGCCTCAAGGTGACAAAGGCATGGTTGAGGGAGGCCAGGTCCTGCCCGGAGATGTATGGACGCAGCCTCCGCACTAGATACAGCTACCAGAAGGCAGCCTTCGCCACTACCTCCACCTGCCGCTCCAGGTGGAGATCTGCGTCCAACACCACCCCTAGACTCCGAACCTGCTGAGCTATAGGAGGGCAAACCCTCCCAATCAGGGGGGCCAACACCTCCTCGCCCTCCCCACCACCATCACCTCCGTCTTATCGGGGTTGAGCTTCAGTCTGCTCTGCCACATCCACTCCACCATGGCCTCCAAACACTGGCTGCCTTCTTTGCTGCCCACACCGCAACAGCATAAGCTTCTTAAACTAGCTTTATGCTGCAATCGGAGTGCGAGTTCGGCGCCACCATCACTCCAACCGCCGTCCATCCTGCTTCATCTGGCACAGGTCCTCTGTGACCCCCGCCGTCGGCTCTCTGGAAGCAGATGCTTGGGAGCCATTTGATTGATAGCCTCAGCCAACAAGCTGTCCCAGAAGGCAATGAGGTCATCGAGTGAATGATCATCAAGATTGGAAGAGATTTCCCCTAGAGCATTCCGGAACCTCTCTGGTTCCATAAGTCTCCGGGGGCGGACTCAACAAACCGGCCCTACACCTTTCCGGGGGCAGACATGCGCTAGGATGTTGGTCAGGAGAAGGTAATGATCCGTCCACGATGGGTAAAACAGTTACATCCCCCACTACCGATCCCCCACCTCAAGGCTGGGGCAGAACATCAGGTCAAGGGTATGTACCCCCCACCCCATGTGTCAGGCTGTTAACCCTCTGAGACAGTCCCATGGTTGTCATGGCGTCCATGAACTCATGCTCTGCTTCCCCTAAATTAGCATTGGAGTGGATATTGAAATTCCCCAAGACCAAAGTCTGCAGGGATTCAAGACCACCTCTGATACCAATTCCGCTAGAGTGTGTAGGGATGCTGCAGTACAGGTAGGTGTGTGGTATACCAAAAGCAGCCCTAATCTGTCTCCTGCCAAATCGATCAAAGGTGGACCCCCTCCATGCCCAAGATGGTTTGCACAGGATACCGCCTCACAGACCAGGTATCCCTATAAACAACAGCTACACCGCCTCCCCACCCCTCTGATCTGGGCTGGTGCTGCACAGAGTATCTGGCTGGAACAAGGTCAGCCAGTATCAACCTCAGCTCCTTGTCCAGCCAGGTCTCTGTAATACATATGAGGTTGGCCGATCGATCCAGGATCAACTCCCGGATCACTGTTGATTTATTACCAACCGACCTCTCATTCAGCAACAGCAGGTCCAGGCCAGAGGCTCCTCCGATCCTGATCCCTGTATCATCTGCCTGGGGGCCTGTGCAGGGGACAGGAACTAAATACTTGTCCCTCTCCACAGATTTTCTCCGCCTCCCAGAGAGACCATAGTTACCCTGGCCCATCACGACCCTGATGGCTGTGGACACCCCTCGGCCCCCTCCCCCCCCGGTGGCCATCCCGCCGGACCCCCGAGGAAACTCCCTCTCCCCTGGTTCCCCCCCCCC
>QEPC01006023.1:1126412-1138676 GCA_003113815.1 Sphenodon punctatus
CCCCCCCCCCCCCACTGGGAGACCAGAACCCTCCACCCTTATTGGGTCAAACCCTCCTCACTGGGGGGCTGTACCCAACCTTCCCCAACCCAGTCCCCTCCCACATATGCAGGGGGGAGCTATATTACCCGCCTTCCTCCCCTTACTATATACCCCTGCCAGCTACCCAATAACAGCCCTTGCCCAGCCTTCACCTAAGGGCCGCACCCAAGGGCCCTTTGGCATGGCCCTTAGGCACGCGGCCTGTGGCTACGCCAGAATGCTTTCCCTTTTACCCTCCTCCCACCGGAAGTTACCTGGAGGGCGGGGGGAGGAGCCCCCAACCCCCGTCCCCACTTCTCCTGTAATGGAGGGGAGGCAACAGCTGTCCCGGGGGGGCTCAGCTCCCTTCCCTCTCCGGGTGAGCCTACCTGGCTCCCAGCCCCCAGCGCTGGTCCGGGGTCCCAGTAGTGATGGGGTTGTGGCAGCGGCGACAGCGGCTAGGGAGTGGCGATGACGTGGGGCCATGTCCTGTGGCTACGCCAGACTGCTTTCCCTTGTACCCCCCTCCCTCTTAGTGAGGGAAGAAAATGTATCTTCCTCCTGAACTTCATTAGGCAATATTTTGCACAGCCATAGGAGTTAGATTTTCAAAGTTTCAACCTAACGCCCTTTGTTTGCATGTGTGAATCTTTGTGTACAGCCGCACTTACACATGGTGAACTCTGGCATTTACAGGCAGATGATGGAATTTGCATCTGTAACCCTCTTCTGAGAGAGCAAATGGAAATTTTTACTGCCTGCACCTTAATAGTATAATATTGTATGCACAAAATAGTGGGCACATCTTAAGAAATTTGACAATGGGAAATCCAATGCAATGGAATTTAGGTCATCTAGCTCTTAAGAAGAAAGAATAGTTAAGATTACACACTAGATGAAGACCAATAGTCAGAAGATAGTCCAGCTCTGTTGCTATGTATAGTCCTAAACTCCCTGGGCAACGGAAACTTTACTTCCCCTTGCCCAGTTGCTGCGCAACTTGCACACAATGTGCTTGCCTGTCAGTTTAGGATCGGATCTACAGACTGCTTCCCAGGGCACTGAGATGGCTCCGGCTTTCCCTGCCTCTGATCCAGCCACTCCATTCACTGAAACACGTGGGGTGGCCTAGGATGGTGGGTTTGCTGCCCTGTGCAACTTGCTCCCTTAGGTAGCCACCTATGCTGCCTGTACAGTTACATTGGCCCTGCCTGGACTTTAGTTTTCCCCCAGGACTTGGGCGCATTAAAAGAAATAAAAGGGGTTCTACTGCCTTTCTGCACCCTGGTGAAGCAGGTCCCTTTTAATTCTCGGGACCAAGTGAAAATACTACTGTTTGAGAGGGTGGGGAATTACTCCTCTGCTATTTTTAATAATGACTCTTTGTTCAATCTAATAGATCTTTTATTCAATGAGCAACACAGTTTAACATAGCAATTATAAATGAAGCATTTGCACCTTTAACATATAATCCCTCACCTACTCTTGACTACTTAAAACACATAGCATGTATTCTTACATGATCAGAGGTCCACGGTCTGGTTTCAGAAGGAGGGCAGGAAGGGGACCCAAACGCCTTGAGAGAAAGAGAGCCTAGCTGTGGAGCAAGTTGCAGAACTTCCTAAGGAGAAGTTCCAAAGTGGGCACAATCACCGATCCTGTCAGCGCTCTAAAGAGCTAGCGAAGCAGGTACCGTGAAAGGCAACTTCTCTGTCTGGGGCTAACCTTTTTATCTAGTGACTGCCTTATGATTATTCCGAGTGCGGGGTTGTCAGTGCTAAACCTGTGGAGCATTCCCATTGGTTGCTCAGATCGGGGGTACCTTCTGCCTAGTCATTGACTTAGGGGTTTGCCCTGACCAATAGGGTCCTACCCCTCCTCCTTCCGGAGGGAGGGCCTGACTCCCTGGCCCTGAGCACCCCACAACCCCCCTCTTGGAGGCGCCTTATTGTCTGACCAAATCATCTTGTTCTCTGGTACCATTTGGTTCTGTTATCAGCCTCTGACCTTCCCACTGTCCCTGTGAGTTATAAACTATTCAGTTTTGCTTGGGAACACAAGGTCTCTGCTTTCTTTCAGACACCTAATAGACAGGAATATTGCCTCCTTCACACCAGTTCACATACTATCCTGTAATTTACTTCCTCTCTGACCGTTTGACCGTTTACTCCTCACACATTTGTTCCTTATCTAAGTCAATGAATTAATGCATATGCTAACTAATGCCTTAATTAACTTACAACATTCTATATAAGCTTAAAAGCAAAAACCAAACTAATGCCTTACCTAATTTAACATTCTATGTAATCTTAAATGAACACAATGGCTTACACAAAAGTTTCATTCAGTTACAATATCATAATTATATATCCAGTGTACTTTGGTTACATTTCTGCAAAGAATAGGTTACAATAGCATTCAGTGTCTGTTCTGGCATATTTGTGTCAAAGGAACCACTTTTGCTTTGGTTACATTGTAGCAAAGAAACTGGCATCTTTGTTGGGCCAAAACCATATTACAACAGTATGATCAGTACTGGCATTCAAATACAGGTCTAAAGGGGCACTGAAGGTCTCAAGTCAAATAGCTGCCCCACGCCTGGAACTCCCTCCCTGCCCACATCCACCTCACCCCCTCCCTTCGTACCTTCAGATCCCTCCTCAAGGCCCACCTCTTCCGCTCTGCCCTCCCCGACTTCTCGCTCCCCTCACCTAACTCCTGATGATACTCTCCATCCAGTACAATCTGTTACCTACGGTCTGTGTACTCGTATCCTCACCACACGGACCAACCAGCCACCATTCTTGATGTAACCAAGCCAAGCGTGTGCACCCAAGACCTCTCATCTTCGTGAATGTTACACTCCTTGTCTCTCCCTCTGTTCCCTTTCTGTCATCGTCCCCCCCCGTCTTTCAGATTGTAAGCCCTAGGGCAGAGACCGTATCTATTCAATTTCTTTGTAAAGCGCCAGGTACATTGTTGGTGCTATATAAATGCTTGCTAATAATAAATATATTAAAGTGTATTAATCCATTCTTCACTATGCCACTAGAAAGTGATCTTTTATAATTTACATTGTAGTGTACTATCAATTATTACATATTAAATATACTTCTACTACAGACTATGGCATAAGGACTTCTCACTAGAGATGTGCTTAGTCTGAACTTTCAATGGCAATTTCTCTGTATAACAACAAACAAGATTTCACAACAGTGTATTTTAAATACATGCATTTTTTTGCACCTTGCAGGTATCTCTAGGAAATAAAGAAAGAAGCAAAGGACTATATTATAGAGCACTTCAGAACTGTCCCTGGGCAAAGGTAGGCTTTAAAACGTGGTGGTGGTGGTTGTCTTTGGGCGTCAAGAAATGAAGATTTTTAGAAATGAATGAATTGAGAAGAGTAAAACATAACTAGTCATGTGCCCAGAGAATAGAAACTGAGAGGAACTGTAATGTCAAAAGAGACCTAAGATGGATAAAAGCAAATGAGATATATTTGTAGGGCAAAAAAGCCAAAGTAATTTTGGGATTTATAAACAATTGGCTTGTTTTACATAATTTGATCATAACCTTTCTTCATGTGGCAATAGAGATATAGTACCTTGAGTACTGTGTCTGCAGAGACAAAACAGAGGGAGTTCTGAAAATACCAAAAAGCAGCTATGGCTCCATATCAACGTTTCAGATGCTTGTCTTTTGACTCGGGTGCCTGAAGAAGGGAGCTGGAAATCGAGATGGAAGCCACCTAATTGATCATTTAGTCCATAGTCTAATTCTGTCTTTACCTGCTGTAAGAAGGTGTGGGTGCGTTTTACTGAAGTACTTGTTGCTTCCGGTAGCTGCACACCTTCCTCCCTATCTAGTTCCTCTCTTGTATAATAGAAGTTGGTGATGTGAATATTCTTACTTTAAAATTGTATTCCTAGGTACTGTATATGGATGCAGTAGAATATTTTCCTGATCAGCTGCAAGAGACCCTTGATCTAATGACTGAGAAAGAATTGAGAGTCCGGGTGCCGATAGAGGAGCTGGAACTGCTACTGGAAGTCTGAAGAAGATTGTACAAAGATGTAAGAACAGGGGTGGCGGATATTAGAGAGACAACCAGAATCTTTGTGACTTCAATGTACTATTCGTGGTGTTAGTTTTATTAAAAATAATTTGTGTTTAAACTTTGTTTTTACTGCATAGCACCATCACCTGGTAGTTTGATTTATATTTTTGATGGGCTTTGTTCCACCATGTCAGCACATCTTTCCTTTCATGAAAGAACAGTAGTGTGTGTACAGTAATACCCACCTATAATTTTGATAGTGGACTCCTCCTGTCAGTCTGTTGCTGCGTAGCCGCCCCGAGCTGCGTTGCAGGAGGGGGCGGGATACAAATCTATAAAATAAATTTTAAAAAATAAATAAAAATAAATGGCCTTTTGATACATGCCTACAGTGATGTGCTCAGACATAGGGGTGTAGTCTGCCAAGTACCTGCAATCAGTAGACTAAAGGCATCCTCCAGCTGAGTTTAGCTGCAGGTGTAAATATCGCTGTACATGGGCCTGTATCCTGCTGTACATAATAGAGGATTTGTAAACCTCTGGGGAAATAACCAGTCAGTCAACAATGACCTCAATTGATAAACGTATTGGAAGATAAAAGCTGCTTTGACATACTGATAAAAATTCAATGCCTTGTCATAAGGGATGGCAGTTTTAATGTAAATATGCCTATGAAAAATGTGTTCTCATTTTTTAATTCCCTAGGCACATCAGATTCTCTGCTCCTTGACTGTATAAAATGTATAAATTTTCATTTTTGGTACATGTCTTTCTACTAGTGTTTTATTTAATCCTGCAATATGTATCTTTTTTTTCTTTTTTTTTACACTGTCAACACACATCACAATTGTCAGGAAAAAGTAATTATCTCTGGACAAGTACTCTGGAATTTTATAGCATCTCTTATCTGACAGGATATCCCCCACGAAAATAGAGTGGCATGCCACAGTTGCTTTAAGAATTCATGGGAATACTTACAACACTGTTGTTCAGTATGGGGGGTGAAAAGTCACACTAGTTCTTGCTGGAAATAAATAGGGAGTGTAGACAGAATACTGGGTTTAACATCCTTAGTCACTGCAAGTAGGCAGGAGCTGAATCTCTTTAAATTATGTTGGAGAAAAAAGAACACCCTCCCCAGAGCACCAGCAGAGAGACTTGTTCAGCGCTGGCAGTGAAGAGAAAGGTCACGGTCACGACTCAACAAGTATCTCTGCATTGATCTGCTCCATAGAGGACACCCTTCCAGCACAACTTGTCAGCTGGTGAAATCTGACATGATCACAGCATAATCCTCTTCTGAAAATTCGTAACTAGATCGAGTAAAGGATGGATGAATGTTTGAACATGCCACTCTACGGGTAAGGATATATAGTTGCCCAAGTCAGACCAGTGGTTTATCTTAGCCCGGTATTGTCACAACCTGACATGGCATCAGGATTTCAAATCTGGGTCTCCAGCAGAGGCCTTACCTAGGCATGCTATCTGAGACCCTCAAGCTTCCCTGGTGGATGCCTCACCCAGGTGTGCTGCCAGACATCTTGAATTGGAGATGCCTGGGATTGGACTTGGGACCGTATACATACAAAGCATGCACTCTACCACCTGAGCTACAGTCCACCCCATGTTAACAAATGAGATACTAGCCCACTGAAGTCCAGGTTTGGTCTGTGCAGCCCCTATGTATGTGTTTAGCGTTTAAAGCCTAATAAATGGACAGCCCTCTGCTTGTATTTCTTGTGCGTTTGGGCAGCCTCCAGTCAGGTTTAGCGTGACAAACTTAATACATGGGCAGGTGTTCTTCCCCACCAAACTCTGCCCACCAACACCCCACCTCAGCATCCTGCTTTCTAGGACTCAGCTGAGGCGAACCATGGGAACAAGAAGCCACACCAGCTGTTTTTGTTCCAGCGTACAACTCCAGGAGCCATTCCAGCACCTGTTATCGCTGCCCATCCACCCACGGTGGTTCATGCCTGGGTTTATGCCTGCCAGCACTTGGCATCTAGAAATAACCTTTTGCTATGCACAGAATGCTGCATTTATTGAACAAATCACATACTTTATTGAGTGCCTATAATGAAAATCAAAGGCAAAAGCAAAAATTGAAAGTGAAAGCAATCAGTCTGCATGTTGTCACTACCTGGTTTCTTGCATCCCTGGCTCACAGTGATATATGGGCAGGTAGCAGCACACACTCACAGTTTTATTGCAGTCTCACCTGCTCTGCTGGTGGAAATCCCTCTGTTTGCATAAAACCCCCAGTCAAACATGTGGCTCTTGTACCCCAGCTGTAGCATCTTCTGTATTACCATACAGCTGGGTGGGAACCATCCCCACATGTGAGGGCGCTCTGCACTTCTCTTGAGTATCCAAACCTCGTATATGGCAACAAGCTCTTCAGTCAGTTCACATTCCTTCTTTGTTTCCCTGAAGAGATTCATCTCCATATCATAGAGGCACTCTCAGTGCCCCTGTGGGTATTCTCTCATTGTCGTCAGGGCAGTAGTGAGGACAAATGATTAAAAGGTCCATTCTCCATTAGTGACTGCCCTATTTCTGGCAGAGCACAAACATCCAGAAAAGTTGCAATCAGTCACATCCCACTGTCTCATTTCGGCCGGGCTCCCACTCTTCTGCTGAACTAGGACCTGCAGCAGGGTTGCACAGTTTCTGCACTCCACCTTGCATACATAGAGCCCGTTGTATGAATGTGCCACCCTATGAGCACATAGGCTGCCTTGGAGGATGGATCAGACAGTTCTCTCTCTAGATCAGGCCTCACCCAAATGTCAGCAAAGGCCAGGGTATAGAACACTGATAACTTGCATCTTGTAAGCCACCCCAAGCTGCTCTGTGAGCAGGAGGGGTTGGGGTAGAAAAATGGTTAAATAAATCAAATAAACTTCTCTGGGCTCTGAATGGCCACAGACAAAAGCCAAAGCCATTTTGTTTTCCTTGGCAAACAGCCTCGGGTGGAAGACCTTGAGTGGTTCCTCGAAGAAGGGCTGTCTCAAGTTTGAGAGAATACTGTAAGAGTCACCATGTCTGTGTCCATGTCAACCTGTGCTGACTCCAGAGCGGGGACAGGCACTGAGGAATGTCCACCAGCAGTTGGTGCTTCCATCAGGGTGTGGGAGCAGTGGCAATGGGAGTGGTTGCAGAGGGAGCGGGCAGTGGGGGAGCCATATCCACCTGCTTCTGGCTCCTGCCGAAGGCATAGTCATACACATAAATGCAACAATGGCTCCATCCACGCAAAGGATCCAGGGCCGGCCTTACAATATGCAGGGCCCCATTCAGTGGTGAGACCATGACGGCCGGTGGGCCTAGGGACGTTCCCCGGCTTGGTTTGGGGGCAGCATGCTGCCTGGGCTTGGGGACGGGTGGAGGGGCACTCCCCTCCGCCCATCCCCAAGCCCAGGCATTCCGGGATCACTTACCTGATCTGCCGGCGGCGGCCTAGGCCCCATGCTGGGCTCAGAGTCTCGGACAGGGCGTGCACCGCAGCAGCAAATTAAATCTGCCACCACGCTGCCCGCCGCCACCAGAAGTTGCTAGGGCGTGTGGGAGAGGTGGGGCCTCTGCCTCTCCCTCACTTCCGCTGGCTCCCTCCGCTGCCTGGCTGTCTTGGCCATGGGAAATGAGGGAGTGGCAGAGGCCCCACCTCTCCCACATTTCCCCTGGCCGAGACTGACAGGCAGCGGAAGGTGGGGGGCACCCACAGGGTGAGGGAGAGGTGGGACCTCTGCCTCTCCCTCACTTTGACTGGCTCCCTCCGCTGCCTGTTAGTCTCGGCCAGGGGGAATGAGGATGCCTTTCCCACATTCCCCCTGGCCGAGACTAACAGGCAGCAGGGGGGGCACGGAGTGTGGGAGAGGTGGGGACTCTGCTTCTCCCTCACTTCCGCTAGCCCCCTCTTTTGCCTGTTAGTCCGAGTCGAGTCGGACTGGGCCAGGGGCCCCCCATGCTCGGGGACCCCCAGGAGCGGGGCCCAGGGCAGCCGCTCCGAGCTGCCCCGCGATAGGGCCGGCCCTGAGAGGAACTGGTCAAGAAGTTTGTATTAGGGTGATGTTTGCCTCATGCAGAAGGCGAAGTTGTGTCCTGAATCTCTTTGCATCTGCACCTTAATGTCCTTGGCTCACTGCCGGCACTGGTTCACGTCCTCGGTGTAGCCCTGCTGTGCCATTTGGAATAAGATCTCTTGGAACACTGCCTCATTCCTGTAGCACTTCAGGGCATGTTGGACCTTCTGCTCCCTCCATAGAGCAACGAAGGCCTTAGTCTCTTCCTCTGGCCAGAGACTGTGGTGTTGGCAGGTTGATCGGTAGGCAGAGAGCGACTGATTACACGGTAGTGGTAGTGATGTCGGTTGTTGGCTGGCTGTCAGCTTGAGCCATGGCCCTGGTGATGATAATCCTCTGCAAGTCATTTGTGAGAAAGCAATGCCTTGCAAAGAGCAAGTGCTGAGCACATACTGCCTATCGGGAAGAGCTGGGAGAACATGTTTGAAAATGGCGCATTGGGCTTTTAAGACGGATGTTAAAGCACACCAGTGAGAGTGGGAAGAGGGGCTGAAGTGATGGCTCACCCTAGGCTTTTTCACCTGCAACTCTGTGGTGCTGATGGACTGGAATGCGTGGAGGCTGCACACAACCTAATTGAAAGGACGGAGACACATGGGTGGTCTCCGTATGCTCCAGGACCCTGCCATGAGTGGGGGCTGCATGTCCAATGGGTAGTGGTCATGTGGCTGGTGGAGGTGAACACCTAACAAACTGTCAGACTACTGTCTCATTTAACACCCTCAAAGCTGTAATTTATTATAATACTTTATGTTTCCAGGGCAGCACTTATTTGAAGCTGTTACATTGCTTTAAAAACAAAAAATGAAAAAACACTAGCAAATCAGTCACAGTCCTGTGATTTTAGTGTAGGTATGTCTGCATTGTCACAAATTATAGATACAAAGATATACTTTCAACACCTTGGGATTTCATAATTTGTTTTTCATGGAAAGCTGAAGTAACAGGAAAGGAACTTTAAGGCTAGCTGTTTCTTACTGAGCTGAGTGGGATAGGGAGATCCCAGATCTCGCAATTCCACTGGACAGGAACTCTTGAAATCCACTACCCAGGAAGTTGTCCCTGAATCACCTGCCCCACATCAGTTTCTACCCATTCCTCCTTCTCTTGCTCACACTTGCTACTTGCTTGTCCCTAAAATTTGAATTACATTTTACGTGCATATTTTAGAACAAAACTAAACTAGACACCATAGATTCAAACAGAAAATACTTGTTCATATGGATAAATGGGACAAATAATAGAACTAGCCAAATTATTGGTAACATTCTTGGGGTTTGGATCTACAAACCAGTTGCTCCAGAGCAGAACTTCATAGGGTTTAATGGGACTACTCGGAGCACGTGATTTGTAAATCATGGCCCTGGCCCACATTCTGAGTTAAATTTTCCTTTCCTTACATGGGAACAGGAAGACCATCAAGTAATTTTTTGCCCAAAACCACAACTGCATTTCCCCCTTTATACTGAGAAATGTGCTAATGAACTAGAACATGTAAGACTGTTTTTCATCCCTGTAAATGACCCTCATTGCTTTGGGTTGAAAATATGTAGACCTAGACCCATACCACTGTCACAAAATATTCCTGGAAGCCATAATGACAAACCGGTGCTTTTATGATCTAAAACTGACTGCTGAGGATTAAGCTGCCAGCAGAAGAATGGGTAAAAAGGTAAGCAAAAAAAAAGATCTGCTGTTTCTTTGCCACCTCAGAATATCTGAGTGCCTCTTAAAATCTCTGGAAACTAGATGAACCCACATCAGTTAGTTTGAAGGGTTGGAGTAGAGAGATCATAATCGGACCTGTTGCTTCTGGCTCCTGATGTGCTGAATTGCTTTCTTTTGACACTCCAGGCACTACAGAGCAAGAAACCATAAAAGAGATATTGCATAAGCTGTCCCAAAGGAAATCTTCCTCCTACCATCTATGAGCTAGCAGTTGGTTTATGCCCTAAAGCATGAAGAGTGCCACACCTTCCAAAATTTGCTCATTGCTAGTATTTGCTATATAGACTAAACCTCAAGCTGCGTAGCTTGACCAGGAGCCAGTGCAGCCTAATGGATAAAATGTTGGAACTGGACCTAGAATATCAGGCATCAAATCCTACCTTAATTATGAACTCACTGGACTGGTCATTATCTCTCAGCCTCAGTTCCACATTTGTAAAATGGGAATAATGATTATTTACCTCATAGTGATTCTAAAGATTTTAATGCTCTGTGTAGCTCTAAAGACTGTACCTACTCACCAAAAGAAGGGTTCAATAAGCTGAATCAACTACTTTGTCTCTTGTCTCCCTCAGTAAGAGGGAGCTAGCCAGAGTCTGAGGAAAACTCACACACTTTCTCCCGCCTATGCCAGAGTTGCCCACCACCAGTTCTACCCTGTTTATGACACATTTATCACTATGCTACTGTGTCTGAGCTCCTGCATGCTCTTGAAGTCATGACAGTAACTCCATATGCTAAGCACTCAAATAGCACTGCAAGGAATTTGGCAGGAAAATTCTAGTTAGGTAGCTTGGATTTATCCTGCCACAAAATCCTGGGATCACCTCTTGATAAATGCTGAGGAGAAAATATGATTTTTCAAGTTGGCTTCATGCAGGGATATAAATTTGTGCACCCATGTAGCTAATATTGTTTATTATTGGATTAATTTAAAAGGGAGCAGTTCTTGGGATGTTTGATGTGGTGTGGTAGAGAGGGGTCATGTCCATAGCCTTAAAAAAAGAGAGAAGGTAGTTGCCATGATGGTCTTAAATGTAAGAGATGGAGACAAAATAGTTCAGGTGATTTTTTTTTATTGGGCCAACTTCTGTTGGTGAGATCATGCAAATTCTCAGGCGACACACAGTTCTTCCTAAGGTATATAAAATATGAAAAATTTACTTTTCTGCCACCTGCAATAACAGTCCAATAGATATCATCTGAACTACTAACTTCTGTTGGTGAGATTGTGCAAGATTTTGGGCCATACAGTTGACCCAATAAATAATACCAGCGGAACTATTTTATCTCCAGCTATTACTTTTGGGATTAGCATAGCAACCACACTGTCTCTCTAGACCTGCAACTGCATACACAAATGGAAGACACAAATCCATCCTTTAGTAAGTTTAGCCCTCTCTTCTGCTTGTGATTGACTGGCAATCTGTTTCTGATCGTGGCTTTAGTTTATTCATGAGTCCTTGCTTAATGGTTCATGCAAGCCACGTATGCATGTGCGTGCTCAGTAACTGGTCACTTTGGCTGTTTGTTATTTGTGGCATGTAATTGGTCACCTTAGTGACATGGCACTTGTTTGTGTTCCCTCTTTGTGGGAATGAAGCTTTCTAGGCTACAGAAACTGCAATTTAAAGTACTGAGTAACATTATGGTTTGCACACAAACAACCTTGCTTATAGCGACACACACACACATGCACACACACACACACACGTCCATTTCATTCAAGCTTTACTTTATCTGCACAAATAGCTGCACCACGAACTAAAGGCAAATTGCTGTGCAGATTTCTAAATGAGTGTTTGCAGACCATGCTTCTGCCATAGTCAATTAGGGATGGGCGAACAGATCATGGTTCGGGGTCGGTCGTTCGGTCATTTGGTTCGGTCCAGTTTGGTTCGCCCGTTCAGTTCGGTCGCTGCGTTTGGGTTCGGCCATTCGGTTCGGTCATGTTCGGTTCGGTTTGGGCGTTCGGAAAAAGGCTCTCTGTGCAAGGAATGATGGCCCCAGACCCATGACGATGGGTCCTGGGGCTAAAGTGGCAGCTTTCAGATATTGGCCACAGCCCTCCCTGCCTGTAACTTGGCCCCAGAACCCTGAAGGTGGGTCCTGGGGCTGGAGTGGCTATTTCTTGATGCAGTTGAACGATTATTTTTATTTTATTTATTTATTTATTTTATTTTATCAATTTATATCCCGCCCCTCCTGAAAACAACTCGAGGCAGCTAACAATTTTAAAACATAAAAATACAATCATATAAAATTTAAAACAATCATAATAATATTAAAACAGGGCTTGGCACACAATAAAACAATAAAAAAGGGTAGGAAGAGATTAAAAATCCCTAACTCCCCATCCCCCCTTCCCAA
>QEPC01006023.1:1149480-1173496 GCA_003113815.1 Sphenodon punctatus
TATATATATATATATATATATATATATTAGATAAAAAAATAAATTAAAAAAACCCATATAAAAACAAAAAAACCCAATAAAAAACAAAAGAAAACCATAAAAAACCCAATAAAAAACCAAAAAACCATATAAAAAACAAAAAAACACCCATAACAACATTTTCCAAATGGCCAAACAGCCTAACTGAACGGCCTGTTCGGACGACCAAACCGAACAGCCGAACCCGAACTCGGCGAACTAGCCGAACCGCCGAACCGAACGGACGAACCGAACGCAGCCAAACTGAACAGCCGAACCCGAACCGCGATCTGTTCGCCCATCCCTAGAGGGAAGTAGGAATCCAAGCTTTCATAATGTTAGGTGCACCTGAAGGGAAATAATCCCTGTTTGTAGGGTGTTTATAAATGAGACAATAGCCCGCTGGAGTCCATGTTTGGTCCATGCAGTCCCCACTCAGATGTTTTAGCATGTAGAGCTAATAAACGGGCAGTCCCGTGCATACATTTCATGTGCTGGTGGTAGCCTCTACCAGTGACATTACTCAGTGCTTTCCCCCTCCCCAGCCCTGGCTCTGATGGAAAGGGAAGTCACTGCCAAAGAAGGCTTCTTCCCTTGCCATGATCCTCCTTTCTATCAGGATCAGCACTCATGTGCTCTCCCAACTGAGAGACGGCTGCAAGAGGAGAGAACGACTCTCTCAGCTGAAAGGTGGCTGTAAGAGGAGAGAGCGGGGTGCAGGAAGGACCTTCTCCAGAGGATCTGCACCCGCACTCCTCTCTCCATTCGGGAAATAAACTGAGGGGAGTGCAGAAGCCACATGGATCCTCTAGAGGAGCTTCACCCCTCCCTCACTCCCCTCAGTTCCTTTTCCAAACAGTGCGAGGAGTGCGGGTGCAGATCCTCTGGAGAAGGTCCTTCCTGCACCCCCTGCCTCGCTCTCTCCTCTCACAGCCACCTGGCAGCAGAGAGAGCGCACTCACTCTCTCTCCTCTAGCAGCCATGCTAGGTGCAACTCGCTGGTGTTGGTGGACCTGGATGTGGGCGAGGCTACATACAACCTAATTAATGAGATGCGGCAATGTGGGCAAGCACTGGCTTGCATGGTGGGACTTCAATGTCCCTGGATGCTGCTGCGAGTGGGGAGCGAGTGGGGGCTTTGGGTGGGCAGGCTAACATCTGGCAACCACCTAATAGATGGGCAGGCAAATACTCACCTGGGGAATGCTATTGTGGGCTACTGTCTCATTTATTTTCACCTGCAGTTGAAAAATCCCATTGACTTACACTGAATATTGTGAATGTCTTCCCTTCTCTTCCAGAACATCACATTTCATCTAACTGGGTGTTTGCTGCACATTAACAACTTGTTAATCCTTAGTTGGAATATTATCAGCGCAGAGAAACCATTCATTCCAAACTGGCATTTGACAGAAATAACATATGTGCATCAATTTTCAGCGCAATTGTTGGGTTACAGGATTCATTTTTTATCTTCAATAGATTACTCTGCCCTTTATAAAAGCCACGGCATTTCCAGAGAATGAAATAATGACTATTCTTTGCTTGTGTGTCTGATACACGATGCGAGGTCAAGTAAATGATCAGATTCTCACTTTTCATCTGAACTCCCTTTTAGGCCTTGTCTGCATGGGCAGTTTATCTAAAGACTCCCATTTATTTGGATTTAGATAAAGCTAGGCCATTTTTTTTAGCTTGATTCAACTAGGAACAAGATTAAACTGAAATGAGCTACTCCTGACAACAGTATAACTAAATAAGCAGAATCTCTGTATGTAGACAAGGCCAAGGTAGCTAGTTTACAGAGTCCCAAGTGACACAACTTGATTTCATTTTTTTAATCTATGGTGCTGCAAGATTAGTGTTTTCTGGAGGTAATTACAGAAGCCTGCGTCATTTCTATGCATCTTTAAAAACGACTCAAGGACACCCTCGGTTTCATTCCCACACCACAGCCTTGGCCTCCTGTGATCCCTGCCCTCAACTGATTATAAGGAATGCCTCAGGGTGTTTGCGCCTTGCTCCCTGCTCCACCCAACCATGACGCAAGGTAGGCTTGGTGTGGAGAAGCCGCAGAGTTGTCTAGTGGGGCTTGTCAGCATGTGCGTGCCTGCAAACCTGTAGGGTGAAAACAGACGGGGCTGGAGTCAGCTGGTGCACAGGGTCATTCCGTGGAGCCCCCATGCAGCCCACCACTTCCCAGATTGAACACGACACCCCCAACAAATGGGCTGGTGCTGTGTTCCACCCCATGAGACACGGTTGCTTCTCCCCCCGCTACCCCCATGAGACGCAGTTGTTCCCCAGACCGCTCTTTACGCTGTTCCCGGGACTCTATGGTCCAGGAGGAGGACCTGAACATGCGCAGAGACTGCGTGCACCCCAATAGATGGGGACAGCTCGTGGTCCATCCCAACAGATGGGAGGCAGCCAAGGGAAAGTGTGGTACCCTGGGCTGACCTGCACAGCATCATCAGCCTTCTCCAGGATGACACCATGAGTAGCAGCCCTGTGGCAGGTGAACAGCAAACGTATAGTGGGCACCTAATAGATGGTCCTGTGGCGGCAGCTGCTGCTGGCGATTCTGGACTACCATCTCATCTGGTAACATCTTTAGAGGTAATAATTATGCCACATCCTTTTTCACATGTTGCTTCCCTGGTTTCACTGTTCCAAGTTCAGATGATTAGACCAATTGTAGTAAAAAGGAATGCTATCGTTTTGAGGATGGGTTTTTTTCCTACAGCACATTGGCTCACAATAGTTGCTTGGGGGAAATATTCAGACCTCAAATCTTTTCACCTGATTCTCATTTCAACCACCAGTTAGTAATTAAATTAATTTAAAATATTTTAACTTTCTGCATTTCATGCAAGTGGTTGTCAGAAGGCGAGCAGGACAAGAATGGGTGCACTTTGCTTTTGGTTTTTAATTCTTACCTCAGTTACTTCAAAGTGAAAATCAAAATGATCTTGGAAAAGCAGTTGCTTTGCTTTTGTTGGGGCAGAAGCTGGGAGACTGTGCTGAACTACTAACTAGTGATAAAAATGGTTTCAGAATTGGTTCCTTAAATGATGTTCAGCACTTGGGAAAGTTGCAGGATTGAGAGCCCCGAAGTATCCCCAGAACAACTTTGGCAGAACATGCTTCCCCAGGCTGGTCCTTGCCACAGACCTATTTGGAAAGCCATCATCTCATGCTGTTCAGTGTCCATATTCTTGAGCTCTTGGGTACAAAGCAGAGTTGTGTGCACAGATCCTCAACTTTAAATGGGCATGTTAAGTACAAACCCTCAAAAAACTACAGCTCTTTATTTTGCTGATGGCAGGATTTATAAAAATTCATATCTTAATCATTCATAAAACTGCATTTGTCTTTTCTATGTGGTGGAACCAAAGGCCTATTAGAAGGACTAGATCTCCGAAATTGTAATTTCTTTTTCTTTTAGGTCATATCAAGGTTAGTTTTTCCTGTTTATGAAAGTGGATTATGCAGACTGTTCATATTAGTATTTATTTTTAAAGTTAGGTTTAAAAGACAAATGTATAATTGGATAAAGAGCTGCTAAGGTTGCTCAAACCAAAGCATATCCCAAAAGATCTTACATGATCCAATTTAAATCTTAAAACAGTGGTAGCCAAGACTGGTAGCTTGCAATCTAGTCTCCAGTAAGGGCTGGTGTGGGGGTAAGGGGGCCAGCCTCTGAGAGATTGCCTCTGAGGAGGAGAGTGGGACAGTGGGAAAGGCTCTCTCTAAGGGCAGTGCCCCTGTCCGCTCCTCAGACCAGGGGCTGAGGACCCAGTGGGAGAGGCCCTGGTAGACTGCCCAAGGTCTACCACGTGGATCAAGTCAATTGCTTACACTGGAAATCTGAGCACCCCAACGTACGCTGAAATGTATATATATTTTTGGGAGACTGAACCTCACATGATTCCTAATCAATTTTATAATTGCCTTGACACATACTAAATTAGTATTGAAAAACAGCACACAAGAAGGATTTTAAAAATCTTGTTTTGCCGTTTTTAGTGGTGACAGTGGGGTAGGACTATTGTTACAGTAGCTACCAATGGCATTTTGCCAGTTGCTGAGTGAGTCAAGCTAAAGAAAAGGGCAGGCTTATTTTACACTGTCTGGCGCTTTGCTAATGCTAGTGGGCTAACATTAGCCCTCTAGTGCTAATGCTAGTTAGCCCACTAGAGGGTTAACTGACAAAATCTAGATCATGGCACTGTTACTTGCTGCTTTCTTCTTGCTCAATACCTTTTTATAAGGAGCTTTTTGTCCATACAGACATCTTCCCGGTGTAGCAAGTAGCTACTCTTAACCCTGCGCACCAACCAGCCGTATCGCATCATGGGAGGAGATCGGAGATGCATTGTTCCAGAAGGGAAAATTGACCAGAAGAGTCTATCAAAGGTCCTGGCTGGACTGGATGTTACTACTTTTTACTGAGTCTGCAGAAAACAGTTGCTAGGGTATACCCTGACCAATAGCTGGTTGCTCCACTTTAAAGCACAGTGGTTTGCTACTATTCTGACAAACTAAGATTTGGAAAGGAGCAGAGGGCCCACAAAAACGTCATGGGCCAATTGCTGCCGATCCAGCATTTTGCAGGGACATGGTCAAGACTAGCAGCTCAAAACACAAGAGAACTTAAATATTTAGGTCTTCCAAGTTAGATCCACTTAATCCCTTTAGACATTGGAGATGTTGAGAGAAGGGAGTTCATTTTTTAAAAAACAGCTTCTACAGACTGAATCATGCACCCAGTGGCTTCCTGGACAGCCTCATCAAGCCACAGATGGACAACTGGATAACTTAATATGCAAGTACAACATGTTTTTAAAATGCTGACCCACATCATACAGTAAACAAGTGTTCTCTCTGAAACCATGTTTTATTGGCAAATAAAGTGTTTTACAAGAAATTATAAGCAGAACACAATCCCAGGACTGAAGAGACTATCTAAATGTTGAGCTTTTGCTCACAAAGGGCTGTGAAGTATCTGTTGCCTCTTTCCTGTATTTTCAACGTGAAGTCCCAACAATTACTGGCAGACAAGGTTAATTTAAAGATAGAGACCCTCCGGGGTGCCTTCCTGTTTCTTATACAGAACGTTCTCTTTAGACTTCTTGAAGTCTTCATTTGTTACTTTCATCCTGCGTTCCCTCAAAGCCATCAAGCCAGCTTCTGTGCAAATTGCCTGTCAGGGAAGGGAGTGGATACATTTGTTAAAATCGCTAGCTATATATAATGTGCCAAGTGCAGAACAGAAATGATTAGAGATGGATTCCTGCCCCGAGGGCCTTACAACCTAGGATGGACAAGGAGAGGAACACAAGGAGAGAGGAGGATACATGGCAGATGTTGCAAAGTTGCAGGCGTACATACTTGGCTTGCATATGTACAAGGGGAAGATGGGGAGCCTGAAGGATAAGACAGTATAAGATATATGAAAAAACATATGTGGGCAATCAATGGGGTGAGCAGAAGAATTTCCCTTTCTCATATACAGTACATGTTTTCAAATATGTAGTGCCAATGCAAGCAGAAATGCATGGATCACTGACAGGCCATGCTATTAATAAATATTCACAGACTTGCAATATTCTACAGCTAAGACTGAAAGCAGAAATCTAGGTCATCAGGATCACAGCAACGCAGCCCTAGCAACAGGAAGACTAATATTTTTTCAAAAGGAAAGTACCATTCAGTATGATCATAAAAAAAGCCTCTGCACAGAACTGCCATCAGTCTAGTAACTTGCTAGATGCACAGAAAATTAAACTGGGTCTGTAAGGATTTCTCTAGCATACAATGAGTGGCCAAGGTTAGCTAGGATAGACAAAACCTACAGGTGAAAGAAAAGGAGCAGTTAGACAAGACTCCATTCCCAACTGTGCTGTTGACCTGACATTTGACTTGAGACAAGTTATATAATCTCTGTGGGTAAAACTTCCTAAAGTGCCTAAATTCCTTTTTACAAGAATAACTTAGCTCCTAAGTCACTTTGGTGCTTTTGAAAAAGGTTAGCCTGCATTCCTCAGCTTCCTCATCTAGAAGGGGGGTATGAGACCATCTACCGCTTAGGATGGTTGACATTTTTTGGAATATGCTTCAAGAACCATAAACAAAGGTTATTCCACACAAAATATTAACTTGCTCCCCAACATGTATGCAATAGCGTCTTCTCATTGCAAAGACTACTTCTAATGTGTCTGCTTAACAAAATACGGATGCATTTTCAATATTTTTCTGACTCCTTTGAGACGAGTTGATCAGTATTAATAGTTAGTTGAACAATAGCACGGTGATTTGGTTTCGCGTACCGAATTCAGCTATCCAAACTAGAGACGTTACTAGTTCACTGGGATATTTGTTGCCACTCAAACGCAAGATATGGGCCACAATCCAAGGTGTCCACACCCACGCTGTGCATGCAATGCTGTCTGCAATACGCAACGTGAGCACGCTGCACACACTCAGTACGTATCCTGCACACACTCACTGCGCGCAGCCCTTGGATCACTCCTTTTGTGAAGGCTAGAAAATCCACCAAGGAGACTGTCTTTTCAAATGCCAGACATTTAGAGGCTTCAGTGGCCAGCCCATTAAGGGAGAGGAGCGGCATTTAGAAAAGTCCCAAGCTGTCATCTTATAGTCAAAAAAGGGCATGTTATTAGGTTAAGCTAAAAGGAGGTTATTTCACTCCAAACATTAGTCATAGCATGGATTTAAAAAACTTCATCACCAGAGCATCTCACCTTAATATCTGCACCAGACAGGTCGTCTTTAGCCATGATGAGCTCATCTAAAGTCACATCATCTGACAACGTCATCCTGCTTGTATGGATCTGAAAGATGCGTTTCTTGGTTTTTTCATCTGGCAGAGGGAATTCTATCTTCCTATCAATACGCCCTGTATATTGGAAAAAGATGGTGTGGGTTCTGAACTGAAGGCACTGGAGATAGGACTTCATTCTCCAGTTAACACGGAGTGGGCCGTGACAATTTCTCCACACCGACATGTGAAACAAAATTTTGTTGGGTTTTTTTAAATGAGCCCTGAAGACATGGGGATATTGGAAATGTTGGAGTCTCTTTTCCAGCAGCTCTGCTGTGTCACCATGGTCCCCAGCACAGCAGGTTTAAGGTACTTTGCACATTCTGTCTCAGGATTATCATGTGCCTCAGCTCCACTGCTCAGCTATTTCTTCAGTTACAAGTGCTGTGCAGCTACACTACCTCAAGAAGAAAGGGTATTTTTAACAATTAAGCTTTTATTGTCAAGACTTTGTCTAAGGAACCATAAAGCAATAGCCTTTAGCATTTAATCAATATTCTACAAGGTAGTGTGGGCCACCTTAAAAGGTTTTTACAACTCTCCATTTTAAGTAATTAGGCAATTTAATAAAAAAATGTAGCAGTCTCTTACCTGGCCTGATTAAGGCTGGATCCAGCGTTTCTATTCTGTTTGTAGCCATGATAACTTTTACATCCCCACGAGAGTCAAACCCATCCAACTGATTCAGCAACTCCAGCATAGTACGTTGGATCTCTCTTTCACCACCTGAATTGGAGTCGTATCTTTGAGAGGGAAAGGTGAAGAACAAAGGGAGGAAAACCAGAACATATTAGATGAAGCAATCGCAAGAAAAGTCACCTCTTCACAAACAATGAAACCATCAAAAAATCAGAGGCAAACACCCTGTTAAGCAATGACTCTACAGAGAGCTTTCTTCAGAGTTCAAAATACTCAAGTTTGTAAAGGAACACTTTTAATAATGAGCTCATTACCCTTTGTCTGACACAAAGGGTCTTAGAGGAGGGTAGTGTTGTAAGTCACAAACCGAAGAACACATACTTATAAGAAGTACATTTCAATGCGACTTCCTTGTGAGTGTGTTTAGGATGACAGCCATTGTCACTACACTCCCTGGGCTCAGCAGGGAAAGCTGAGGCCTAAGAAAAAGCTTTAAGGGACACTCAGGGTAATTTCAGATGTTACGATACCACGGTCACCCACAGTGAATCCCCTGTGGTGGCTGTTCGTACCGTAACATCTAAAGGAATTTCCGCCAGATGTTCACCCCAGTGAATACCTGGTGGGAATCACATTGACCACACTTCCAGACCTCCGGAAGCGTGGTGGAATCGGGTCCCAACCGTGGTTGGATTGGCCACGATCCAGGATGGGTCGCAGGTAATGTCTGTTACCTGCTGACCGGATGGATCGTGGCCCCACCACGGGACGGGATTGGGCGCAGAGGCCACATTTGCCGCTGCGCCCGCCCATCTCTTGGAGGGCGGGCGGCTGGGGGAGCGCAGGGGCGGGGCTGTGTGGCCAGACGTCGCGCCACCCCGCCCCCTTCCTGATCCCCTGTAGGAATCAGGCCGGCAGGTCTGAAGGACGACCTGATTGATTCCTGACCGGGATCCAAAACCGATCCCAGTGTGTGATTCAGTGGGCCTCCAGGCCCATCATGTCTGAAATTACCCTGTCTTAAAGGCTTGAAACCGATTAACAGCTCTCAGAACTTAAATATGTCCATTTAACTGAATTTCGTTGACTGAGCTGGCACTTACAGAAAATTTGTCTGAAGTTTTTTTTTTTTTTTTATAATTCCAAGTTCAAGTTTAGGCCTCTAGCTACCATAAACTGTATAAATCTATAGCAATAGCATGCTGCTTAAAGGACTTCTTAACTTACAAAAATGCACCCGTCCCACCCAAACCTTGATTCACCTTTAAGAACAGGTTGATGGAACTGACCACAGTGACATAAAGGCTTTCCTCCATAAATCCACACTTGAGTTCTAGAGTATTACATTTCAAACTGTCATGTAGGCATGAAAAGTTACTCTGCATGCATTCTGTATTTTTACTGTAATGTACAGAAGAGATCAGGTTTTAGTGCATTCACGTTGAGTACTTATCCCCCAAACGGCTATTGTTTGAATAAAGCAATCTCTCTTGGGAGGATCTCTGATAATAAGAATGTTGTGGAACACTTCCATGTTCTTGCAGCAACTGCTTCAATTCTGACTTGTGTAATGCCAATTTAGTTTTTGACAAAAACTATTTAACAATGACCTTAATCAAAATACTTGAGTAAAATGAGAAACATATCATCAACTAATGCAGAAGGAAGTGTTTGACATACTTTGCCAAGGACAATGGGCAAATAAATAATTAGAATCAGTGTACAAGCCTGAATTAACATACACTACCTTTTTGTACCGATGGCATCAATTTCATCAATAAAGACTATTGATGGCGCATGCTCCTCAGCTACTCGGAACAATTCTCTGACGAGCTTTGGACCATCTCCTAGGTACTTCTGTATAAGCTCAGAGCCAACAACTCGCAGAAAGGTTGCCGAGGTCTGATTTGCCACTGCTTTGGCTAGTAACGTTTTACCTAGTTTGAAACAAACAACTGCTGTTAGAGCCTGCAGAAATAGTCATTGACTCAAAAATGTACTGGGAAATTCAGAACAGTCTGGGGATGACAGGTCAATGATGCTGGTAAATCAGATAACAAGTGGGTGACTTAATGCACTTAGTAAATCTATTGCGCTTGTGGCCTTGGCCGACAACCTCTCCTGTGAGTTAGACCAGGGTTGTTTGACCCTGTTGATTTTGTTAGATCTCTCGGCTGCATTTGATACTATTGATCATGAGTTGTTGGTGACTCGGCTGCGGGACCGGGCAAGGATTGGCGGGACTGTTCTTGAATGGTTCCGTTCTTTCCTAACCGGGAGAACCCAGCGTGTGGGAGTTTTCATCTTCCCCCCGGGCCCTCACGTGTGGAGTCCCGCAGGGTTCCATCTTATCCCCTCTCTTGTTCTATGTGTATCTGCAGCCTCTGGGAGAGGTTCTTAGGGAGTATGGAGTGAGATGGCATCAATATGCTGATGACACCCAGCTTTCTCTCTCATTTTCCTCCGACTCAGGCCTAGCAGTCTCGGTGCTTACCCAGTTTGTCCGCTATGGGGGATTGGATGAGGGCAAGCTGCCTGAGGCTTAATCCTGACAAGACGGAGGTGATGGTTGTGGGGAGGGCCGAGGGAATGGTGGCCCCCATCATTGATGGGGTCTGCCCTCCTCTGGTTTCTCAGGTCCGGAGGATGCTCCTGGACCGGCAGCTCTGCCTGGATGCCCAGGTGGCGGCTGTGGCGAAGGGAACATTTTGCCAGTTACATCTGGTGCGTCGGCTTAGGCTGTATGTCTTGGACTTGGATATGGCCACAGTCATCCATGCTTTTATTACCCCAAGACTGGATTACTGCAGCGCGCTCTACATGGGGCTACCCTTGGTGTTGGTTCGGAAACTTCAGCTGGTGCAGAATGCAACGGCCCGTCTCTTGATGGGGACGGGCCGACGTGAGCATATTACACCGATGCTTCGCCTTTTGCACTGGCTGCTGGTAGGCTCCTGGGCCCAATTCAAGGTGTTGGTGCTGACCTTTAAAGCCCTAAACAGCTTGGTCCCCACCTATCCGCAGGGTCCCCCGGGTTTCCTGGGTGTCAACCACGAGGAGGGCGTTCTCTGTGGCTGTGCCGCGGCTGTGGAACTCCCTCCCATTGGAGATCCACTTGGCTGCTGGCCTCCCCTTTTTCTGCAGACAATGTAAGACCTGGCTATTCCACCAGACCTTTCCCGAGGGAGATGGGGTGGGTGGGTTGGGGTTTTATATTGATTTTTAATTGAATTACTACTGTTTGTTTTAATGTTTTTAATATGTTGTGAGCCGCCCCGAGATGCCTGAGGCAGGAGGGGGGCGGCATAAAAATAATAAATAAATAAATCTTGAACGCTACTGTTCTGTAGAATACCTGTGCCTGGAGGGCCGTAGAGAATGACTCCTTTCGGTGGCTTTATACCCATCTCTTCATAATATTCGGGATGGGTAAGAGGAAGCTCCACAGATTCCTAGAATAAAACAAGAAGTAAGAGATTTTTTCCCAAACACTGACTAAGGGCACAAATCCTTCACCATTGAAGTCAGTGGGAGTTTTGCCACTGACTTCAGCAGACATAGGATTGCACCCTAATCTGAGGCAGTTGTGTGTCTTGTCTTCACTGTGAAGCTAATAGACCAAGCAGAAGGGGAATGACTGGCCTGAAGTAACAGAGTGAAAGCTGAGCATAGGACACTGCCTCCCAGTGTTTTACTGCTGAGAATTAAGAGCAACATTTGTAAAAGTCACTAACAATTTGGGTGTCCAACTTGAGAGACACCTGAAAGGGACCGGATTTTCAGAGCAGTGCTTTCTGAAGTCCCCCGAGACATCTGTCAAAATCTGGTTACCTGGCGTAACTAGTCACTTCAAAAAAAAATTGGCCCAATTGTAAGAAAGAAAGAAATAATCCTTGCCAAACACACACATCATTAGGTCAATTCAGTGCTACCACTGATGCAACAAGAGCCCCCAAACCCAAAGGATATTTTTAGAAGAGTCCACCCCACCCATCATGCATGTTGCAGGGCTGCATTAACACCCAAAGCCAGGTGTCTCAAGTTGGCCTCTTTGCACCTACATAGCAGTGTATTAACAAATATGCTGCTAACTTAAAATCTATAGGCGCCTGTGCTTACGTGTTTGTGAGCTAGCAAATGAACATTCAAAAATATGTGCAAATTTGTTGCACCTCGGGCAGCAGCACTGAGGAAATGTAAAATCAATTTTGTGTCTGTCTCCTTGTGACTGCTTTGTAGTAATGTGTGATGATTTTGCTTCATTGCACCATGATAGTTCATCTTTAGTTTGCAGATGAGACTATATACTAGTGAACAAGATGGTTTTCTAGTGGGTTTAGATGTTCAAACCTGCAGCAGAATGTAACCTGAGACAGCTTGCTCTAACAGAAAATGTAAGTTAGAATACCTTAATTTCTTGAATCTGGTTATCCAGGCCACCTATGTCAGCATAGGTCTCTTGAGGGGCTTTCTCCACCTTCATCACCGTAACTAAAGGATCCGTGTCATCCATCAGAACTCCTATCACAGCATGAACCTAATGAAATAGTAAACAAAATCATATAAATGAAGTAGCATACACTTTACTGAAAATGATTCTAAGGACTGCAGTTATAAATGAGTTCAAAGTTATATTATACAACATATAAATAATAATATAAAATAGTAACAAAAATGCATAAACCAGATGTCATTAAATTCTGCATTATTGCAGCCTTGTAACAGATTCCCAAACCAAAGACTAGCTCCATGGGATACTGGAATCTGCACACTGTCCCCTCATCTCCATATAATAAAGTTTACTTGCCTTATGATTAAGTAAAACCGAGCATCCTGGCTCGAGCAGATCCTTGTCCACAAAAGACAGAATACTGACATAGTGCTCTGATCCTACTGATGTGGACACAATGGCATGATTATCATCAATAATCTCTTCCAGGGTCCCTACAGACATTGGAGTCCCTCTCAGATCATCCACCTTTGATCTCTCTTCCTGTAAATGAGTCAAACAATCACAATGTGAAACAGGAGCACAGAAAATCTCTTGCGTACACAGCATCTATTGCCTCAAACTTGTGTGTTAAGAGAAGTGGTGAAAAGTAAATAACCAACAAAGCTGCCAAACCATTCTACAAGTATATGAGGAAAAGTCAACTCTCCCTTATGCATAAAAGAGAATTGGTCACCTACCTCGGTGAATTCTGTTCTTCCTCCGCTAAGCAGGCAGTCCTCCGGCTGGGTAGTACTACCTTGACCAGCAGGTGGCAGAAGAGTTAAAAACTTAGTGCACATGCGTGAACTGCGCCTTCCTGCCTATCTCCAGTGAGTTCCAAAGCTTAGTACCGTCAGTCTGAAACTCAGTTTAGAGAACAAGCGGCTAACTGCGAAGATAAATTTAACCTTAACACTAGTAGCCTATGGTCAAGAAGATGAGAATACTATAACTGTAAAATAGCCAAACGGCAACATAGCTAAAGTGAAAGTTTTTCTAAGTCTCCCCTCTCCAGGATTATGCTGTTCCTAGGGTGGGCCCGGAGGACTGTCTGCTTAGCGGAGGAAGAAAAGAATTCACCGAGGTAGGTGACCAATTCTCTTTTCTCCCCCCGCTGCAGACAGTCCTCCGGCTGGGATATACCCAAGCTATCAGAGAATCTAGGGAAGGAAAGGAACAGTCCCAGGAGGATTTAAGACCACCTGTAGAAGTCTCCTCCCAGAAGTTGCCTCTGAAGATTGAAAAGGTGTCAATNGCACTAACCTCCTGACTTTTCCTTCTATTGGGGGTCCTCCTGGACGGCCAGTTAGCACAGTAGGGTATATCCCGCTATCAACCAGTAGGAGGCAGACATGACCATTTTTGTATACAGTGTCCCAGGGATCTCCATTACTCCAGTATAGTCCAGCCTTCTAATCTATTGAATAACATCCTACTAACGATAAACAAAAACTAAACAGATTCATTGTGAGTTCTTGGAAACAACATCAGTGTGTATCTCCCTTGGAAAAAACTTTTTAAAAAATAAATAAATAAATATGTTCACAGTCTAGACAACCGTCAACCTTGCCCTAATACTGACCCCTAAATGTGAAAACTTAATTTCTAACCCCCCAGAATTCCTCTTCATTCCGGGAGGGTCTGGCCATCCAGGAGGACCCCCAGTAGAAGGAAAAGTCTGGAGGTAAGTGCCCAATTTTCCTTTCTCACTGGGGGTCCTCCTGGATAGCCAGTTAGCACAGTAGGGACTTTCCCAAGCGGTGTCCCTCAAAATATATCTGAAAAAACAAAGGGGAGGGCTAAATGAAGAGTCATTTTAGCTGGTTCAGGCACTGCTTACAGTACCGCCTGCAACACCCTTCTCCCAAAAGCTGCTTCAGCTGATTCATATAAGAGAATCTTATAATGTCTTGTGAACGAATGTATCGAGGCCCATGTTGCAGCCTTACAGATTTCCCCATAGGAGGCTGCATTTCTAAAGGCCTGCGTAGTAGCCGCCCCTCTTAGGGAATGGGCGAAGATCTCTTCCGGAGGAACTCTCCCCCGCGCTCGATATGCCTCTTTTATGCCTAGTGTTATCCAACGAGCTATTATTGCTTTTGAGGTTTTTTTCTCTTTGTTGTGCAGACCGTACGATACAAACAGTGCTGCTGACTTTCTGAATCATTCTGTATGATCTAGGTAAATCTTAAGGACCCTGGTGACGTCCAGGGTGTGCCAAATCTTCTCCTGGGGGTGAGAAGGATTTGGACAAAAAGATGGCAGAACGATCTCTTGGTCTCTATGAAAAAGGGAGTTTACCTTGGGAAGAAAAGACGGGTCAAGTCTGAGATACACAGATGACTCTCTGAACGAGCAGAGATCTGACTCTATGGAAAGGGCCTCCAGTTCCGAAATCCTCCATACTGATGTAATACCTATCAGGAAAGCCATTTTTAGAGATAGGTAGTATNTGTAAAAGGGTTTTCAAAACAGGATTAGCGTACCCCATGTTCTATAACGCTAGGCGCTCAACCTCCAAGCTGTTAGATTTAACATGCTGGGGTTCTCGTAGAGCACCGGACCTTGAGAGAGGAGGTTCGGTGTCAATGGCAGGCGGAACGGATCCTGAATTGCCAGCTCCATCAGAGCTGAGAACCATGGACATCTCAGTCACCATGGAGCTACGAGGATTATCTGAGATCTCTCTCCTGATTTTTGCTATTGTGCAGGTAAGCAATGGGAAGGGAGGGAATGCATAGAGAAGACCCCTTGGCCATACCTGATTTAGAGCGTCCGGAGGGAGATCGTTTAGTGCCTTTCCTCCTGTTACGAACCGCTCCACCTGCGAGTTCTCTCGTGTTGCAAAGAGGTCCAAGATTGGCATCCCGAACCTCTTGACAATCATCCGGAAGACTCCCTTGTTGAGGGACCATTCGTGAGGGTCCACTTCCCTGCGGCTCAGCCAGTCTGCGTGAGAGTTCTCTGACCCTTTGATGTGAACTGCTTTCAGAGTGGCCAAGTAAACCCGAGTCCATGTAAACAGTAGAAACGCCTCTTTGTAGGGGTTTGGATCTGGATCCCCCCTGGTGGTTGATGTGCTTTCGCTGTCGTGTTGTCTGTATAAATCAACACATGGGATTTGTTCAGGCGTGGGCCGAATCTTTGAAGAGCCAGGCGGATCTCCTTTAGTTCCAGAAAGTTTATGGATTTGCCCTGGTCCCTCTGGTTCCACAACCCCTGTACTGAGGTCGAGTCCATGTGAGCCCCCCATCCCCTGAGACTCGCATAGGTACTGATCACCGATCGAGGAGGGTCTGTGGGAGGCACCCCCTCTCGAAATCTTTTTGGGTCTAACCACCAAGAAATTAATGGTTTGAAATGTCCCGGGAGGGAGACACAGGGATTTGCCCCTCGGGTAAGCTCTCTCTGGAAAGGAGTCAGCAAGGACTACAAGGGCCTTAGATTGTGTCTGGCCCATGCTATCTGGCGGGAGCAAGAGACCATGAGACCCAGCAGTCTGGCTAGTGTCTTTAGTCTCAAGCGGTGACTGGCTAGGAGGAGGACAAGGAGGTGAATTTTCTCCCTCCTTTCTTCTGGAACACAGGTGATATCTAGGGCCGTGTCTATAATCACCCCCAAATGCTCTAATCTGCATGTTGGAGACAGATGGCTTTTCTGATCATTTATCATGAAGCCGTGGAGGGAAAGATAAGCTATGACCCTGTCCACACTCTGGGATGCTGACTCCTGTGACTGTGCCTTGATCAGCAGATCATCCAGGTAAGGGAACACACGTACTCCCTCCCTGCGTAGATTTGCTACCAGTGTCACCAGCATCTTGGAAAACGTCCGTGGCGCCGATGATAGGCCAAAGGGAAGGGCCCTGTACTGCCAATGAATGTTGTGGGCAAAACACAGCCATTTTCTGTGAGCTGGGAAGATAGGAGGTAAGCCTCCCTGAGGTCTAGAGGCTAGCCAATCCCCCTTGGAGAGATTCTGGCAAATTGAGGAGACCGTCTCCATTTTGAATCTCTTGGGCGAGATCCACTGGTTCAGTCTCTTCAGATCCAGGACTGCCCTCCATTCCCCTGTCCTCTTTGGCACCAGGAAAATTATAGAGTAGAGGCCACATCCTTTTTGATCCTCCGGCACTCTCCCTATCTCTGAGGACATGGCTAATGCCTTTTGAGGATTTTTTGACAGGGGAGAGGAAATGAAACAGCCCCTGGGTCTTTGGAGGAATTCTAATCTGTACTCCTGCGTGATGATTTGGAGGACCCACTGGTCTGATATGGACTCTGCCCAGATTTCCACAAAACCTGATAGATGTCCTCCTATTCCTCCCCCTCGCGGCTAGTCATGCTTGCTTGGCTGAGGGCAGGCCAGACTGCTCTCGTGGTCTGCCATGTTCTTGTCTACGCTGGTGCTGGCCCCTGAAATGAAAGTTCTGTCTGTGAAACTCCCTGTCCTGAAACTGCCCTCTTCTCTGCCCTGAGGGGAAGGACGACGACTACTGGGAGTTTCGAAAACAAAAATGGGGGGTGCGAAAAGTTTTCTTCCTTGCTCCCAGCTGCTGTAGTGTCTTTTTCTTAGATTTATCATTCGCCTCCTCCAGGACCTTGTCAAGGCAAGTTCCAAAAAGCTTGTGTCCCTTATAGGGACTAGACACCAGCAGGTTCTTTGCTGTGTTGTCTCCCAACCATGTCCTGAGCCACACTCTATGCCTGGTCATGATTTCTAGACCTGCTGCTCTAGCCGACCAAGCCAGCGTATCTGTAGTAGCATCAGTCATTAATGCGTTAACAAGAACGACCCTGGCTGACAAAGTTTTGGCCCTCTTTTCTGTCACTGTTGGTGANCCCGTCTTCTTTGGGACCAGAAAAATTATAGAGTAGAGGCCACATCCTTTTTGATCCGCCAGCACTCTCTCTATCGCCCCCATGGAAGCTAATCTTCCTATCTCTGAGGACATGGCTAATGCCTTTTGAGGGTTTCTTGATAGGGGGGAGGGAATGAAACAGCCCTTTCATCTTTAGAGGAATTCTAATCTGTACCCCAGAGCTATGATTTGGAGGACCCACTGGTCTGAGATGGACTCTGTCCAGATCTTCACAAAACCTGATAGGCATCCTCCTATTCCTCCCCCTCATGCTTGCTTGGCTGTGGAAGGACCAGACTGCTCGTGGTCTGCCACGTTCCTGTCTTCGCTGGTGCTGGCCCCTGAATCGAACATTTTGTCTGTGAAACTCCCTGTCCTGAAACTGACCTCTCCTTTGCCCCGAGGGGTAGGATGAGTACTGGGAGCCTCGAAATAGAAAATAGGGGGTGCGAAAAGTTTTCTTCCTCACTTCCACTTGCTGTAGTGCTTTTTCTTAGATTTATCATTCACCTCTTCCAGGACCTTGTCCAGGCAAGTTCCAAAGAGCTTGTGACCCTTATAGGGGCAAGTCACTAGCAGGTTCTTTGCTGTGTTGTCCCCCAACCATGTCCTTAGCCACACTCTACGCCTGGCCATGATCTCTAGACCTGCTGCTCTAGCCGACCAAGCCAGAGCATCTGTAGTCGCATCGGTCAGTAATGCGTTAGCAAGAACGACCCTAGCTGATAAAGTTTTTGCCCTCTTTTCTGTTACTGTTGGCGACTGCATCTCCTGTAGTCATACCATAGAGACCCTGGCTACGTATGAGGCTAGAATGTTAATTCTGATAGCGGTGGAGTTTGCCTCAAATGCTTTCCTAAGAGCACCCTCTAGCGCCCTATCCGAAGTGTCCTTCGGATAGCAGTCCCCCTTCGTTGGAAACCCGTCTGCCTAGCTAAGGAGGCAGCCACCGCATCCACCTTCGGGGTTTTAAATAGGTACTCCTTCCTCCTGGAGAACTTGTAAAGAGCATCCTGTGACTTATTAAGCCTCGCTGTTTTGGCTGGGGCTTTCCACTCTGTAATCAAGAGTTTTTCAAATGCCTTGTCTAAGGGAACACCCAGATCCCTACCCGAGGCTGATGGCAGGAGCTGTCTGTCATCCTCCTCCTCAGATTCAGAAGATTTATCTTTTGAGGGTTTCTCCTCCAACTGCAAGGTCTTTATCACTTGCTCCATTAGCTCCTCTCTAAATGAAAAGGGGAAGTGTCTATCCTGATCCCTATCAGGTTGTGCCAGCTCCTGCCACTCTCCCTCTTCTTCCTCTGAATAAGAGGAATCAGACTCGAATTCTGATTGCAAAAGGTAAGAGGCTAAAGCCCCTCGAATCTCCTCAGAGCTGCTGTGTGAGAATTGTGGTGAGCCTAGATGGAGAGAACCTAAGCCCCCTGGTGGCCGTAGCTCCCTGTTCTGTTGTTTTCCCCTCCTTTTTTCTTGCCCTTTTTTTAGTTAGGGGAGCCTTTGCCTGGGATGGCCTGGACCCCCTCTTCCTGCCCTGCCTCTCACACAACCATGAGATGGATTCCACCATCTTGGCCATATTTAAATTTAACTGCGCCAGCCCGTCCACCTGACTCTCCTGAGGCTGGGGGGGCTTCTGAGAGAGGCTTGTTGGTGTGCCATGTTCTGCAGGGACCTGCCGAAATAAGAAAAGGGCTGCAAATATGTTAAAGAGACTTTTTTCCTTTGCCATGAGGGAAGGAAGGAGGACAGAGGGGGAGGAGGGGACTGATGTTGTGAGGCAAGACTGTCGCCTTAACCCCTCTTTCTTAACTCCATGTTGAGGTGATTGTCTCCTGTCCAACCCGCTCTCCCGTCACTACCATGAGGGAAAGAACGGGGCCTCGGCTTGACCTCTCTTCTCTTGGGAGGCAGGAGTCGGAAAGATCTACGCAGCAACCGTGCTACTGCAGCGGCTGCTTTTAGCATGGAGGAGAGAGCCCGATCCTTCCTGCAGGGGAACCCGGGTGTGAGCGCGGGGCCCTGCGGGCTCCTCCTACCTCCCGGGCAGCGGCGCAGGAGGTGGTGGAAAGGGGTAAAAAACAAAACCGCCCAGCGGGGAGGTTGTTTTAATGTCCCCCTCCCCGTACTCCGTGGGGTCTGAATATGTCTATCCGGTTCGTCTTCCCGGACTGTGGAAGTCCAACCTGCCGGTATCAGGCAGAAGAACGAACTGGAGATAGGAAGGAAGGCGCAGTTCACGCATGCACACAAAGTTTTCAACTCTTCTGCCACCTGCTGGTCAAGGCAGTACTACCCAGCCGGACGACTGTCTGCAGCGGGGGGAGAAAGCAAATTTCAAATGGTTAAAAATTAAGCTGATAGACAGCAGGGCAGTGCTGGGTGGGTGGGTGCTCACCTAAATCTACCTATGAAGCAGCCAGGGAGCTAAGCCAATTACAGGATCCAAGCTTGTTTTATGTCTCTGGAGGTAGAAAGGAAAATTGGGCACTTACCTCCTGACTTTTCCTTGTACTGGGGATCCTCCTGGACGGCCAGTTAGCACAGTAGGGTATATCCTGCTATCAACCAGTAGGAGGCAGACATGACCATTTTTGTATACAGTTCCCAGGGATCTCCATTACTCCAGTATAGTCCAGCCTTCTAATCTATTGAATAACATCCTACTAACGATAAACAAAAACTAAATAGATTCATTGTGAGTTCTTGGAAACAACATCAGTGTGTATCTCCCTTGGAAAAAACTTTTTTTAAAATAAATAAATAAATATGTTCACAGTCTAGACAACCGTCAACCTTGCCCTAATACTGACCCCTAAATGTGAAAACTTAATTTCTGCCCCCCCAGAATTCCTCTTCATTCCGGGAGGGTCTGGCCATCCAGGAGGACCCCCAGTAGAAGGAAAATTCAGGAGGTAAGTGCCCAATTTTCCTTTCTCACTGGGGGTCCTCCTGGACAGCCAGTTAGCACAGTAGGGACTTTCGCAAGTGGTGTCCCTCAAAATATATCTGAAAAAACAAAGGGGAGGGCTAAATGAAGAGTAATTTTAGCTGGTTCAGGCACTGCTTACAGTACCGCCTGTAACACCCTTCTCCCAAAAGCTGCTTCAGCTGATTCATATAAGAGAATCTTATAATGTCTTGTGAACGAATGTATCGAGGCCCATGTTGCAGCCTTACAGATTTCCCCATAGGAGGCTGCATTTCTAAAGGCCTGCGTAGTAGGTGCCCCTCTTAGGGAATGGGTGAAGATCCCTTCCAGAGGAACTCTCTCCCACGCTCAATATGCCTCTTTTATGCATAGTGTTATCCAACGAGCTATTATTGCTTTTGAGACTTTTTTCCCTTTGTTGTGCAGACCGTACGATATAAACAGTGCTGCTGACTTTCTGAATCGTTCTGTATGATCTAGGTAAATCTTAAGGGCCCTGGTGAAGTCCAGGGTGTGCCAAATCTTCTCCTGGGGGTGAGAAGGATTTTGACAAAAAGATGGCAGAACGGTCTCTTGGTCTCTATGAAAAAGGGAATTTACCTTGGGGAGAAAAGACGGGTCAAGTCTGAGAGATACGGATAACTCTGAGCGAGCAGAGATCTGGCACTATGGAAAGGGCCTCCAGCTCCGAAATCCTCTGTGCTGATGTAATACCTATCAGGAAAGCCATTTTAGAGATAGGTAGTACACTGACACCACCGCTATAGGCTCAAAAGGTGTGCTAGTCAAGGCCTTCAGGAGTAAATTTAAGTCACAAGATGGGAAACGGTGACTCACAGGGGGAGAAATGACCCTGGCTGCTCTAAGAAAACGAATTATGTGAGGGTGCCTAGAAATCCTTTCACCCCTAACCGTGCCCAGAACGCTTCCTATGGCTGCAACTTGCCTCTGCAAGGTGTTGGGTTTTAAACCCCTATCCAGACTCACTTGCAGGAAATCCAATATCACCTTAACCGAGGCTTTGTCTGGTCTCTCTCTCCTTCCCTGGCACCACCCCGCAAAACAAGCCCAAGTGCTCTGGTAAATGCGCTTGGTTGCCAGGCGTCTAGACTGGAGCATAGTATGGAGGACCTGTTGGGAATAACCTAGCTTCCTAAGGGCCTCCCTCTCAATCTCCAGGCTGTTCGTTTGAGGGCTAGCAGATCCTTGTGAAGGATTGGCCCCTGCGATAGAACGTCCTGTCCGAATGCAAGTCTGAGAGGGGGTTCCAGTACTATTTCTATAAGATCTGCTTGCCGTGTACCGCTCTGCCTTGTGCGTGTGCTCCCCATCCGCGAATGCTGGCATCTGTAGTTATTGCCAGTTTGTCTGGGTCCATCAGTGGGATCCCCGCTCTGAGTCTCCCCTTCTGGGACCACCAGTGAAAAGATCTCTTGACTGCTTCCGGTACTGTTAACCAAGGGTTCTCCCCTTGCGTGAGATGGTCCTGCCATGGTCTCAGGAAACGTCGTAGGGGCCTGGTGTGGAATCTGGCCCACCTTATGATTCCCATGCATGAAATCATACTGCCTAGGAGACTGGCGAGTTCTTTCAGCCTGGATCTGCGGTTCTTGTAGACCTGATTGATTATGCAGAGCAAGCTCTGACGTCTCTGTTGCTTGAGGAAGAGCTCATATTTTTGGGTGTCTATGATCACTCCCAGGTGCTCGAGGGACTGGGACGGGTTTAGATGGCTTTTCTTGAAGTTTATGACAAATCCGTGATTCTGTAGGTATTGTATGACCCTGGAGGAGTCCCTTATCGCCTGGTCGTATGACGGTGATCGGACAAGGATGTCGTCCAGGTAGGGGTGGGTCTTGATCCCCTCTTTGCGCAGATTCGCTATGAGGGGGATCAAGACCTTGGTGAATGTCCTGGGATCCGTTGCTAGACCAAAAGGTAGGGCCTTGTATTGCCAATGTAGATGTCCGTACTTCAACCTCAGCCACTGTCTGTGGGTTGGTAGTATTGGCACATGTAAATAGGCCTCCTTGAGGTCTAGTGATATTAGCCACTCCTCTCGGTCTATTGCTACCCATATGGATTGTAGCGTTTCCATTTTGAACTTTCTTGTTCTGATGGACTTATTTAGGCGCTTCAGATCGTGTACCGCCCTCCACTCGTCCGATTTCTTCAGTACGAGGAACAGGATTGAGTATAACCCTGAACCCTGTTCGCTTGGTGGCACCTTTTCGATAGCCCTGATGGTTTGGAGTCTTCTGATTTCTGTCGCCATTGCTAAGTGTTTTTGTGGGTTTTGGGACCTTGGTGAGGCAGTGAAAAAGCTTTGAGGGCATCGGTCGAATTCTATGGAATATCCCTTCTGGACCGTTTGTATGACACAAGAGTCTGGGGTGGTTTAACTTTCTACCCATGTTGTTATGAACTCTTGGGAGTCTGCCCCCTAGCTTGGGTTGGTCCTCTGGTGGTACTTGGCAGTCATGCCTCTCGTTTGCTACGTCCCTGTCCTTGGTGTTGCTTGCTCTGGGACCTGATCCCTTCTGTTTGTTCCACCTTGGTCTGTATCTGCTCTGATGACCTCTGTTCGGGAAGAATGGACGCCTAGAGTTCCCTGATGCTTGGCGTGAACTGTAGGGACGAAAATTTATCTTTAGTATGCCTACGCTTTGCAAAGTCTGTTTTTTTTACTTATCAGCGGCATCTGTGAGCACTTTATCTAGGCATACTCCAAAGAGCTTTGCCCCCTGGAATGGTCCCCCCACCAGGGTATTCTTCGCTGTGGGGTCCCCTTTCCACGATCGGAGCCAGAGGCGACGATGCGTTGTGACGTTGTGCTGCCACCGCTCTTGCCGCCCATCGCAGCACGTCTGTGGATGAATCTGCGATGAACGCGTAGGCTAGTTGAATCCTAGTGGATAAAATTCTTGTCATCTTCATTGACACTTTGGGGTCTCTGGCCCTCTTGATCCAGGTCATGAGTGCCCTGGAAAAATAAGATATTAGGGTTGCCATTTTTATGACTGCCACTACCTCCTCAAAATTTCTTGAGGTTGCACTCTATCCCTTTATCTGTGGGATCTCGTGGAAAACATTCTCCCTCCATAGGGAACACAGAGTTTCTATCCAGCAAGACGGCTGCCGCAACTACCTTTGGTAGTGCCAATAGCGCCTCCTTATGTTTTGATAGGGAATATAGGGAATGTTGTGTTTTGTTCATTTTGAACAGTCTGTTTGGCTGTTGCCATTCCCTTTTTATGATTTTTTCGTATGCTTTGTCAAGCACCATCCCCCTATCCCTGACTCTGGGGATGTACTCCCTTTTTCCCTCTTCCGAGGAGGCTTGCTTCTCCTTTTTTTGTTGAAGATGCAATGCTCTAATCACTTGTTCAAAGATCTGGTCCCTGTATTTTATGGGGAATTGTCTATCGGGATCAACAGAGGCCTCGATTTCTTTGTCCTCCAACTCCCCCCCTGGGGAGAAGGGTTCTGCCTCATCTCCTGACTCCAGCTCTTCAATCCTCACCCCTAGCTCTTGGGTGTCATCGTCCTCCTCCTCCTCCATATTAATGGGGGGAGACTTTTCCCTGTTTCTTCTGAGGGGCTGCTTCCTCCTATGGCGCCTCCCCTCATCTGAAGAGGAGGCTGATATGACCTCTTCTGAGTTTACCTCCTCTGAGGTAGGGGAGTCCAGGGGTCTCGTGGCCCGGCGTGGACGTTTGTGCCTGGGGTTCTTTCCCTTCCCTGCCCCCTTCGAACAGCCCTTGTATGTTGTTCCCTCCTGTCTCTGGGGAGATCGCTTTTGCTGAAGCTCTGCCAGGATCTGCTTCAGGACCTCCATGTGAGGGTCCTGGTGAGGAGGGGGGCGGTGAGCGCAGGGTGAGCAGGGCTTACTGCTATCTGCTCGCTTGTTTCTGCTGCCGCCTTCTTTTTGGCAGACATGGCCTTCTGGAGGATCTCCCACTTGGCTTTGAGGCCTACCGCCGGGGCTGGGCACGAGGAGAGAAATCCGACTGCGCCCTTCTCTTTCACCAGCGGGGAACCAGTAGGCGTGTCAGCGCTTTTGCACGCTCAGCTCATTGCGCATGCGTGGTGGCGCGTCCTGATGGGGGAGGGGAGTCGCGGCCTGGGTCTGCCTGCTCCAGTGACTCCGTGGCCACCCGCCGGCGAATCGCCGCCTATACTTCCCCGGTGCAATTCACTGACCCCACTTGAGGGGGGGGGGGGGGGG
>QEPC01006023.1:1174533-1185277 GCA_003113815.1 Sphenodon punctatus
CTCCTCCCCTGGCACCTGGAGCTCTATTTTAGAAAGAACTATAGCTGCCATGCTTCTGTCTGTTGTGGAGGCAGCTCACCTGCTTCCTACTAGTTTGAAGGCAGACAAACAACTGGGGTAATGGAGATCCCTGGGACACTGTATACAAAAATCGTCATGTCTGTCTCCTACTGGCTGATAGCGGGATATACCCTACCATGCTAACTGGCCATCCAGGAGGACTCCCAGTGGGAAAGTCATGCTACTTAACTCTCCAGGAATAGGTCTCCTTTGCTGGGGGTCACCTTGCAAACTCCACTTTCAGAAAAGCACTAACCGCTCATTGTTGCTACACCTCCAATGAGCTATACCACGACACAACCCGCTAGTCCATTCCCAAACACTTCTGAATGTAAACTCCTTCTCTCCCGTCTTGTGTGCTTCACTTATGTGGCAAGTGGAATCAGTGACTTCAGTTTAAATATCATTCAAATAAATATTTTGTGCATCAACTACCTTTTATCAAGTTTAAAATGCTCCTTCTAAAATTGTGTCCCAGTATTCTTAAGTAATGATTTTGAGAAAAAAATACCTCTTGCTTTTCCTCCAAAGGCTTCATCTGTTCCTGGTTTCTGATGAATTCTTCCTCCATAAGGAGATAATCTTTAATTCTCTCTAATTTCAACAATTTGAGTCTGCATTGTGTGTGAGGTGTCACTGTAATTAAAGAAAGCAGAGTCACTGTACCATACACCCAATTAAGACATGGCGTAACGTACACAACTGTTCACTGTTTATTATTTATGCATTTAGTTTCCACCAGGATGACATGGTCTGGATCCTACAAATAACTCGGAACGGGCAAGCTACTGAACTTATGCAAGGCTCAATGCAGGATCGGAGCCCCAGATTCCATGATGCAGCCTGCTATGGGAGACTGTACACGACCGAGAAATATTTACCCAAGGGGAGCTTGCTGGCAGCATCTGGTCCCTTTGTTTTCTTCTTCTTTTTCCCCACTCTGGTTGGAACAGGAGGCTCATATTTCTTCTTCTTGTCCTTTCATTTTAAGGAATCCAAGCAGAAAACAAATCAGGGTAGTGACAACAAGATGGGATAGAAAGCCTCCACCCAGTGAGACCAAACAACTTACCTACCCAAGAGCTGCAAAGCACAAGAAAACTGGGATTGTGGCCGTTACTGTTCTCCTTCATGATGCAAAATGTGTCCAAACACACACACACTTTTCCCATTTGCTTTCCTCCCCCATCAGTCAGAATTCCTGACTTCTTTCTTTTCACAGTAGGACTTTGATCATTTTTGGAGGACTAGTAATGTGATATCACAGGAGGCCAAAACCAGGCGAGGAGATTAATCTTAAATCTAGTCGTTACTACAAGGGTGCACCACTATAACCTATGTCGGGGCGAAAGAAAAGCTGGAGTGAGCAAGATGGCTGCACTAGTTACTTTACCGAAAATTCACCTAAGACAGAGCATCTGCACATAGCATTTCTTGTGCTGTTACAATAGAGCTGCACTGTGGGGACAAGGGACTATATCAGACAGTTTCTGTCACTGCTATCCAGCCACTGCCCTGTACAGTTTCTTAATTATAATATGCAACACACCCCTAGTGAGCTTGCTTTTAAGTTCTTTGTCTGAAAATTTAAGGGCACATTTCAGATGTGTCTGTTCTAGAGTGCAGTACCTCAGCCAGAGAAGTCACAAGTAATACTGTGGGATTTCAATGGGAGGGCCAGCTGTACCAATGGTTGCATCTCATCCTCATGGGGCTGCAACTCTGTGGAACAACAGTGGTGACCTTACTCACAGCAAAAGCAGCTACAATTGTGCTGGTAACACCTGTGCATGTTTCTTGCCAGGGAAAAACTAGAAGTCCAGACCTTATATTCCTGATGTGTAAATGAGAAAAAGTATTCCCCTCACCCTCTAAAAATAAAAAAATCAGTGCCTTGATGCATCGTGGGTTTGCCCTTTCCCCCTTCTTTGTATTTTAATTTCAGTGCAATATTAAAACATGCCATTTTGCATCCAAGCAGGGGGTTGGACTCAATGACATCTGAACTCCTTCCAACACTCATATGCTATGATTCTATAGTTAATATTTGAGGGTAATCTGTTTGTATGGTCATATATCCATAGATGTAGACAGAAGCTCAACACTTATTTTTCTTTCTAAAGGAAAGTACCACAGGAACATGACACATGAACCTGATTTCCAAAAATATGCAAATAATTGTGTGCTTGCCTATCACACAGAAATGCCACGAACACATTTGCTTTCCGACAAATGCTGCTTCTGCAGAATAGACAGCTATGGATTTTTATTTCACTCTCTGTAAACAAACTACTACTACCACGACATTTCTAGACCCTCTGCAAGAAGGTAAGACAGAGCAAGTCACTTTTTGAAAAAACCACGCAACTTCTTCTATGACAGAAGTGATGTTTGGGGGAGGTTTGGGAAGTGTCAGCAAATGGAAAGAGGAGGAGTTTTTAGCAGTTTTTGAGCAACAAAACCAACAGATTATAAAACGAGAACACTGCTGCAATCCAAGAACATAATCTAGATATGAGGTGCCCAGACTTAAGGGGCATGCGGTCCACTGGATCCAGGGGGTCAACCTCAGGTGATCTACCGAGATCCCTCCCACGCTGGCTGCCAGCTCTAGAACACCTCGACAACTGGCCCAAGGAGTGGAGAGGAGCCCTCCCTTTTAGAGCCTTTCGCAGCACGCTGGAGGAGCTCTCCTAGTCCCTGTCCTCCTGGAGGACCAGTCCTCCTCGCCTCTTCACAAGCAATCTCTGAAAGGCTGGTCCTGCCCCCCCTCCCCCCAATCTACCTCTTGGCGATCCATCTACTAAATACATTGATTTTCTTCGTTATTTACCTTGTCATCCTTTTTGCCACCTCCAGGACTATGTGCTCCACTCTGACTTTGACCCTAAAGGGAAACAAATATGAGTCAAGCAAAAGAAAACCTTATCATGTCCCTGGAATAGTCTCTTGATACACAAAGATTTAGAATCAGGAAAAATACCTCTGCAATTGGAACATTTTAAAAGCAAATGGTTTATTAATTATTAATATTAAGTATTTATATAGCACCAGCAATGCACCTGGCATTTTACAACTGTTGAAAATTAGACAGGGTCCCTGCGCCGGGGGGCTTACAATCCGAGCGCCTTTCCACCCATCATGCATGTTGCAGGGCCGCATTGGCGCCCTATGCAGCCCTGCAACATGCATGAGGGGGGAGGCACTTGTCTAAAAACACCCTAAGGCAGATGAGGGGATACGAGGGATTGGGCCAACAAAGGGATAGATGAGGAAACATTCATGAAGGTGTGAGGTTGTACATACTATAATGAACCAAGCTTTACAAGCAGAAAAGCTAGAGAAGAGTTACAGGGGGTGATTGGCAGTTTCAGTTTGGGCTAACACAGAAGTACATAGCTGGCTAATCATATCATATGTGATTTGAAAAATAAACCCACACACACTTTGTTGCCAAAGCCAAAGAACTAGGTTTAACAGCAATGACAAGACTGCACTGTCAGATAGCAATGTTCAAGTGTGTACATACACAATCAGAACATAGCATGGCCTCATATCTAGACTTCTTTGAGTGGTCTGATTTTTCCAGGCAAGAAGGTTAACAGAGTAAGCGGAAGGCTTTTTATGGGGTGTTGCACATTTTGAGTATGTCAGGGCACGCAACTGCTTTTGTGTGGCTTTTCTAGCAATGAGACCATGACGCTGCAATTTTATTCGAGTATCAAATCCTCAACACCCAGTTCCACCCAATGCTTTACAGAAACTGTGTGAGGTAGAAACTGAGCTGCAACTGGATATAATCTTCCTTTTTGAGTAGAAAACGATTTTCTTCTGGCCACATTCCTGCTTACAAACAGCTTCACTGGGTATGGGAGGGGATGGAAACAACTCTAGGCTGGGCCTGTGTGCTTTACTAAGCCACGCTCCCACAAACAACTACTTCGATGTAGCCTTACTTCAGTCGTACTTCTGCACTGTTCACACGCACAGAGCACTAAACCAAAATAACTGCAGAGCAGGAGTATGTACTCCTCGAAAATCAGGAATGCATACTCCCCTTTGGCGTTTACATTGAAGTAACCTTAATCAAAACAGCCTCTGGCAGGCTCAGAAAGGGACTGGCATCAGAACGCTCCGGAGGTGGAGTACTTACTCCGACGTAACAATGCAGTAACTACTTCGGTTTGCTACTGTTTGTCGGAATGTGGTTGCTCTAGTGGAGTTCCGATCAGGGCCGTTTCTTGCTCCCGGGAGCAGCGCCCCGTAGCCGGTTCGCAGGGGGGAGGTGGCATCCCAAGGCCGCGGTCCAGCCCCGGCCACTTACTCCGGAGTAGCCCCGCCCGCCCCCGAATCCCGGAGAAGGGAACCCTTTGCCCCGCGATGGGGCTACGCCGGAGCAACTGCGCGGCTGGAAGTGGATCATAGTCTTAGTCTCTACTCCCCGCAGACTGGGGGAGGCGCCGGCTCCAGTCCCGGCCGCTGCGATACGGGCTCTCCGGCACCGGGACGATGACTCCGCACATCCCGGGGGAAGGGAAGAACCGGATCGCGGCGCGGGTCCCAACCCCTCCGCTCCAGCCCCTCCCCGGCTAGTGAGACAGCGCGTCTCCCGCACCGGCTTCCCGGCGTCCCCCACAGCCCGCGCCCCTCTCTCACTCACCATCCTGCTCGCCGAACCCGACAGACGCTATGCGGCTGCGCGAGGCGGGGCAGCTACGGAACGCGATGCGGCCAAAACTCAGAGCGAGCGGACTGACTGTTGCAGGCGCGGCGCGGCGCGGGGCGGGGCTTCTCGGGAGCGGCTTGTCTGAGCCGCTGCAGCTCCGAGTCTAGCGCGCTTAGGAATCGCTGGGCTTTGCGCAGCGGGGAGTAGCATCCGTTGAGTGAAGCCGGCATAAAGTCGGGGCCTCTAGGCACCAGGGGGCTGCTGCCTGGCCCTGCGGAGACAGCTGCGTGCCTAGGCTGGGCTGGAGGAGGGCCTCGTGCAGGGCGCCCCCCACATCATGGAGGGGGTCCCCATCCCTCCCCTGCCTCTGGCTGCGAGCAGTGCTGCAGCGGGGTGTGATTTTATGTCTGTATTTCTAATGTCTCTATTGTGCTCTCTGTTCTACTCTCTATTCTTCAGCTCTCTCTGTTGTGCTTTTTAAGTCTTCAGTGCTATTTACAGCTCCAGACGGGTGCAAGCTCAGAGCTGAGCCATTGACTTTAATGTCGGAAGATTGCAACCTTCTCCGTGAATTTGAACGAGTGGCTCATACACTCACTCTTTGGCACTGGTTAATGGAACAAAAGGCAGCTCAACCGGTGCTTGATGTTTTTTATTAAGTATACAAGAAATCCTGTACAACTTAACAAGGCAGTTCCTGAAGTTAGACCACCTATTTCCCAAAATCTTTTGTGACTTTGGGCCAGTCACAATATTCTCCCAGCCTGCTGGTTTTCAAGGCCCTGAACGATTTAGGCCCTGTCTATATTTGAGACCTACTTCTGGAGTCTCACACCGATGGGTATCTATGCTCAGGAACCACCCGCTATTTGAGGGTTCCACCTTCGTGCCTTAAGTCAGCGGGTGATCGGGCTTTTGCTGTGGCAGGCCCTTCGATGTGGAACTTCCTCCCTCTGGATGTTTATCTCAGCAGGGCTGGCCTTAGGATTTGAGGGACCCAGGGCGAAGATAAAATGCAGGGTCCCTGGTGACCCCTTCTCCTTGGGGGCAGCCTCTGCCATGCCCTGAAGGTGGTCATATTTAGAGGCCATTGTGGGGCCCTCAGAAAGAGCAGGGCCCAGGGCGGCCACCCCAGGTTGCCCTGTGGTAAGGCTGGCCCTTCTTCCCTCCTTACCTTTAAAAAGCACCTGAAAACATATTTATTTTCTAGGTGCTTTTAGGAGCCACTCTTGGTTCCCTTAAGTGTACTCTGTCCTCCCTTTTTCCTCCCGCTATTTTAAAGTATTTTATTACAGTTTAAAATTGTTTTATACTTTTTATAATGTTTCATATTCTGTGAAGGGGGGGGGGCTCCGTTGATTGATTCGAGAGCACTTCCCTTGTTGCTGTGCCGCCTGTAGACACGGTTTTTCAGAGAACTGAAAAATGTCTGGATTCCTTGAAAGCATGAGATGTTCAGAATGTGTTGACTGGGGAGAAAAGCAAAATACCATTCCTTCTGTTGCTGCTGGTGTTCTGTTTTTTACAGGCTGGTGGATTATTATAGATGCAGCTGTTAAATACCCCAACATGGAAGAGTTCAGCCATTCATACCATGCTTGTGGCGTTATAGCCACTATTGCGTTCCTAATGATCAATGCAGTCTCCAGTGGACAAGTTCGTGGTGACAGTTACAGTGAAGGCTGTCTCGGGCAAACTGGTGCTCACATCTGGCTCTTCATTGGATTTATGATGGCTTTTGGATCTCTGATTGCTTCTATGTGGGTCCTCTTTGCAGGCTATGTTAAAGAAAAAGCAGTAGTATACCCAGGAATACCCGTCTTTTTCCAGAATGACTTTATCTTTTTTGGAGGGTTGGTCTTTAAGTTTGGTTGCCCCGAAGATTCCTGGCAGTGAGCATATCTGGAAAAGGCATCTGTCCTGCTGTGTTTTTTTAAACTGCATTCTCCCAGTCTTTTATAATGCCATTTTGTAAACTGACTCTCTCCAGTTATCATTGAGGATCAGGGCAAGGACATTTTAAATCATGACACCAATTTTCCATTTTTTCATTCTGTTGTTTTAAACATTTTTTTTTTATTCCTCATGACAATTGATTTTAAATTCTAACATGCATGAGTGGAAATGCAAAACCCCAAAGAAAAAAGTGGAAATGTTGGTCATTTTTATGGGGTGTGTTACAGAGAAAGAATGGGTGTATTTAACCATGTGTTCTACACTGTATGGGAAGGTCCAAACCTGCAGTTAAAAGTGCTCTCAATCAGTTTTTAACATTTATTAAAGTATAGTATTTCTTGTATCTGATATTAAACATGTCCTTTATTCTGTGAAGCACCCCCAGTGCCATGTAAGGCAGGGGGTAATATATAAATAAAATTATTATTTTAATATTATTTATTTTAAATAGCACGGTCCTCTGACAGATAAAGTGTGCATAAGCAGTCAGCACGCACATGAACCCTGGTGGCCAATGGGACTTGTGTGCATGCTGTTAGAGTGCAGTTGTCTACTCACTGAAGTTAATGACAAAACTCCCATTGATTTTAATGGGAGTTTTGTCTCTATCCAAATAACATGCAACACTTTCCTCAAGGAGCAAGAAGATGTTGTATCTTCTTTATCAATCATACAAGCCCTGTCGCTGGGTCCAGGGTTCCCAAACTGTCGGCGTGAACTATTATTATTAGGTAATGCTAGTAATGAGAGCCATGGTGGTGTAGTGGCTAAGTGAACAGTTCCTGGACTGGGAGGTAGGGGGAGGTTCTGGTTCAAGTCTTGCCTTAACCAGAAACTCACTGGGTGACCTTGGGCCAGTCACAATATTCTCTCAGCCTAACCTACCTCACAGGGTTGTTGTGAGGATTAAAAGTTGTGTTAATTAGTTCTATGTGAAGCATTCTGAATGCCATGGCAGGGGGCACTATATAATTATTATTATTTTATTATAATGTCTGGTGCTGAACATTCATGACTATAGCGGCAGGTCTGTACCTCAAGGTACAATCTGGAACGGACAAAGGGAGGGGTACATAGGGAGTGTCAGAGATCTACATTAAGAAAGCTGAGATGTTGCGGATGCATGTGTTTAGCTTAGTTACAAGGGGAGGAGGGAGGATCCTGAAGGATAAGGCAGTATGAGGAGAAGCAAGAAGGAACAATCTATGTGGCTATAGACTCAAAGTTAAGGAGGGCCTGACAGAAGAGGTAGGTCTTTAGGAGGAACCAGTGCCAGCTGTAAATGAAGCTGTTGTCCGATTGACATTTTATACACTTTGCATGTGTTTTGTTGTTTGAGGCAATTTAATTGTATTTAATACTCAAAATAGGACTACACAGGCAAAACTTTGGGAATCACTGCCCTGGATATGCAACAGAAATAATCAGTGCAATAAATAAGACAATCAGTAGAGGGCTCTGTGTAGCTAAAATTCACTATATTGAAGTGGTTCCCAAGCCTTTTGCCTGCATGATCTTGTTTTGAGGCTTAAATATAAATGTGACCATAGACAGCAACAAAGATATGCCAAGTATATAAAACAGCAGTTAGGACTGTGAGCCCATTCTAAAAGACATCCAGACCTGCCTACATAAATATAACATGTCTGAAAGCTCAGCAGACACTGATTCTGTTGGATGGGACTGCCATGGTAGGGAGTCTCAGAACCTATGTCCTGCCTCTCATCTTCAATGTTCTAGTAAAATAAAGCAACAAGAAAGGGGAGGTCTCTTGATACCCATAGGGGCCACAGAATTGAACCTGGAAATGAAATGAAAGTTGCTATGAGAGTTCTTCTGTCTGTTGGCAGGCTCTCTCCCACAGAGGAGAACTGCAAAGCCATCTAGCTTTATTCCGAGGGTGGGTTTTGGGGAAGGAGCCCAAATCCCCTATGACAGATACAGGAGACAGCCTAGGGTCTGATACGGCGGCCCTAGGAGGAAGACAAAAATATCTCTAACGTAGCATACAGAGCATCACAGGTAGAAAAATCTCTTACAGTGGGAGCACGTCTAGGCTAGTCCAGAGACCACACTGCCTTTAACAATAGAGAGTACTCACCCTGAGTAGTTACTGCTGGTTGTCTTTCAGTTGCATGTTGGGATGGACCAACAAAAATACCCATGTGCGTTTGGCTGGTTTTCCCACAGTATGAACAGTAGCTACATTTATGATTAAAAACCCAACAGCTTTCCCTCCAATAATTAATAAAGCTGTTTATGTCATTACAGTCCCTCCATCTGTATTTTCAAAATAACTCATGGCATTGGACGTTTGTTTTTACACTAACGGCACAGAGGGTAACCAGAAGACATTCTAACCAAGCAAAGGAAGAAAGGAAACGAGGAGTAAAAAAACATAGCCACGGGAGAACAGGCCAGCGTGGTCAACAAAGTGGCTGCACCACAATGCCCCTCCCCACTAAACGGGCAGCCTGGAACCCTTAATCTTAACCCGTGTGTTTAGAGGCAGAGGAAACGTGGGGACTGGATGCCCTGCTGGGAGAAAGGGCACCAAGCCAAATAAATCAATTCTCATAAATTCCAAGGCACCCATAAATTCTAACTTTTATGAGTTCATCACTTTCTGAGATCTATCCATGGAATTTATTTAAGCTACCAGGTAAAAAGGAACACTCTGGCGACCTTTCATTTGTGACCCCTTGCTGTGAGCTAAGCTGTGTGGGGAAGGAGAGGCAGAGTGACAATTATCCTTATGACTGGAAGTTAAGAACTGCATATTGGGTCTTTTGTAGGCTGGCGATTTGTTCTCCCCTTTTAGTGAATCGCTAATTGACAAGAAAAGTAGCATGCCATTGTTTCACTGCTCTGTGAAGTACTTTATGAGGCAAATGTAAGTTAGCAAACAAAATAATATTTAGCACTCCTACAGAGCAGTGCAGTTTCACTCAATGTTATTGTCTCCTTTTTGCAAATGAAGAAGCCCTAATGTGGTTCAACGTACAGCTGTACCCAGTCCCTGCATTTGAGCACAAAGGGAAGCAAAGGAGAGACTTCCATACGCAGGGCCAGGTTTAGAACTTGTGGGGCCCAGAGCAAAAATAAAGTGTGGTGTCCCTATGACCCTGCCCTCCATAGCCCCACCCATTTAACCCCTTCCTGCAGGGCCCTGCTTCCCCACCGTAGTAAGTGAGAGGGACATGACCCTCCAGGAAGTATCCACCCAGGAGGCTAAGAGTCACAGGCAGGGAGAGGGCCCTGCAGAAATAACCCATCCTAGGTCCTCCGAAGCACTAGTCCTGAGGCTACCAGGATTCGTCTCCCTGTGGGGTCCCCCTCAACTGCAGGGGCCGGGCCATGGCCCCTGCTGGCCCTTCTTAAGGCAAACCCTGTCCATATACACCTAAGAGAAAGTAAGGCATAATCCTAGCTCCTAACCAAGAGCTACTCAAGGCCAGTGGTGCTGCTAGAATTAGTGACAAGGGTCGTAGAGGAGGCAGTATCTCTACCTATATATTGTACCACATATGTACAGAAATTGGCCTCCACCATGAGACCTAATCTCCATCACAGGGTGAAAACAGACGTGACGGTAGCCCGCTTTGGCCCGGGACTCACCTGCATGTTTGATCTGTTTCTGCCAGATGTGAACTCACGTATGCCCCAGGGTGGGCAGCTGGATGCTACGGGACACATCCTCTGAAAACTTTTGGACACATCTTGGGCCAATGACCACCCATCTGGGATAACACAGCCCCACACGTCTGTTAGGCCCCACCCAACTCCGCCACAGGCAGGGCCGGCCCCAGGGTTTGTGAGGCCATGTGCGAAGTCTTGGTGCGGGGCCTAATTTGCATAATTAGGCCGCACCTAATTATGTGAAAGTATACATTTACATAAAACTTACTCCCTCTGGACAGGAAGGATTCCCATTCTCCACCTCTCCGAGCAGCCATGGAGAAGCATAGCCTCCCAATGCTTCCGCCCCCAGCTGAGCGTCTACCACCACTCCCCAGGAGTGGTTCCACTGCAGGGGCAGCCAAGCAGGCAGTGAGGCAGGCC
>QEPC01006023.1:1185717-1200645 GCA_003113815.1 Sphenodon punctatus
GTTAGTGAAATAGCAGCCATAATAATCTCAGAACCATATTTGCAGATTTATTTTCCAAGACAGAATAGATATTGCTTTACATCCTAAATTCCTACCTAAGATAGTATAAGTAAGACAGGTGTGAGAATGTGGCCCTTTTTACACTGGCCTCTCCCAGCCATGAACATGCAGATTTCTGTGTGTTCATGGGTGGGGGAACCCCGTGTGAATAACGCGATGCATGCGCCCAGCGTGAGTAGGGGTACATGCGTACCTGCCTAACACGCATCCCCACTCACCCCTCACCCCACTCGTCCCCACACAAGGAGCAACCGGGGGAAACAGTGGTTACTATGTGAGTGTGGATGAGTGGTAGGTGAGTGGGGATGCATGTGCAGTTGTGTGTATGCCCCATCCATGCACTGGCGCGCCCACAGAACCCCCCCACCCGGCGGAGCTGTGTAAAAATAACATGTGAGGAGCCACTCAAAGAACAGAAGGTTGCTTCCTTGTAAACAAGGTTCTTTGAGATGGCTCCCAACATTCTCACAACCCCGCATGGAATTATTTTCTTATATTTCTAGAAAGGGTTGGAAGGAACTGTCATTCTGAGGGGGAGGGTGCTTTTTATACTAGAGGACCTCAAGACCATCATGTGGTCTATTATTTGAATAGGGTGAGTGTGCACAACCCAGTTGTGAGAATGTTTGGAGCCATCTCAAAGAACCTTTACAAGGTAGCAACCTTCTGATCAGCACATGGGGAGGAGCTGTTTGTAAACAAACAGCGTTATCTCCCAGTCCGATTGCTAGTCCCAGCTGCTGCTGCTGCAGCTACACACAGAGGGAGATGCAAGTGAGGGATGGGGTCTGGAGCCAGGGAGGGGAGGAAGAATCACTTATTGGGGGAGAATCTGGCTGCAGTCTGCTGCCCAGCCATGCAAGTGCGGGGCCCCAGCTGGCCGCGAGGCCATGTGCGGCCGCACATGTGGCACATGCCTGCGGGCCCTGACCACAGGGTGAGGGCTGCCAGGATCACAGAGCCATGGGAGAACAGGTCAGAGCGGTCAACAGAGTGGCTGCACCACAACACTCCTCCCAACTAGACAGGTGGCCTGGAACCCTTAAAGGGAACTATCTGTGTGTTTAGGGGCAGAGGACATTTGGGGACTAGGCACCCTGCTGGGAGAAAGGGCACCAAGGCAAAATCAGTGGCCACATAATCCCCCAAATGCTGAGACACTGGAGTTCCCAAAGGCTTCCAAACCTCGCTGGGACAATCTCAGAGGGGCACGTGACCCCACTCCCCACCTCCACCCACCCATTGCCCATGCTGATTGGGCCTCAACCCTCTTCTGGAGCCCTCCTCCCTGTCATTGCACCTAGCCCTTCTTAGTCTAGCTACTCCCCATTTCCCTCTCCTCTATCAGCACAGTTGCTCTCCTTCACTCCTGGTACTCCTTGTACCCTCTTCCCTGTTGTTCCAACCCCTGCCAACCCCAGTCCAGCCACTCCCGCAGGCTCCTTCTCCACATTCCACCTGCTCCATCTTTGGTTTAGGACAGGTCCTCATGGTGTCTTCCTCCCTGTGTGTATGTACACCCAATAGCTGCTCCCTCCTTGGTGTTATTGCACCCAGAGAGCAACTATCTACAGTAGCTACACCACAACAATATGCACCACTAACAATGATACCATATATGCAGGAATGTTATTTATGTTGGTATATGCAACATCCATAAGTTAATGCCTGCTATATTAAGAATAGTAATTGACTATAGAGCCACCAGATGGGAAGATGTCTTACAAATGTCAGAAGGGGAACACAACAAATGTGTAAAGGCAGCAATAGAAGAAATAAAGTCCATGCATGACAATCAAACCTGGACACTGTGTACACTACCAATGGGCAGAAAGACCATAGGATGTAAGTGGACATTTAAAATCAAATACAATGCCAAAGGCAAGGCAGAACGATACAAGGCCTGACTAGTCACTAAAGGATACTCACAAAAATATGGCGAGGATTGTGACGAAACGTTTGCCCCACTAGTCAAGTACACCACAATCAGGACACTATTGAGCATAGCAGCAGAGAAAGGAATGCAGATTAAACATCTGGATGTGAAAACAGCATTCCTACATGGAGAACTAAAAGAAGACATCTACATGGAACCGAAAGACCAGACCTTGTATGGAAGTTGAAAAAGAGCATATATGGACTCAAACAAGTGACCAGAGCATGGAATCCAAAAATAAACACAGTGCAACTATCCTCACCCAGGATTATCCCCCACCTGTTATCTGTAAACTCCCAACTTACTGCAACCAAGCCAAGAACGTGTACCTGAGTTCCCGCATCCTCGTGAATGTCGCATCCCTTGTCTCTATAAATGCTTATAATAAAATAAATAAATAAATACTCACAAAGGAAAATTTCATCAGAAGTAAAGCGGATCCTTGCTTATATTCAAAGAAACAGGATGACAGATGGTTTTTCATATTGATTTACGTTGATGACATATTGATATGCTATGAGCAAGAAGGGGATGACTGCGGAATAATGAAAACCCTGAATCAAAACTTTGAGACAAAAGACCTAGGAAACATAACACATTACCTAGGCATACAAGTAGAAAGAGATGATAATGGAAGTTATCTCCTCAACCAAAGGCATAAAATAAAAGAATTGCTAGAAAGCTTCAGAATGAAAGATGCCAAGGCAGTAAGCACTCCCATGGAAACTAACCACTTGAAGGAGACTGAAGAACAAAGCATGCAACTGCCAGACAACCGACAATACAGAAGTGCAATTGGGAAACTATTGTAAATCGCCACCATCACTAGACCAGACATTGCAGCAGCAATAGGAATCCTATGCAGGAAAGTATCAGCACCAAGTCAGAAAGACTGGAATGCGGTAAAGAGGGTCATGTGCTACCTGAAGGGAACCACACACCTTAAACTGCAGCTACCAGCAACTTCTGGATGTAACCTGACAGGATATGTAGATGCAGATTGGGCTGGGGACAGCTCTGACAGAAAATCCACCAGTGGTTGGCTATTTCTGCTAGGAGGGGGACCCATCAGTTGGTCTAGCAAGAAACAGACCACAGTAGCACTCTCCTCAACAGAAGCCGAGTATGTTGCAGCCGCACATGCTAGTCAAGAGGTAATTTGGCTCTGACAATTCAGTTGCTCACAGACTTGGGAAAAGAACTGAACAGCCCTATACAAATTTTGGAAGACAACCAAGGCTGTATTGTACTCACACAAATGGAAAGAGTAAACCCGAGGACCAAACATATAGACGTGAAATATCATTTCCTAAGAGACTCGCAAGAACAAAGAATTATAGGCATGCAATATTGTCCTACAGAAGACATGGTAGCAGATGCCCTAACAAAACCTTTAGCAGGAAAGCACCACCAAAAGCTACTAAGTAAAATGGGCATAGTAGGTTAACTTCTGTCTGTTGAGAAGGGGTGTTAGTATATGCAACATCCATAAGTTAATGCCTGCTGTATTAAGAATAGTAATTGACTATAGAGCCACCAGATGGCGCTGCTATGTTTCTATGTACATGGAAGGGAGATGGGGTTTTACAGTTGAATTACTTTGTGTAACCACTCCTTCTTCCCTTCTCTCTCTTTGTCTCAGTCTCCACTTTGTCTCACTACTAGCTAGATGTAACTAAGGATCTGTGCCTGAGAAAGTTTAAGTAAAGTTCTGTTTTAAACCTTCAGCTGCATTTGTCCTTACTGATTGCGAATCAGTTATTACTCTGCAACAATTTATAGCTATACACTCCTCCCTCCCTCCTCATTCCATGCCTGCGAGGCCTCAATACATTTACATATTTGAATTGTTCATGCAGGCAATATGCTGGCACAAAGCATCCTGTATCCTTCTGGGGTATCCGGATCTTGTGGCAGTTGGTCTCCTGCCTATACAGTTGGTCTCCTGCCTATACTGGCTTGTGGGAGGCAATGGAGAGGGGATACTCCAGGGCAGTACCATCCGTCTTGATGATGTTATGCAGGATGCAGGTGTCTGTGACCATCAGGGGACTGTCTCCACCTTGAAGTCGATCCTCCCCAGAATGGATTGCCAGCGTTGCTTTAGCACCCCGAACACTCATTTCACCATGCACCTGGAGGCACTCAGCTGCCTCTCAGCTGCCTCTTCCAGCATGCGGGCCACGGAGTAGGCCTTCATGTGCTACAGTGTCAGGGAGTAGGCCAGATCCCCCAGGATGATGGGTTTCATGGACACCCCTTTGATGGTAGAGATGATGTTGTGCCCAAAGTCTCCCCATACATCCTGGTAAAGAAGGGGGACTGCCGCAGGATGTGGGCATTGTGGCTCCTGACCAAGCACCCAGTCACCATATCTGGGAACTGGTCACAGTTGTCCACATCCACCTGCAGGAACATGGAGTGGTACCCTATGTAGTTGATGTACTCATCTTGGCTGTGTGGTGGGAAGATGATGGTGATGTGGGTGCTATCGATCGTCCCGATGAAATTGGGGAACCCACCCCCATCTGGGAACCTTCCATCACCTGCTCTGAGTTGATGAGTTGCACCACCCTGTCGACCAGCAGGGTTTCGATGGCTTTGTAGAACGTGAGCAGGATGGCACCCAGGGTGGATGCTCCCAGGCTGAACTGCTGAGCAACATAGTGGCAGGAGTCCGGGGTGGTAAGCATCCGGATGGTGATGGCCATGCACTGCGCCATGGGGATGGAGGTCTTCATGGGCATCCACTCCCTCTCCAGCCAAGGACAGAGGATGTCAGCGATCCTTAAGACCCCAGGCAGTGGGACATCCAGAAATGAGTCTCCCACTCTGCCTCTTCCTACATGACCAGGACCATCTCCCACCACTTCATTGTCCTAGGTAGGATCCAGGCAAACCAGCTGATGGGCATCGCCTGGTGAAGGGCAAGGATCACTGCAACGATGTCCCCAGACAGGTAATCCGCAGCAGCTCCCCTTGCATCACCTGCATTGCCATCAGCATGGTGCATAGGGGTGGGCGAACACGGTTCGGATGTTCGGAGTTCGGACCGAACTCGGTCTGTTCGGACGTCCAAACTGAACATCTGAACCAAACTCTCGAATGACCAAACAGTTCGGTTGTGTTTGGGGGCAGGAAAAACATCTTTCCAGGGCCAAAAATTAGGTTTCGGTTTCGATTTCATTTCGGTTTCGCTATTTTTGAATGTTCGGCCAAGTTTGGCCAAACCGAACTCGACTGAACCGAACCATCGAACCTGAACTCGGGTTTCGAACTGAACGACTGAACATCTGAACCACGTTCTGTTCGCCCATCCCTAGTGGTCCATCATTGCTGAATCTGGGCTAGTGCCTGGCCCATAGTCACCTTCAGCACCCTGGCCTGAAGCCTGCAGAGGTGCCCGAGGCAGCAGATGATGGTCTTGTGCCAGACGAGCAGATGGCTTGCACTGCCTGGATCTCTCAACCGTACACCTCAGCAGTGGTAAGGAGGAGTTGGAGGGCAGCTAGCTGTTCTTGCTCCATGGCTCTTGAACAGACGGTTGTAGTGCCTTCAGACACCATGCCAGAGCCTTTGAAGTGTTGACACACCAATCGAAGGCACCAGTCCTCTATCACATGGCTGACTGCATGCCTAGTTAATGGCTGGGCTGGTCCGTGCACAGCTGAGAGTCTGATTCTGACCCCAGCTGGGGGTCACATCTTGTGCCAGCCCTGTGCTTCTTGCTCAAATGCATCTTATGAGCAACGTGGGATCACAGCATCCCCCTCAGGGGTTGGGGCAGGGACGCTGTAGAGGGACCCATATGAAATGATTCCACCACAGCTGATTCTGTTTCTCTTCTCAAATGGGGGGTACTTGCTAGTCCCGATCCTGTGCTTGCTTCTCTGGGGCTGAAGCTGGAGCTCTGGTGGGCCTGGGAGGGCTGCCTACCAGCAGGATGAACCCACTACAGCCCAGTTTGCTGCCATGTACAAGGTCTGGCTATGACTGGGGTTCCAGTCACTCTAGCCCGTGAGGATGCTTTGACCCCCACTATATGGTGGCACACCTTATGCTGGTGAGGGACTACCAGAAGAGCATGTATGAATGGAGGTTGTATGTGGAGGGAGCGGGGTCCCAACCCCTCCCCAGCTGCCGGGACCCCATTTGGCATTTCCACTATGGACTGGCTGTGCGAGTGATCTGTGAGAGGAGCAGGATTCCCCCACGCGCTGCTATGATCCTTTGGAACTGTGCCCTATGGACCACCAATGTGAGTGATCTGTGACCTGTGTTGTATACAGTGTCATCTGGAAGGGACTGGACAGGCAGCCGGTGGGAGGACTGGTTGTTTGGGCCATGTGCAGCTGCTTTCTTATGTCTCCCTTCTGCTTTCTTCCCCTTTTATTCCTGTGGTAGCCATGGAGTGTGTGTTTTGTTCCATGCTGCTGGTTTCCTGTGGGTGGTAACTGGTTTCTCCTGGGGCTGGCTCAGTGGTGGCTGGTACCTTTTGAGGGTGGTGGTGCAGTGGGTGGGTTAAACCTACCGCCGGCAGCTGTGCTGCCAGCAGGCCTAGGGGCGGAGCCAGGGCAATGGTAGGCAGGGCAATGTTAGGTGGAGCCGGGGCAATTAACCCAGCAGCAAGGAGTTCCAAGGGTTAACATTGGATGGACATTACATTAGTTAACGCTAGGAACTCCTTGCTGTTATGTGAAGCACTGCCACTGGGGAATAGACAGCCCTCTTACTGGGGTCCTGTCCGCTGTCTCTTTCCCACCGGGTCCAAATTAACCATAGCAGTTTAAAATAGATCACATTGCCATTGCCTACCTTCATCCTGAACCCTCGAATCCTCAATTTTCATGCATTTCTTGGCCACCTGTAGTCTTTTGAAGGTGTAGGCTTTGGGACAAGCCTTTCTTCTGTCTTAGAGAACTGGGAGGACTGAGTTAGCTCCCTGTCCTGCGACAAGCCGAATCAGAAGAGAATGAAAGGGAAGAGAAGGACAGAACAGAGGAGAAGTAGGAGGGAATGTGGGCAGTTGGTACTTGCAAGAGGGTGCCCTCAGCCGATCTCAGATGTCACAATGAAACATGAGGGAAGAGGCAGTCTTTCGGATACCTGAGGCCCAAGCCATTTAGGGTTTTATAGGTCAAAACCAGCACCTTGAATTGTGTCCGGAAAGCTATTGACAACCAGTGCAGATTCTGGAGCACTGGTGTAATGTGCTTCCGGTGACCAAGCCCCAAGAGAAGGCAGGCTGCCATGTTCTATGCCAACTGCAGCTTCTGAACAGTCATCAAGGGCAGCTCCATGTAGAGCACATTGAAATAGTCTAGCCTTGAGGTTATGAAGGCATGAGTGATCGTGGCCAAGTCCGAATCTGATAAAAAAAGGTTGCAGCCTTCTCACCAGATGAAGTTGGTGAAAAGCATTCCTGGCCATCCCGGCACAGCAATGGATCCAAGACCACCTCAAGGCTGCGAACCTGAGTGACCAAAGGAGGCTGGACCCCATCAATAAAAGGGGTCCCTCTGTCCAAGAAAACAGAAATTCTCATTCTAGATGATATAGATTGGGAATCAGTCACTGGAGACTTGATTTTAGTCACTATGGATGTGACCTCTCTGTACACGAATATCCCACAAGAAACGGCCTTAGAAGTCATTGAAGTAACTCTAAATTCTAGGAATTCCAATAACCCTGCTACTAATTTCTTGTTGCAATTAGCATTCGTGTTGCACAGTAGCCCTTGAACTAGCCAACCTTTATATGGGAAAATTTGAACAGGAATACATTTATGATGGTGGAAACAATTTGTTTATCCACCACATTTTATTGTACAAGCATTATATAGATGATTTATTTTTCTTATGGACCAGGAGTATAGAGGAACTTGAGGATTTTCATGAATACCTGAATGGGTGCATTGAGAACATAATATTTGATCTCCAATATGATCGTAATAAAATTCATTTTTTGGACATCAATATAGAGCACAGGTTAGGTAGAACTGAGACCAGCACATATAGAAAGGACACAGATGTCAATTCCCTACTCCATTTTGCCAGTAATTATCCAAGGCACCTTAAAGAAAATATTCCTTACAGCCAGCTCTTTAGAATTAGAAGGAATTGCAGCAGCAATGCTACATTTATGCAGCAAGCAAATATATGCATGGAGATGAATTTAAGAAGTAGAGGATACCCAGATAAGGTACTCAGGAAAAGCTTTTCAAAGTTATGCAGCTATCCAGAGAGTCCTTGCTAAGACCAAAAAAAAGAGAAGCCATTGAATAGACTAGTGTGTTCACTAACCTTGAGTCCAGGATCTGGGATGATTAAGAAGGCCATATTAAAACATTGGCATTTGGTGAAACACATACCAGAATGTGAAAATAAACCTGTGTTTGCTTTAAAAACAACAACAAAATCCATTAGAGATTTTTTAGTACACACAGATGTTAAACACTGACAAAATTGTTGGAAAATACCTTACCTCAAACATCCATTCCAGTGGGACACTTTAGGTGTGGAAACTGCGTGGCTTGTAAAGTGCCAGGTACGCTGCTGGCGCTATATAAATGTTTGTTAATAATAATCATAATAATAAACATAGGGTGAAAACAGACATGACGCTCACCACCCTTTAACCATCCTTGGTGGTCATTTATGCATGTTTTAGAGCTGCATAGGGCACCAATACAGCCCTGCAACATGCATAAATAACCACCAAAGGTGGTTAAAGGGTGGTTAGCGTCATGTTTGTTTTCACCCTATGTTTATTATTATTATTATTATTATTATTAACAAACATTTATATAGCGCCAGCAGCGTACCTGGCACTTTACAAGCCACGCAGTTTCCACACCTAAAGTGTCCCACTGGAATGGATGTTTGAGGTATGGTATTTTCCAACAATTTTGTCAGTGTTTAACATCTGTGTGTACTAAAAAATTACACATCCCAGCACAGGGAGGAAATTTCCTTTGTCACACTTTTCTACATGCTGCACAATGTCAGTTTATTTAATCATACGTCCTTGTGACTTGATCTATTCAGAATTCTGAAGCACTGCAGTAACATCAGACGGCAAACAGTTAAGAAGAATTTGGTGTCGCATTTTATTCAGAAGGACCATTCAAGTAGAGACCTTAAATTCCTGTGCATTAAGGTAGTATCCCTGGGGAATAATAACCAGCAATTGCTGCAGGAAAGAGAAACGTACTGGATATATAGATTGGACACTTTAATGCCAGAAGGACTCAATGAGACCAACCATTGGTCTGTCTTCTTGTAAATCATTTAGTCATTGTCACCAGCTATGGTGTTTTTGTTCTCTTTTAAAAATCTTGTTAAAGGATTGTTTTAAATGGACTCTGTATTGGTCATGAGTTCTTGTAATTAGTGTTAAGTATTGAAAATGTTTGTGCTTAGAAGAATGTATTTGATTTACACTAGTACTTCAATAAGAATTGCACACATGTTTCCTCAATAGAGGAGTAACAGATGATCTTTAGGATCCTTGATTTATACCAGCATCCTAACAAGAACTGTAGACAGAGGAGCAACAGATGATTGTGATGAGATCAAGCAGCAGATTCTGGAGAACAACCCAAATCTCTAACGAGCTGCCTGCATGTTTTCTTGAGGAAGATGATATGAAGAGTCGTTGTGGGAACACAATAGCAGATCTCTAAGATATAATAAGTACTTTTTGAACATTCTGTGCACAACGGCAAGTTCTGAGATGATCCATTTGAATATTTGCACACATGCAATGGAGTTTGTTCCATATTGCAAGAATGTGTGACAATTATAGCTGGTCATTTGATGCAGGAAGTTTGCCAATGTACATGAATTGCAATGGAGTCCAGTACTCAGGTGTATGGTGTATTCCAATTTGGAACAGTACCTATAAAGAAAGCACACTGGGAAATAGACAGACCTAACACAGGCATCTACTCTGGTGAATTTATCCCATGCAGAGGGAAAGCAAAGGAGAGGTAAATTCAAAATAAAAAATGTTTTGGAAATAGTTTATGTGGAGGGATTAGTATTGCAAGGCTTTGCGTAAATCCCATTCTATTCCCTACAGAGAAATGAAAAACTGAAATTTGATTCCCATTGTTCCCTGTTGAAAAAGAAAACAAGGGAGAGGTAAACTTAAGAGAANCCTCCCTCTCTCCCCAACATGATGCGCCGCGGGGGCCGGGGCTGCAAACCGCACTGTGATCTCGGTAGCGCTGGGGGCTGCCTTGTAGGGCACCGCCCCCAGCGCCAAAGCAAGGGGCCGCCGCTGGGCGGGGGCACTATGAATTGGAGCGGTCAGGTCTTCTAGACCTTGGGAAGCGGGGACAGGAGGTGGACCTATTTGGGCCCATAGCACCTTCTCCAGGTGCCAGTCTGGTCCTGCTTTCCAGTTGGCAGAGCCATGTGAGACCAGGCTGGGAGGAGGAGGCAGCGAGCAAAGGATGCAACCTAAAGGTATGTGCTGTGGGGTGAGGGGAGGTACTCTGGATTTGGAGGGGTGCAACAGACCTTTAATTGGGGGTGGGGGCAGTTGGTGGGACAGGTAGCTGCAAAATGGCAGAAAAATGAAAATATTCCAATAAAATGTGGTGGCCTAACTCATACCTCAGGAATCAAGTGTTGTCGTCATATATGCTCTGTATTAGAGAGACTCTTTGTTCATGGGAGTACGGTCATGGCCATCAGCTCCGTGTGGAGCAATTTATGATGACAAGATTGAATGTGATCATTATAATTGTTGTGCCCTTTCTATGTATTGTGTCAATATTTGGCTGTTGCTTTGTATGTATACATATTTTGTCTACTTGTAAAATGTATACTTTTGGCCAGGGCAATAGCCAGTGCCTAATAAATAACTTTGAACTTGTACCTATATATATTGCGGCAAGGGAAAGTCAACTAGCGTTTACATTTAATTGCAGAAAAACAGGGAGTTTGGTTTTTTTAATCAGAGAATTTGTGTTTTTATCAGAGAATTTCCAATTTTTTGTCACGGAAAACTAGGAACCCTGGTCATAACCTCTGACTGTCGGGCTGGGAGTAAATAGCACAGAATGGATCACTTCATTATGACATGTTATGCACTCCTGTGAAACAACCAAGGGTAGCTACTATCAGAGGCCGGATGCTAGGCTCGATGGTCCATTGCTCTGACCCAGTTTGGTTCTTATGTTCTTCGGGTCTCACTTGTATAGATCTTACATAATGATTACTGGATCCCATTGGGCTAGAAACATGAAGAGGTAGGAGAGGACAGGTTCCCATCCTTTTATTCATAGGTGTTTGGTGTTTTCCTCAAGCACACTGACTCTTTTCTTCAAGTTTGCTGCCGACAGCTTTCAATGCAATTGCAAAGATCACAGGGTTTATGAATATGTCTGCTCATTTTAGAGCAGTGGGACATGGAGTATGTTTTGCTGCCTGCTTTGATGTTCTTTGTTGTTTTGCATTTTCTTTTGAATTGACTTATTTTGTGGGCAAGGACTTGTATTTATGAAATATGGATGTGTTTCTGGCACAGGCATGAAGAGGGGTGTAGCCAGGGTTCTGATCATCTACTTTAGCTTGACTTTATTTGTTTAACTAGTTTTCCTCTATGTATGTATTCCAGATTTCAGTTTGCCTTGGTATTTCTGTTGTAATTTTCAGAAGTGTTTCTTCCCCCGCCTTTCAGATTTTTAAGGAACTTTTCTCAATTCTTTGGCCATTTTCTCTTTCATAGTGGTGCCTACTTTATTTCCTTATGACCCTCTCAATGAAATGAAATAAGACAAGACTTTCATGATACTAATGAGTTTCACTGGGTGTAGCTCTTATTGTTCACAGGGCAATGTCTTCTCCCTAACCGGGAGTCAGGAGTGAAGTCCCACAGTAACTTTATGCAACACCAAGATTTTTATGCTTGGCAGCCCTATGGGCAACTTACTTACTGCATTCAAGGTCACTATGAATGGAGTGGAGAGGCACCAAGCAGACAGAACAACTACTAGGTTGGGGATTGCTAAATAAAATACCACTCNATATATATATATATATATATATATATATATATATAAAATCAGGTGGAAGGCTTTGCCTAACCATCTTTATATTTCCAACAGATAAAGTGTAAAATTGGAGCTGATTTTTATTGCCCTTTGCTGGTTTGAACAAAATATATATTTGTTTTCCTTATAGATGGAACATTGAGTATTCCAGTTCCTCGTGTCATCCAGAAGGTAGATAAGAATTTATTTATAAAAATGTCACCATCTAAAGAAGGAATATTCCAACACTGAGTTTGAGCGCTAATATCATTTTTCAATATTCTTTCTACAGCTAACATATCAGTGTTGCTAAAGATAAGTTCCTACTGAAGAAGGGGGTTACCCCTGAAAACGCATTTGTGTTCAATTGTATTTGTATTGCATTTTTAAACATTTGTAATGTAATAGAGGAAGATTGTTTGTTTATAATTCATGGGATCAATCTGTACATGCACATTGTGCATTTTTTATACAACAGAAGTATCTTGTTAATTTTGTTAGGCATTCAATTAGATGCTGTAGCTTCTGCATTTTTCATGTTTTGTTAATAAATTGGGCTAGTCCCTTTCCCTTCCATCCTTGTTAGTTTGTCCCTATGTCCCCCAGGTCACATGACCAGCCCACCATCATCACCTCGGTCTTATCTGGATTCAGCTTCAATCAGCTCACCTGCATCCAGTCCCCAAAGGAAGCTAGGCACCTGCTAAACACTGAGATGCTGATGACACCTCACTTCAAATCTCCTAATAATCTTACCCTAGGGACTCAGATACACATTGAATGAACAGGAGTGGGGACAAGATGAAACCCTGCAGGACCCCAAAAGGGAGCTACTGGGTGGATGACAAGCGACTGCCCATCACCACTATCTGGGTTCTCCCATCCAGGAATGAGCGGAACCACGCAAGCGGTCCCACGCACCCCCACCAGGTCCTGCAGCCGTGTCAACAACACACCATGATCAACTGTATCAAAGGCCACTGACTGATCTAATAAGATGAACAGAGTACGATGTCCCCTGTCTATTTCCAAGTGGAGATTGTCAACGAAGGTCACAAGCGCAGTCTCAATGCCATGCCCAGGATGAAAACCCAACTAACATGGGTCCAGGAATCCAATAGCATCAAGATGTGCCTGGAGCTGCGAGGCAACTACCCGTTCAATAACCTTCCCTAAAAAGGGAAGGTTAGAGACAGGATGGTAGTTAGCTGGGGAGTCAACATCAAAAGATGGTTTCTTAAGAAGGGGATGGGAATGGATGACTGCAACTTTGAGGCCATCAGGCACCCTGCCCTCCTGAAGGGAGGCATTGACAACCCCAGCCAGCAATGGCCTCAGTGTCTCCTGGCTAGCTTTTGCCAGCCAGGACAGGCATGGAGCTAATTCAGAACTGGTCACTTGCACCCCTCCAAGCACAGCCTCAGCATCGGTGGGTGAGACGACCTGAAGTCAATCCAAGCAAACCAGACAAGACTTGGCCTCCCCAACCCCAAACTCTGACTCTGCACTCAAAGTAGCAGCGCTCATGTTGAGCCAAATACCAGCGATTTCATCTACAAAGTAGGCAGCAAACTCATCACAGCGGGCAGCTGGTGACTAACTCCAGGTGGAGACAGCCAGAATTTAATAAGCCATTCACCACCTGGAAGAGCTCCACTGGCCAGCATTTTGCAGATGCTATGGCAACAGGAAAGAAAGCTTTCTTTGCCACCGCCACAGCCACGATATAGACCTTCAAAAACAGTCTATGCCGTGGTCAGTCAGCTTTGGCGTGAGACGAATCCCTCCTACGCTCTAACCATCTACCTTCATGCTTTAGCAACCTCAGGTTCTCCGTATGCCAGGGAGACCTGTGCTGCTGCACCTGCAGAGGAGGAAGCGGATGCCTGGGTGCCACCACGTCAATATCCCAGGTCAACTCAACATGGCATACAACAAATCAACAGAGACGCCCTCAAGGTCAGCAGGTAAATCCCCCAGAGAGTTCTGGAATCCTATTGGATCCATTAGTCTCCAGGGGCGGACCATGCAAACAAAGCTTTTGGCAGGTGAGGATAGGGGTTGGGTGAGGGTTGTTTAGGGTTGAAGGTGGTTTTTTTAAAAAGGATTTTAAATGTATTTTAATGTGTTTTTACATTATAAACTGCCTTAAGGGAAGGGTGAGGTATTACATTTAAATAAATAAAATGAATTTTTGCTCATGGTTACTAGGAGGCAGCTCCCCTTGTTTGATTCAGAGATCTATACCTCTTTCTTTCCAAGGATAGAACTGCTCTTGAATGGAGTAGCATGTGGGAATGCACCTTGAATAAGTTGCATGTTTGAGACCATGCCCTAGGTGCCTATAACAAACCTCTGCCAGAGGTGAGGTGAGGACTCGGGGATTGTTAAGGCCAATAGCATAGCTTGGCTACGTTCTTGGAGAATAACTACATAAATTGCTATTAGTCAAGTTGGTCCGGGGGTGGGGGTGGGTCATAATCAGGGTTCCTAGTTTTCTCTTTGTGATGGAAAACCAGAGGTTTTGTCTTTTTCCAGATAGTTTAATGGAAAATGGCAAAAACGTAAATGTTTGGGAGGAGGAAAGAGCAAGTGATGGGCAGCGAGGACGTAGAGTAGAGCTGAGGGGAAGCAACCTGAAGGCATGTCCTGGGTGGGGAGGGGCTCTACATTTGGAGGGATGCTATAGACTTCCTGTGGGGCGGGGGCAGTGGCGGCTGGTGGGTTTAGAGGTTGGTGGGGCAGTAGGGCCGGCGCAACCTTATTCCTGGCAGAGTTCTAGGGTGGGGCTTGTCCATTGTAGGCCAAGCTTGTACTACCTAGGGCAGGTGTCTGCAAAATTATTCCAAAACCTGATCAAATATTTAACATATACAAAACCTCAGGGCCA
>QEPC01006025.1:24152-58347 GCA_003113815.1 Sphenodon punctatus
TCTCCCCTCTCTCTCCCACTGTCCCCTCTCCCTGTCTCCCCCTCCTTGTCTTTTAGATTGTAAGCCACAGGCAGGGACCACGTCTATTTCTATGTTTTGTACAGCACCAGGTCACACGTCTGGCGCTATATAAATGTTTATAATAATAATAATAATAATAATAATAATAATAATAATAATGAGAGATGCGACACAACCACCAAGGGGTACCACGCAGAAGCTGAGGAGACCTTACTTAGCAGATGACATGAATATCTGCAGAAATATGCAAGCTAGACCAAATAATTATGGGACTGAAAATTAACACAAAACTGAAAAAATGAGAATTGGCAAGGTAGATGAAATACCAATAATAATATCTCAGACTGCTGGAAAAGGTTTGATACTTCACATATCTTAGAAGAATCCTAAGCAAAACTGTTGTAGCAAAGACATTAATGTAAGAATAACAGAAGACAAATGTGCCTTTGTAATCTTAAAGTGCATCTGGAGAAATAGGAAATTACCTTTCCAAACCAAACGTTGAATATTTAATACTAATGGTCTTACTATACACCACTAAAACTCTGAGACTTACCAAAGACTCTACTATCTAAGCTCCATGTCTTCACAAAACAGCTATCTTAAACATATCCTTAATATCAGATAGGCCAGGAGAAAATACAAATAAATAGCTTTGCAGAAAAAAGGCACTGAAACCAACAGGACAAAAAATTACAAAAGGAAAATATAGGTGGCTAGGACACACATGAAGGAAACCCAAACTACCCAACATACAAGGCAGGTGCAGACTGAAATCTCCCCAGGCATGAGGCAATGAAGTAGACCCAGAGCCTGGAAACATTCATAGTAATAGAACGAAAAGCCATTAAAGTGACATTGAAAGAAGCAAACACTGCAACCCCAAGACCAGTGGCAAATAGTTCCCTGGCGCAACACCAGTGTCAGAAAATAAGAACATAAGTACTGTAGTGCCATGCTAGATCAGACCAATGGTCCATCCTGTCTCTGACAGTGGCCAATCTCTGTCTCTTGAGAGAAGTACCTAACAGGTCACAATGAAGGGGTACCACACAGAAGCCAACTCCCTCTTGTTCCAGACCCCAACAGTAAGAGGTTACATCCCTCAAACCTACTTAACTAATAGCCATTAATGAACCTATCCTCCAAGAGCTTATCCAATCCCTTTATACTAACAACCTTGACCACTTCCTCTGGTAGTAAAGTTCACAAGTTAATTGTGCGCTTTATGAAAAAATTATCTCTCTTATTTGTTCTCTTATATGATGGACCATTGGTCTTATTTGTTTTAAATCTGCTGCCAGTTAATTTCATGGAGTGTTCCCTTGTTCTACTATCATTAGGGAGAGTAAATAACCACTCCCTATTTACATGTTCCACATCACTCATGATTTTATAAACTTCTATCAAATCTCCTTTCAGTCATCTCTTCTCCAGGCTGAAGAGCCCCAAACTATCAAGCCTCTAATTCATATAGAAGTCGTTCCATTCCCTTAATCATTTTTGTTGCCCTTCTCTGTACCTTTTCTAGTTCTACTATCTCTTTTCTGAGATGGGGCAACAGAACTGTACAAAATACTCCCGGTGCGATCACTGTAAGTAAGTTAAAGGTAGAACCACTCTCCATTATAAACAGGGGACTGCTGAAGCCCCGATATTGAGGAAACCGCTTGAACTACAGTTCTGAAAATTTATCCATGGCTTCTAGTTCTGGGGAACATCATACATGCAAAGCTTGAAGAAGATCCAGCCAGAAAATAAAAAGTTATAACTGTTGAAAAGTTAATTGGTTGTGGTCAAAATGCACAGCACCCTGGCTATTTTGAACCATGTATATCTCCTCCCCATGGATGAGTTGAGCCCTAAGACTTCACAGCCTTGTAGTCTTAGATCTACATCAAGTGCTGCTGGAGTCTGAGTGTCTTTGGTGAAACTAAAACCAAGTTACTAAAGATTTAAAAATCAGTTCTGCTGGCTCATGCGCAATAGTGTCCATGCTTCTGCTGGAAGAGGGGCTCATCACCTCCCTCCCACTCACGCTGCTGCTGCTGCCACTGCTGCTGCTGAATGGTGGCCCGAGCCCCATGCCAAAATTCTCACATTGCAGGGGGGAATATGACACACATACCCCATTTGTGCCGTACTGTGCCAAGAGCTGCTCCAGGGTTAGGGTTAGGGTCTGCATCTCTGCAGAGCCCCAGCTCCAGCTGTCTGTATCTGGGTTTTCTACCACAATAGACAGGCAGGAGCAGAGAGTCAGGCAGGGATCATCCCCCACTTCTCCCCACACCACCACCCACACATCACCCCAAGCCCTAACCTACCAGCCCCCGTTCCTACCTACCGCCCCTTCACAACATCTCCAGCCCTGACCTGACTCCCCACCCTCCTGCACAACATACCCAACCCCCACCCCTGCTCCTACTCCCGCCCCATGCAACTTCCCCAGTCCCCCACTTAGCAAGTGCTTACAGAGATTACACAAAAGCTGCATGGAGGAGCTTTTTTAAAGATGAAATGCAAATGCAGGTTACAATTGAGCATAAAAACTAGATTCCCAAACATGCTGGAAACATTCCACTGTGCTCCAAACCAAAGAAAGGTCTGGCCCATGGAGGAGTCCTCGATTTTATCCTTTATTTATCAGGCTGATCAGCACCTAATATTTATGGAAGATGCATATGCACAGTGACACAAACACTACAAAGAAAATACTGATTCTGCATCATTAGCAATAGAATTTCTATGCTAGTGACATGTTTTGAGTCTAAAGCACTACTCTTTCCCAAGAGGAAGTCATTAATTCCCTTCCCTGTCCAGTTCTACTGGCTTATTTTCAAGCAAATTCATAAAGCTTTCAATGACAAACTACCCAATCTTCTCAACCTGCTAATTGCACTTCAGAAGGGCTGAAGGTAGGAATCCACTGTCTCCTTTATGCTGATTCAGGGTGCTCCAGCTAACTTGTTACATTTTAAATACTAGCTCAGTCTCTCCAGCAGTAGACAGCAAATACTAAATCTCCTCTTAAAAGAGTCCAGCCAGGGAGCAATGTTTTTTTACCCAGTAAACAAACATCCCTTTCCCACGTTTTCAAAAAACTGCCTCTACCGCCTGTGTGCACTATACTGACACAATGTTTTACTGTGTACCTAATACAGAGTATCATTACATGACACAATGTATTGATTACAAGCTGAGAATGTATTATACAGTGTGTGTTCTCAATTGCCATTCCAGTAGCTCTCAGGCCGCTTTTAGACGTGCAGCTGGGATCAGGCGCAGGAGTGGCGAAACAGCCGCGGCGCTGTTTTAGACGAACCGGAAGCGGAAGTTGTGCGCATGATCTGGGGCCGCGCATTCTTTGCCGACCACAATCGAACCACCCTGATCTCTCTGGGGTGACATACGCGGCCGGAAAAGAATGCGCAGCCCCGGATCACGCGCACAACTTCCGGTTTGTCTAAAACAGCGCCGCGGCTGTTTTGCCGTTCCTGCGCCTGATCCAAATGCACATCTAAAAGCGGCCTCAGACTTGGATCACTCTGTGTTACTTTTCCACACATTCCTTCATATAACATTGAAAAGAAGCACCGAGATAGGTATGCAATTGCATACACTCTAGAAAACACCAGCAATGGTTGGATTTATGATATATTTATGATGCTGAATGCAGTGACCACTCCACATGCTCTTTTCTGTGGTAAATTAATGGCTACTGTATTTAATCTTCCCATTCACAGATTAGTCATTAGGCAGCATTACCATTCTTCCGCTCCCGGATTTGCTGCCATATAGTCAGCTACTCACAAATGTGGGGATGGCCAAAGACAGGGATGGCTAAAGACATTTCCCTTTATTTTTATTTGAAGAGAATTTTTAAATTCTTTCTCTAGAGGCTTTCTCTGGAGAATCTCTTAATTCTTTCTCACAGGTTCTCAATAACCATAATGATGTTTGCTAACATCACAAATGGAGTTCCTCACCAATGGGTTTTATATTCTCACATTCCAGAAAGAGCAAGAAATAACCTCCAAGACTAGCAACATGGAAATGATCGGACAGACAATATTTTCACTTTTCTAGATCCATCTTAGTCTCAGTAAATATTAACATCCTCTGTCTTCTGAAAAATGATCTTTCAACAAGAACCAAGAGGCTTAGTACATATGTTCCCTTAATGTTGATGGTAAATCATGGAACACAGATAAAAAATGTGGACATAGTTTCCATTTAAGTGCTGTAATGTCATGTTGTTTAATGTTTTTTTAATTGCAACTGTAATTAATGTTCATGCTTGTTGGAGTTTAAGTTAGGGGGAAATGTATGTTGTAAAATGGTTTTGAAGAGTAACGTTTTTTTGTTTTGGAAATGGTTCTGCCTTTAATGGTTTTTTAAGCTGTAAAAGTTTTTTGTTTTGGTAATCTGTATTGAGACATTACAATATTTTCAGTTTGTCCCTTTCCAAATGATTACTAACGTTCTGTTTGCTTTTTTGATTGCCTCTGCACACTGAGCTGAGGATTTCATCCAAGATACTTTTCCTGAGTGGTAACTCCTAGTTTGGAAAGCAGCATTGTGTACATATAGTTTGGGTTATTTTTCCCTGTGTCTCACTTTGCACTTGTCCAATTAAATTTCAACTGCCATTTGGATGCCCTGTCACCCAGTCTTGCAAGATCCTCCTCCAATTCTTCACAGTCTTCTCAGGATTTAACAACCTTGAATAACTTTGTCATCTGAAAACTTGATCACCTCAATCTTTACTCCCTTTTCCAGATCATTAATGAATATACTAAACAACACCGGTTCCAGTACAGATCCCTCACGCACTCCACTAATTACTTCTCTCCACTTTGAAAACTGACCATTTAGTCCTACTCTTTGCTTCCTATCTTTTAACCAGTTGCTGATCCACAACAGGACACGCTCTCTTATGCCATGACTCTTTATTTTCCTCAAGAGTCTCTCATGAGGGACCTTATTAAATGCCTTTGAAAGTCCAGATACACTATATTGACTGACTGACCCTTATCCACATGCTTATTTACACCCACAAATAACTCCACCACCTTTTTTATTTTTAACACCAGCAGTCTGGTTCCATTCTGGTTAAGGTGAAGCCCATCCTTCCGGTATAGGCTTTCTCTTCCCCAAAAGGTTCCCCAGTCCCTAACAAACCTAAATCCCTCCCCACTGCACCATTGTCACATCAACACACTGAGACGCCAGAGCTCAGCCTGCCTCTAGAGCCCTGCACATGAAACAGGAAGCATTTCAGACAATGCTATTCTGGAGCATCTAGATTTCAACCTCCTTCCTAGAAACCTAAATTTAACCCCCAGAACCTCCTTTCTAGACCTTACTATGTCACTGGTGTGGACATGAACCATGACAACCAATTCCTCTCCAGAACTCACTAAAATCCTGCCTAGATGTTGCACGAGGTCCTCAACCATTGCACCTGGCAGGCAATTGACCATGCAGACCTCACGACTGTCACAAAACCAGCTATCTATATTACTAATGACTGAATCACCCACTACTACAGCCATCTTACTCCTGTCAGTTAGGGTCCCCTCCCCTGGAGAAGTATCCTCAGTATGAGAGAAGACTCTGACATCATCTGAAAGGTGCAGGTCCCAGTTACAGGCTCATTGCCCACCATAGCAGCTTGATGTCCTCCTTCCCCAAGATTTTCATCCTCCAAAACAGCACAGGGACTGCAGGAGTGAAGGTCTACTATATCCCTGCTCTACTATATCCCTGAAGGTCTCCTCTATAAACATCTGAAGCTGCTTTTAGACGAGTGGCCAGATGCAGCGCATTCTTCAACGCGCTCTTCAACGTGCTTCCTGAAAAAACCCCACAGGGTGCATTTAGACACACTGGAAATAGCCAGCTGCCATAGAAATTGCTGCTCGCACAGTCTTTTTGGAGGCACATTTTAGAAACACTGATATCGAGACTTCCAAAATGAGCCTTCAAAAAGACCAAGCGAGCAGCGGTTTCTATGGCAGCCGGTTACTTCCGGTGCATCTAAACACACCCCACTGGGCTTTTCAGGAAGCGCATTGAAGAATGCACTGCTGGTCACTTGTCTAAAAGTGGCCTCAGTCTGCCTCAGCTCCTCCAACTCAGCCAATCTAGCTTCCAGAGACTTCACTCTCTCTCTGAGAGTCAGGAGCTCTTTGCACTGACTGCCATGATACCTCTCCCCAAGAGGAAGATAATTGTACATGTTATACACTGGATAGCCCCCACCCTGCTGCTGGACTTCTACCTTCATCTCCCTATATAAGATCAGAGGCACTATATTCCTATAACTTTGTTTCCTTTTTAAATTTTAGTTTGCTCTCCAAGGGTGTAGTGCCCTTGACTTCTATACAGCCTAGTGCTAACCCCCCTATGCCTGTAGTCAAACCCTCTGCAACTCACTCTGCCTGTCTCTCACTCACCTGGGACTCTCTCTGCTCAAGAAGGGGCTGTCGCAGGGGAGATTCCAATTTATACTAGTTGCTAGACCTCAGCTACAGGCTATTGTTTAAAAGCGATCAAGTAACCCCCTTTGAAGCCCTTTGATCTAAGGTGGGACACTCACACAGCTGCAAAAGCAATCAGCCATTCACAATAGTGAGCTGAGTTACTACAAACAAGTGCTACAGTGATTCTCCACTCACAAGAGTGAGCTGAGCGGCTGCAGAGAGCCCCTCTCTACAACAGCGTGGGGAAACGTCCTGGCTTCAGATAGCTGTGCTGTCCCTATTTACCTACTACCGGACTTTATTTCCTACTTATATGTTTTCCCTGAGGGTTTTAGTTGGTTAATGGAGACCCACACTGGGGCTACGCTCTTTTCTCTAGATTTGTTAGGGGATTGCTATGCTAGTTTTATATCCTCGTTGGCCCTTGGTCTTTTAGAGAACTTTTAAACTTTTCATTCGCCCCTGACTTTTAGTTCAAAGATAGATACCCCTGACTTTTAGTTCAAAGATAGATACCCCTGACTTTTAATTCAACCCTAGCTTGTCATTCAAAGTTAGCTAGCCCTAGCTAGCAGAGGCAATATAAAGCAACAGTATATAGAGACAAGGAAATATTCAGGCACGCTTACCTATCCTCATAGTAGTCAGCCTCTCTGCAGCTCACTCTGCCTGGATCTCACTCACTTGAGGGATCAGTGGCAGAAGCTTATCTGCCAATGCTCCCGGAGCCCGGCCGCTGATGCCTGGCCTGGCTGCTCCAGCCTGGTCACTCCCAGTGATGTTCTGGCCGCCTCGCTGCCACTGCTGCTCCTGGTCTCAGCTCCAGGTAAGCCCTGTCCCCTAAAGCTTCCTCTCTAGCGCTGAAATGGGTAGTAAGTTTTGTACCCGCAGGTAGTACCCTCAATCTCAGGTGGCCTAACGTTTACCTTATCAGTATCCACATACCAAGACAAAATATCAGGTATTATCATTACTGAGTAACTGACTTTCCATTTTAACCAAGCTGTTCTGACTTACTGTGCTACTGGTTTTAGCATCTTTCTGGATTTCCACATTTCATCATTTTTGTCATTGTGCGCACGCACAAGAAGGGGACCTGGACAACTTTCTAACTTCTGTCTGAAATAGGCAGATATACAAAACAGAAGGGAAAATGGTACAATGGTAAAATTGTGCAAAATGGAAAAACAGTAACTTGAAAATGGCAATGATAACTCAGTAACATAAGTAACTCATCAGGCACAAAGCAGGTACCACCTAGGCTGTTTGCCCATTTTAGCACAGTGCCGAATCTCCCAGGGGGGAATTGTACAGTGTGATGTGCTCATGGGCACCTGGTTAAAAGCGTAATCAGTCACATCATGTGGCATTTTTTCTTACGATTCACAGGGCTTGAAATCCAGCCCTGACAATCGAAAGAAAAAAAGCTGCACGATGCTGCTGATTACGCTTTTAACCAGGTGCCCACATGCAGCGTGTGCCGTAAGATTCCCCACCTGGAGTTTTCCCCGCTGGGAGATTCGGCGCCACGGCAACGTGGGCAAGCAGCCCTAGTGCCTGACCCATCTGAAATGGTTGGTACTGCAATGAGATTGGCATGCCCAGTTTTGCGGGTATCCATCTCAGCTCTAACCTCTGCTATGCCTTGCCCGTACCTGCAGTTGCTAGATGTAACAGTGGCTATGAGCAAAGACCTGGCCTTTGAATGCCCACAAGATTTGCAGGTGACCAGTGAGGAGCAATTTGGTAGCAAACATGTAGCAGGTCATAACAGACATAATGACTTGCTGCATGCTTGCGATCCAAATGCGTGTATAATGTTATATCTGGTAACACCCATTGTTAGCTATGACCATGATCCATCTCCCCTTCCCCCACTCCCCTAGTGTTTCCTCCAACACTTCTCAGTTACAGTATATTAATACTCTGAATCCTGCTGTGCATACCTGGAAAGCGTTGAGAACTGCAAATAGGACATGGAATGTCAGAGAGGTGCTTTCAAGAACTGTTGCCAGGCCAATCCCCCAAGTCAGACCCAGCAGTGGGGTTAGGAGCACAACATTCTTGCTAATTCGGATAGCAGTGCTTAGATCTTGTTGCCTCCCAATGGAGGATCTTCCAGTTTTAGCCACGACAACTAACACTACAATCACATTTGCACCAACAATAGCCAGTGCAGGTATGATAAAGGCAAGTAAGGCTTTAGTATCATGCCAGTTCAGCCAGCAGGCTTCCTCTCTCAAATAGCCTTTCCTTGGTTCAGTGGCAGCGACAGTGATAACGGATATGATCAGAGGGCAGCCATACCCAATTGAGAATTGTACAGCCAACAAGACTGATTTCCTCATCTTCCAGAAAACAATTAACAGTGCATAGAGGATGAGGAGGCCCAGGGCAAGCATCCAACAGAACAAGGAGAGGTAAAAGAAGTGGACAAAAAAAGTGGCAGCTGCACACACATTATAGCCTACGCCATGTAAAAATGCAGCTAGGATGAAGAGAACATCGGCCACTAGAAGTGACACCGCAATGTTCACCAGGCAAACATGGCGCATGTAACTTATTTCAGTCTGTGTGACATGGCCCCAGACCACAGCCTCAATGGTAAGGCACAGAACCAAGCTGCAAATGGAGACACCCAAACCTATCTGTGAAATGTATTTTAGCACTGTGTTCTGTACTGTGTTGGGTGACACAAGAATCGAGAAGGATTGGAACATATTGGGTTCATGCTTGCAAATGCACATAGCACTCTTTCCAGTATCTTCTCTAACTTCGCAGGCTGACTTGTCCCATGTTCTCTGAATTGAATGCCAAGCTACGCACTGGGTCCTACTGTCCTCTGATTTATCAATCTTCTCAAAATTGAGTGAAACCTGCCTAAGCTACTTGGGCAGGAAGATAGACAAAACCATTCCATTCACAGATAAACCATCCAACAGGTTTTCTTCCATAATGACTCCAAGAGTTGGGAGGGCAATACTGATGACTTGGGTGGCCGTGGACAGCTTCTGAAGTTCTTCCTTTGGAATCTGCATGGCCCCACTGATGTTTTTGCTTGAGTCATTAAATCCTAATGAAAATTCAAAGCTTCTCTCAGGGGTGTTTTTATTTATTTTAGAGGCTTTGATAGCAATGAAGCGCTCCAGTATTTTTTCAGGCCTATTGTTTATATGCAGTTTCCTAGCGAATAAAATGATAGATTCCAATAATATAGAGCAAGCATTTTTTTCCTTAATATAGGCCCAATTTGGGATAAGTGTGCCATTGAGAATGTGGTTGGCCATGCTGATGTAGTTCTGAAACACAAAATGGTGGAGGGGGAGAAAAGTAAAGTTTAATTATTCTTCATGTTGATAGTATGGTATGTACTGTACTGATATAGTTTTTACCTATCATTTGCATAGCCCTTTTGGTGTTCAAAGTGCTTCACAGTCCTTGTCCAGTTCACCCCTTGTTCTTAGTCCTGTTTAGCACATGGGGAACTGAGGCTGAGAGAGAGTGACTTGCCCAAGGCTACCCAGTCAGTTCCTCTCTTAGTCAGGATTTGAACACTGATCTCCCAGGTCCAAATCTACTAGGCTACACTGGCTTCAAAGACCATCAAGTAACTCTTAAAGACCCCATTTAATCAGTCAGTTTGGGTTTCCCTTTGGCAGTCCAGGCGTGAAGAAACTCAAATAGAAGGCATAGAGGGGAGGAATATCTGTGGAAACGAGGAGTGGAGACAACCCACCCTCACCCAGAGGACCTAGGGGTCCTGGCTTCAAGCCGTCCTGCTCTAACCCACTAGCACTGTTAGAGCGGTCGGGGGAGGGGTGGGGGAGAGGGAGCCAGGACTCCTGGGTTCTCAGGGAGGGGAGTAGGGGCTAGTGGGTTAGAGCAGGGGGGATGGGAGTCAGGACAGCTGGGTAGAGAGTGAGAACTTGTAACACTGAAGATTACATTGTGGGAGAGGTATAGGAGATGAAGTTTTTATTAATCTCTGTGAAGATATACATTGGGGAAATTAATGCATTTGTACATCATTGTTTGTTTGTAAAGGATATTTACTTTAAAAATGCAGCTGAACTTCAAACATTGTGGCTACGATCTTCAGACTTCACCTTGCAGCAGGGTTGCCCAGGCTGACCAGACAGGAGACAGATTGTTAATCTACTGGCCTGGGTGGGGCAACAGTAGCCCATGATGCGTCACCAGCCTTCCCCGGATGACACGTCACATAGTAGCCAGCCGCATGCTCCGGGGGTGGAAGTGGGTGAACATCTGGCAGCATGGGCCTGACGGTCAACTGCATCGCAGGTGAATGTGGAGTAAGGTGGCCCAATGTGGGTTTACAGCTTGTGTGGCCTTTTCCCAAGTTGTAAGCAAGCATAATATGCGAGACTGTACAATGTCTTTACTACTTACGTAGTGCGCAAGGTGGGAGCTTTAACTTACAATCTCCATGCTTTTTGGAGCATGAGTGAATTTGTAAGACCCTTAATACCTCTCTGAAACTGAAGGTGGGTTGGGCTTTTTTATCCTAGAATTATTTGTATAGTACTTTTGGTGTTCAAAGTGCTTCACAGTCCTTGTCTAGTTCATCTGTCAATAACATCGATCTCCAAGATCCAAATCCACTAGGCTATGCTGACTTTCAAAGACCATCAAGTAGCTCTTAAAGATCCCATTTAATTGAACAGAATTGCAGTAATTTCATTTCTCACTTGGTTCTTTATAATATTGGAAAGATAGATGCAGAGACCGAATGAGCCCCTCCCCCAAATCCCTGTTTCCAATGTAGGGTTGCCGCCTCTCTTGGTTTTGACTCCTACACCCCCATTTTGGCCTATGTGGAGTGTCAAAGTGAAAACTACAAGCGGTAGCAACGCTAGCTAACTAGACAAGGATACAGTTGCACCAGGGAGTGTGTGTTTGCAGCTTGCCTCGCCCCCAAGCTCATGGGCCCCAGTGCAGCTGCACTGCCTGTCCCTATTATAAGCTATACCCTTGGATAGATGCTTGAAGATAAGAGGATGCTGGGCCAAGGCTGAAGGAAGCAGTTGATCTAGCCCAGGACCCTGTCTCCAACGGCAGCCATAACAAGCTACCTCTAAAGCAAGGAGCATGCACAAATGGGTGATAAATTGGATCAAACAAAGGTCTCGTCCCACTGACCAACCTAATAGCTATTTTCTATTAACTTATCCAAATCCTTTTTTGGCAAAGCATAAAAAGATACTTATCTGTCATTCCAGCCCTTGTTACAAGAACAGCCTGCTGTGCTACCAGTCAGAGCACAGAGGGATACCAGAACTTACTAAACTGGTAAATCAGGACAGTCACACCATATGGAGATGAGATCACAATCCTGACTGATACCTGATACACGGTGCTTGTCTTTGTTGCTCTCGGGGGTGGGGTGGGGGGGCGGTGTCAAAAGGATCATATGAAATTCTCAAGATGGAATCACACAGGCAAAATGTTTTGGATACCACTGAGTTTTACCTTAATTTATAATTATATTGGTCTACTAAAACAATACAGTTTAGCATCTAAGGGGGAAAACAAACGTGCCAGTAATCTGCTCTGGCCCGTAGGCCACTGTCACATTGGTATCGGGCCGCCAGATGTTCACCCGGACAGACCCCAGATGTGTTGGAAGCTAGCCCAGGCTCTCGCCTCGGCAAACAGCTGAGGTCACAGTCTGGGATACCACTGGCCCGACTGAGGCAAAGCAAGCCAGAGCGTCTTAGCACATCTGTTTCCAACAGCCCAGACTGGGTCCGCCATGATGGCTGTCATAGGCCTCCATGGCTGCCCATCACATCAATGATTAAAAGAGGAGTGCAATGCAGCGCCCCTTGAAGTCAATGGCTAAACTCCCATTGACTGGTATGCAACTGAATTGTGCCCTATAACGTTCTTTTCTCTGTAGCAGATATATACCTTGCTTTATTTATTTATTTTTAAATTTATTTTTCCAAAACCAAAGTGCCAGATTTTATTACAGTATAGCACGCATGGGGAAGCTCCGGCCCATGGGCCAAATGTGGCCTGCAGTCAGTTTTCATTTAGTGCCTGTCAAATTCCTGGATCTGGTCCATGAATCCAGCCCCTATTCTCAAGCATCAAAAGGAGTGCATTCGGGAGGAAGGCAGTAGAGAGGAGGGATTATACATGAGGACAGGCAATGGATCTTCTGGACCTTGCCACCATCCTGAACGTGCCCTGCAGGTTTCCACCCCTCAACTCTTATCCAGCTCACTGAGCTTGTACTAATTTTCGAATTTGCCAAAAAGTTCTCAAATGGATTAATGCATGCAAATGAGGTCATGACTCTGAAAGGAGAGCTTCCATTAACTCTCAATGGAAACTAGCCGCCAGGATCCCATTGGGAAGCATACATACAAGAAAGTATTAAAACAGTACTGTAGAGCCCCTGGACCCATCCATCTCCTAGAAACCCACCTGCATATTTTCTCTGTTGACATCCATGGAGAAATCTTGGGAGATTTTCTTTAGCACCTCCACTATCACCCCAATGTTGCCTGGAACAGGTGGAGAGGAGAGCACTTCCTCAGTTAAGCCAGACAGAAATGCCATGCCCGTATAACCTGCAGGACGCAAGACATTCTCTCCTTTGTCTAACGTAATAGTTTCATTTTCTCCTCTATTACTAGCAGGCTGTTTTGCAAGAGTAGCAGGTTCCCGATGGACTCCTCCAGAAGAAACACCTGGCCTCTCTCCAGAGAATCCCTAGTGGGAAAAAACCAAACAGACATACCAGTTAGAAAGACCACCAGCACCACTGTAAACAGCTGGAGGATCACAGCCTCAGCAGTCAGCAGATCACCCTGGCATATTATCAGGGCCCCAAGCCAAATGCAGGACTGCAATTGACAGATTACCCACAGAATCCCCCTCCCTCCGCGGAATCTCCTGTCCCATGGAATCTCCTGTCCGGTGAGGTGCAGAATCGGGCCCTGAGCCACCCAGACTCGCATGGAATTTTTTTTTAAATTCCGCAGGAGAATCGGGGCCCTGCATATTATTCACAAAAATAGCTGCTGGACAGAGTCTTAAAAGGGCACTTCCAGCAGGGATGGCCGCAGGGGCGTAGCTAGCTTGGGATGGGCCCAGGGACAAGAAAAGTCTGTGTCCATCCCACCCACCCCCTTTTTGTTTTCTGCCAGTGAGCACCTCCCAGCTCAGCCGGCCTAGGGGCGCTGGGCTGCTGGTGCTTGGGACTTACTTGCTCCCTGCAGAGTCTGAGGCGTGCTGCTTGTGGCCTGCTGCTGGGCCCACCCATCTTCTGGGCCGGCAGTGAGTTGGTCTCATGGTGTACTCTGTCCCTTGCAGCTCGCTCGCTCGCTTACTGCCCACATGCTGGGCCAAGCGTGGCCAGCAGCAGCAGTGCCATTGCTGCCCCGGCCCACGCGACCAGCCCTGTAGGCCGGGGACTGGTCGGGCAGGCTGGGGCAGGCTGGACCAGCTCGATGCGGAGAGTGCCGGAGTGGGAAGGTACCCGACGGTGGTTCCACTCAGTTACTGAGTGGAGCTGTTGCTGGCCACCTTTCCACTCGGGTTGGGCCTCCCTCAAGCCAGCCCTGCCTGGTCTGGGTCTGGACTGGCAGGGAGGACGCCTCCTCCATGACGCAGCACCACTGGCGGGGGGGTGAACCCTCCCTGTCTGCGGTTGCAACACTGTGTCAGACACAATGTTGCAACCATGGAGGGGGCCCATGCAGCAGCCGGAAGGGCCCCCAGCCAGCTCAGGTGGCAATTTAAAAAAGAAAAAAAAGGGGGGGGAAAGGGGGGTTTAATTACCTTGGATATTGGGCCCCACCCAGTATGGGCCCCGGGACGAATGTCCCTGTTTGTCCAATGGTAGCTACGCCCATGGATGGCCATACAACAGAGGAGGCCCAGGGCAAAGGGGCAGGGCCAGAGTTCTGAAGGATTAAGAAGCAGAAGCCCACAGAAGGTCCTGCCCCAGCAGATGCCCTTATGATCAGGAAAAGAAGCAGTGCCCTCACCCCCCAGCATCCCAGAGTCCTTCCCTGGGACTTGAGGAACCACTGGAGCCCCTTCCTGCCGTGCCTGAGGCTTCTCAGGCAAGCAACAGGAATGGAGCCCCAGCGGGAGCCTCAGACACAGAGAGAGTCAGTGTAGTGCAGTGGATAAGGTGCTAGACTTGGACCTGGGAATCCAGTGTTCAAATCCCACCCTAGCCACAAACTCACAGGGTAGCTGTGGGCAAGTTACAATCTCTCAGCCTCAGTTTCCCATCTGTAAAATAATAAAATAATAAAAATAATGGGAATATGTCTGTCTGTCCTTTTGTTCCCCTCAGTCATCTTAGATTGTAAGCCCACTGGGCAGGGACCTATCTTCAAAAATCTGTGACTGTAAAGTGCTACTTACACCTAGTATCACTATAAAAATAAGTAGTAGTAGTAGTAGTAATGCTGCCATCACTGCTGGGGGAGAGGCAGCACCACTTCTGTTCCTAAGGACAACTGTAGGGGCAGGTGATTCTGCTCCCTGCCCTCCCTATGCCAGAGGTTTTGGTTCTTAGGAACAGCAGTGTCAGCAGCGTTCCTTGCCTCCTCTTCCCAGCAACAGTGGTGCAGAGTCCTGCCTTGTGTATCTGAGGCTCCCATGGGGCCCTGCTCCCACTACTGCCTGATGGGTGGGGGCAGGACTGTGCTGGTGGGGATGGGGGCTGGGAGAGAGAGGGGGCACACCCTGACTACTGCTGCTGATTTTAAGGGTGGCTGTTAGGCCCTGACCTACCCAACCCAGAGGTTCTGATCGCACCACCCATGGCCCCAGGACCCACTGTGCAGGAAGCATGGGCCTGGGAGATTCAGGAGCAGTGGTGACATACTACTGCTCCTAGGGATGGTGTTTTCTCCCCAACCCCTCTCCTGCAGATCGCAGGGCAGTCACCATCCTAAGATCAGCCCCAACTTCCAGTGTGGCTCAGGAAGATTGCCGTGGGGTAGGGTCCTGGGTTCTATTCCTCCCTCTGTGTGCTCATGTCATCTTTCTGTCAGCTGGATTGTGAAATAAGTGGGCCACACACACACACTTTAAAGCCCAAATGGATATCCAGCAGAGTTAATTCCAGTGGAGGATATATTTGGTGGCCTATCCAAAATGGAGATATGTGTGAATATGACATTTATTATTCATTTCATCTAGACAGACAGATATTAGAGCATAAAGTGTCCCTGTTGGCTTTAAGGAATAAAATATCTCCGCTTAATCTGAAGAGATAAACTCAAGAGTGGTCTTTGCCACAGGTTGTTAGCCACCACCCAGTGAGATGCATACTAGCTGCATTACCTTAAGGAGTGACCCAGCGTTAAGAGTTGCACATGTATCTGTGGATTTTTGCCACTTTCCATCCTTGCAAATAAACACTCTCTTTCCATGAAATGTGGGATCACAAAATTTCCTGCAATCAGACTTACTACGGCAGTCACCTGTACATTCCCCTGAAAAACAATAAGTAGGGAGTAATTCTTACTGCGGTAATATGTCAAATATACACCAATCAATATTAACAAGAGCCAATAAGTCTAGATCACTGACAAGGCAAGGATAGGTTACATGCTAAATTTTCTTCCAGCGGTAGCTGGAAGAAACTTAAATGCACAGCCACTGTTCATTATAAACAGGGGACTGCTGAAGTCCCAATTTTGAGGAAACCGCTTGACCTACCTTTCTGAAAATTTAACCATAGCTGTAATATGTGAGGACCATCATATCCACAAAGTTTGAAAAAAGTCCATTACGAAAATAAAAACTTATAATTGCTGAAACGTTAATTGCTTGTGGTCAAAATTCACACCGTCCTCGCGTATTTGAATTATCAATATCTCCTCCCCCTGGATGAGCTGAGCCCCCAAACTTCACAGGCTTCGAGAATGAGATCAATAACAACGACTTTTGAAATATGATACTGATTGATGCAGCCAAAACCGAGTTATTAGTGATCATAAATCAGTTCTGCGGGTTCGCACATGCTCAGTTCGTATGGAGTTTTCACCTTTGTGCTTCACTTATGTCACCAGATGATCAGTTAAGCACCTGGTGACATCACAAAGGCTTTCTGCTTCAGACAGCTGAAGCTCTGAGCAGTCAGCAATAAGTGTGCTTCGGTGGGACGATCCTGAGCACAAGAGAAATGGTATTAGGAGGTATGTGTGGTATGAGGAGCAAGGATTGCTGAGGGGAGGGGTTTGGTTGGGGGATACTGAGGGGACAGGTCTGCTGGGCGGAGCAGGGGATGCTGTTAGGTGAGGAGATAAAGTGTTTGTCATCATGTCAAACCCTCTGACCAATGACATACAATGAGAACAAAACTTAAGTCAACAACCATCATAACAAAAAACTAAACAAACAAGGAAAAAAACACAAGAAATTAACAACAAAAAACTTACCAGTTTAAAAAAAACACTTAAATGCACAAGACATAAAACCCCCAAAACAGGGAAATTAAAACACAATTACACCTACAACACAATGACCATAATATATCTACTACCTTACAATCCATAGCTTCATTACTTAACAACAAGTAAACATGGTCACTTATCTATTTTTACATTTAAAATTATTAACATAATTAGACAACACAAACCCACAACAAAGTGCCTTTACTGTGCTTGGCAGGGCACCCTTTCCAAGTTACCATCATCTCAGTAGTGAGACAAACTGGATACCTTGGGAAGGGTTATCTGCTCATTCTGTAAATTGCATGCAATTTCAGTACGTATCCAGTTTGTCTCACTACTGAGATGATGATACCTTGGAAAGGGTGCCCTGCCAAACACAGTAAATGCACTTTGTTGTGTGTTTGTGTTGTCTAATTATGTTGTTAATTTTAAATGTACAAAACAGAGAAGTGACCATGGTTACTTCTTGTTAAATAAAATAAAAACTTAGCAGCATAACCAAATACCTATCTGAATTTTATTCTTGTGCAGAAGACACAACATACAGCTTTATTTAAATTCCTCTGTCAATCACAATTCGTTTAATCTGCCCGACATTATTATTCAAATACTTAGGTTTTTAAAGAGAACGATGATTAACAATGCCACAACCAGCAGCAGGCTTTTGTCAGTCTAATGGATCAATTCCATTCATGAAGCTAGATCCTCCTGGCTCCACCCCATAGCAGGAAGTGCACACAGTAGCTGTCACATCTTGATCTTCAAATTCATTCATTCCAAAACTCTGAGGCCATGATCTACAAACCACTTACTCCAGAGTAGTCCCATTGAAACCCTGTGGCTACTCCAGAGTTTGCAGCCATAGGCAACAAGTATCCTTTTCAATAGTTGTATAATTGAAAATTATTCAAGAATATGTCCAGATGCTGCTGCCATGGACACTCAATGACCTGGATACTTTAGTGGATTCTAGCAGCCTTCACTGCATGTCTCTATGGCAGTGGTTCCCAAGCTGTGGTCCAGAGGCTACAGGAAGAGATTCACACTTAGCCTGTGTGATGGGCTGGGGCGTGAAATCCACAAACTCTGGAGAAGTCCTATTGAACTCCATAGGACTTTTCGGGAGTAAGTGGTTTGTGGATTGCAGCCCACTCCTACTGCAAAATGGACTTCCATTTCTGCCAATGCTGGCATTGTGGTCATCATGGGTGGAAAGAAGGGTAGCCAGGAATGACCATAACACACGTATATTAGCCACTGGGAGGCCTCCTCAGATGTAGTCACGGAGCTAATGTGGACCAAAGCCTCCTGCTTTATATAGCAACAGCCAGCCCATAGTGAGCAGGCACCAAGTCACAGCCGTCTCTGCCAGGTATGTGGTGGTCTGCAAGAAATTTGGACGGTTGACAGTGGTCTACTGGTTCCAAAAGACTAGAAACCATTGACCTACAGAAATCCTGTTGCAATGACAAACTGAATAATGCTCCCACAAGCTGAGTACTCTAGACTCAGTGCTGAAAGATCTTTGGAAAGGGGTGGAAGGTCATGGATTTTATTGTATATATATGACATATGTACACATGTACGTACACACACACACGCACAGAGAGTACCTGCTTGATCACCGGTGCTGTTATTGATAACCTGAAAAACAATTAGTAAAAGAGGATATTTAGGATGAAGATCAGCTCAAGCCTTCTGACTGAGACAGTGTTAGACGAGGGGTGGAGAAGAACCTGTGGCTCATTAACCAAATTTGTCCCACAGCTTTTTTAATTATTATTATTATTATTTGGCCCTTTCCCAGTTCTTCTGTCTGTCCCATCCATGAACCCAGTCCCAGTCCCAACCCTCAAGAATGGAAAGAGTGAACTCAGAGGAAGGCAGCAAAGGTGAGGGTATGCTGAACTCATGGATAGGGAAACGTAGACGAAAGTGCTCTGACCTGTGGACTGCAGTATAACGGGTCTCTACTACAGGTGAGATCCTGTTTGGTGCAAATACATTATCCATCTAATTTGGTCTCTTTGAACTGAATTTGCCGAAGAGGATTTTCGTCCTGTTTTGCCAAGATATCCAGTTTGGATTTTTTTTGCTTCAGTTAGTCAGTTTCCCCCTGCTGTTCAGTCATGCTGTTTTGGCACTTTTAGGCTATTGTGCTGGTTGCTCTGTTCTGGTGTTATTCAGGGGTACAGAGCACCACAGTAACATGGACAGCAACTGAACAGTCAAAATGAAAAACCGAACAAACAAAATGTAATACTGTAATGTCATAATAGGGTCATAGTCTTGATTGAGACGGCTAGACTTTGCATTGGTTTTGTTGCTGTCTGGGATCGTGGGATTATAGATTAGCCTCATAATGAGGCCATCAAAGCAAAACTTTTGACAACCACTGGTTTACCCTACTGGAGAGAGAAATCATGACTGGGCCAGAGGCACCTTGGGGTAACAAACAGGGACATAGCTACCATTGAGCAAAGGGGTTCAATTGAGCCCAGGCCCCAAATTCTGAGGGTACCCCCTTTGCAAGTGGCCTGAGCACCTCTAGCAAACTTTCAGACTGCACAGGGGAGGGAGCAGGGTCAGCATTCTGTCCCTGCCCACTCTGTGAATTTCCTATTGGCCCTCTGGTCACTTTCAAAGGGCCCTGCTAAGAAAGTTCTAAGAATGGTCAAGGGTGGAGTGTTGTCCCCACCCTCACCCACACATAACTTTCTTCCTGGTGGGTTTGTTGCCAGACCTGGGAGCTGGGGTGGGTGGTGCTGCCTTCATGGGTAAGCCCTGCCCTGCTCCCACTCTGGAGATCCCATTCCTCTGGCCTCTTGAAGAACCCTCCCCTCTTTCCTTAGGGGCCCATAAAAAGTGGAACATGAACCTGGGCCTGCCATGGCGTTGCTACACCATTGGGTAGCATTCCCTAAAGTTGAGAGTAGGGCTGTACTGAATAGTACTTTTGGGTACTCGCGCCAAATTCCGAAGTTCTGAGTAATCAGCCCAAGTACTTGGCAGCCCTTCGGTGCTGTTTCCAAAGTTTCAGAATTTCAGACCTCAGAAATCTTCTGGAGCAATTGTCCCACTCTTGCTAGCCTTCTTTTCTGGGGAGCGTTTGGCTGTGGATTCAAGAACTTTGTCAAGATGTGACTAGCCGGGACACTGGGGGAATACTTTCTAGTTTATTTCTGGTTAATATAGTGGGGGGGGGGGGGGAGGTAGCATTTGAGGAGGTTTGGGATGAGGGATTTTACATACTGTAACCTGCCTTGAGCTCTTGGGATAATAAATTTAACTAAATGTTCTGTTGTGAGCTGCAGTGTTCAAAATAAGGGACATCTGTTATGGAAATAAGGGATGTCCATTGTGTTCTATAGAGCTGGAGGGCACTGAAATAAGAGACATCCCTTAAAATAAGGGACACCTGGAAACCTTACTCCTAATTCTCTGGAGAGTGATTTTCATAATCTGTAGTTACATAGGCAGATGACTGGATTTGGTAGGAAAACGTTCAGGTATTAGTCCAGAGAAGGAAGCACATAAAATGGACGGTCGGTCTAGACATAACAGATTAGGATTCCTAGGAAAACTGGGGACGTACGTTAAAAAGAACAAGCATTATGGGGGTCACAAACTGCTCTTATGCAGAGAATGAGCAAATAGCAGGGAAACTCCTGAAAAAAAGCAAGTTGCTCACTTTGGTCACTGGAAAGATTCCTAGTGATCTCAACAGGCTTTGGATCAGGCCCCGCAAGTAGCTCAGCAAGCTTCATTCAACCAGGTGGTGGTGTAGGGACAAGAGCCAGCACCATTCAAGTCCAGGCCTGGGGGTTCAAGGCCTGCTCTGACACTACGGGACACTCCATGAAACTAACTGGTTGCACATTTAAAAGAAAGTATTTGGGGTGGGCCATGACTCAGGTGGTAGAGCACATGCTTTGCATCTATAAGGTTCCAAGTTCAGTCCCCGGGATCTCCTATTCAGGATCTCGGAATCCTGGGTGAGGCCTCTGCTGGAGACCCTGGAGAGCTGGATTTGAAACCCTGCTGCCATGTCAGGTTGTGACAATACTTGGCTAAGATGGACCATTGGTCTGACTCAGTTAGACAGCTCCTTATATCCTAGCTACCATATATATCCTAGGGCTCTTTTAGACAAGTGAGTCACCGTCGCGCGACCGACTTGTGCGATATTTCAAAATCCCGCAACGCGGGATTATAGGAGACGGAAGTAGGGGATCACGCACATGAAAGGTGGTTACACATTATTTGCCGACCACGAATTAAATACCTCACACATGGAGGTATTTAATTTGCGGTCGGCAAATAATGCGCGACCGCCTTTCATGCGTGTGATCCCCTACTTCCATCTCCTGTAATCCCGCGTTGCGGGATTTGAAATATTGCGCGAGCGGGTCATGCAATGGCAACCCGCTCATCTAAAATCAGCCTTAGTCTCCCAGGCACCATTCAAGGTTTTGAATTTCTATAAAGTCCTAAATAGCTTGGGCCCCAAATATCTGAAAAAATCGCATCTTCCCTCATGCCCCATAGCGGCCTCTGATGTCAGCTGGGACCACCCTCTTCCAGGTACCGTCTGTCCGCCAAGTTTCTACAACAAGAGCGTATAGAGAGGCGTTCTCAGCAGCTGCCCCACAGTTATGAAACTCCGTTCCTTTGGAGATTTGTCTAAACCTGCTAATCTTCCAGAAGCGATATAAGCCTTTTTCATTTGGCAGGCAGAGATTGGATTGCACGGAATTGAGGGTGGGAGGAAAAGGTGATTTTTCTTTGTATGTTTTATGCTGTAAGCATCCCTGAGTCTTAATGGGAAGAGTGGAGTATAAATTTAACTACATAAATTGGACCCCTGATCCAGGTACTCAAGGACACAGCAATAATAGGGTCACAGCTGATAATGCCTGGGATGGGAGAGAGGAGGGCATGTTCCCTGGTGCAGCTGGATCCCAGGTTACTAGGAGGTGGTTAGGGAGGCCCATTCCATCTTCTGCACCAGGGTCCATCTCAAGCTAGCTACACTCCCGCAGGTACTTTAAACCAGATTCACCTGTGGCAGGCGATGCATGGAAATCCTGGAGGCCCAGGAGGCAACATGATGATTAGAGCTATCTAGAAAATAGTGATTGTAAAAGAAATGCAAACTTTGATGTTTCAATGCCCAGATCTGTGTGGACAATATTGAAAATGCCAGGAAGGGAGCAGAGATGAGGGCATGCACTCAAGTATAGAGGATGGATCCATGGCCTAGATCCATGAAGTGGAACATCCCTTTCCTTCCCCCATCCTCAGCTGTTATCTGGCCCCAAGGAGTTCCCCAAATTTGGGTCTTCCTCAATGAATGTTAACAGATGAGACGGGGACCCCCATTGGCCCTTCCTTTGCCCCAATTTACCTGCCGGTGTGAAGGGCACTCACCAGATGTTTGCCTCAGTTTGGGCTGGGACAACTCCACATGGTGTCATCCCCAGAAAGGTGGAGCACGCCATGCTGGGTAACCTGGCTTGAACCGGTGCAATGCGCTGCCTTGGGGCTACCGGCCATAGAGTCACAGTTGCAGCGTAGAGCGGTCACAGGAGCAACCACAACTCTATGGTAGGGGAGGGGGCTTGTTTTCTGGGATCCTCACAGGACCCATGCAAGGCAGCTGCAAGGGGGAGGGGGTCACAGAACAGGTTCAAGGTCCAGTCGGTTTCCAGCCCGTGTGTTAACACCCAATGTGAGGCAAGCCCTCCATTCTGGGATTCCAATCCCTTGAATTAGGCAAGTGCCTCCTAAGCTCTCAGTCACCAACTGTGAACAACAAGCTTCTTCTGGGACATCTAGCCTTGGTATCCTCTCAGCATGGCCCAGCTGGCAGCCTGTTGGTCAGCCAGCTCCAAAACAGCCCTGTGTGCTGTGGGGCTCTGGAAGAATTCCTTGCCTTAGGGCAGCCTTTCTTCCACCTGGGGTATCTGTGAGGTACACTTTAGACCTTAGAGCCAAACTTGGCCTCTTTCTGCTGAGCTGTGGGATTCAGCCTTTTATGGCAGGTGTCCTCCCAGAAACTTCCTGTTCCGCTGAGAGCAATCAGCCCACCATAATTGCCTCCTTATCCAGCCAATTGGCTTATCGGTAGGGTTACCATACTTCCCCTTTAAATGAGGATGCTTATGAAAAATACATATTGCAGGGCTGCACTGGAACCAATGTAGCCCAGCACCATGTATTTTTCATAAGCGTCCTCATTTAAAGGGGAAGTATGGTAACCCTACTTATTGGCCATTGGCTCTGTAGGTAAGGAGAGGTGGGGGGAAGGGACTTCCCCCAGTAAACCTTTTTGCTCCTCCTGTAAAAAATAAGATGTTTTCCAGATTTTCCCCCTTAGTTTCTTAGGCCACTTTTAGATGTGCCCCAGGGTCACGGATTTAAATAATCCACCAGAGAAAAGTTGCATGGGTGGCTTTTAGAAAAGATGCAACCCATGGAAATCACCGCTTGCGCATTCTTTATAAGCCTCATTTTAAATACCTCTATATCAATATTGAGGTATTTAAAATGTGGCTTAAGAGAGTGCGCTGCCCTAAGGCATGAATGTGCAAGGGGCGGTTTTTGCAGGCGGCATTTTGGCTAAATTCCGCTAGCATTACTTTTCTCCAGCGAATTATTTAAACTGGGGCACATTTAAAAGCGGATTTAGTCTGGCGAAATTGCTTCCTATGTCAGCCTGTCTTCTCCCCGTTGTACCAATCTTCCATTATGGGCCCACAGACAACTGTCCCTGTGCTGGCCCCAAGGGTTGCACCCTGCAATACTGTATTTCATGTCAAACAAATTTTGCAAAGCCAAGCACTCCTAACTGCTGCCTCAACTGATGAATGACCAGCTGCACCGATGTTCTGGGAGGTCAAACCTAGTTGCTGGATTTGACTTTGGAAAATTCAAAGTTTAACTCCGAGTCTTGGGCTGGAATTCCTTCCCCAGACTTTTTAAGTGCCTTGCCTCCAAGTCCTGCAACGAGAGTGGGAGAATGTGCTGGTATGTGGAGCCCTATGAATTCAGTATGGCTCTATGCAGCTGTAGGAGAAATATGTTACTTTGTAAAGTGCCAGGTACACTGCTGGCGCTATATAAATGTGTGTTTAAGAATAAGAATAAGAATGTGGTGGTGGAGGTGGAGGATGTTTGGGGACTAGTTGTCTCAGTGAAGGATTGGGGCTTTTAACGTACATTTGTGGTTTTAAAGTGTCCTGTTTTGCTTCAGCTAAGTAAAACTCACCTTTGGAGTTATCCGCAATGCAGCCGGGAGGGTCCCAAGGAAGACTAGCCAGTAGATCATCATCACCTGTGTTGACATTTTCACCTGAAAAAAATATGGTATTTAAATAAATTAGAAGCTTTTTAAAAATTGGATCGGTTTCTTTAGCTAAGAATAGTCTACCCATTGTTTTCTCAGTGCTGGACAAACAGGTGACTAGCAAGATGCAGTTCATTTCTATAATTGTGCATTTTCCATTAACTAATGCTCATGCACAAATGAAGTACTGGAAGTTAGTCAATTCACAATTTACCACGATGAATGGCTCATTAGAAAAGTTTAACCAACAGATCCCTCAGGAGTGATTTACAACAGGTGTACACCTCCTTCATTAGCTTCTGTATTTGTGATCCGATCTTTCTCTGAGTTTCAGGAGAAAGGCATTGTCACATGGGTAAACACAATACTGTTGACTGAATAGGGTGGGAAGCACTCACAGCTAGCAAGCAGACTTTAAAAACTTTAGGAAAAGCAGTTTATATAACAATCATGAATAGCCTTTATATGACGTGAATTCAAAGATTTTTCAAAAGGAAGGTGATTGGGCTAAAAACAAGACGTGCTTAATACTAATACTAGAACTTTGTCTTTCGTGTGTGAAATCTGGATTCACCCCTCTGGTCCAACCATGACTACATTCCAGCAACATGTTTCCCCCTCCCTACAGCTCCCTCCCATATCATTGCCTTCCTATATACGCACCTGTTTTGAATCAGAATAAATTTTATTGTGGTAGCCAAAGGCCAACACAAAATATACGTAAAAGAATTAAAAAAGCAGAATTTTACATATGAAAACCAGTGCAAAATACAAAATATCAAAAATATTCTGCGTTTTCTCAGTCTATAGTTCCGATTTGCTACATGCCTGAAGGGCCTGGCCTTGCTCAAAAGCTTGTAGCTCTCACCAGCAGTAGTTGGTCCAATTAGTGTTCTCATCCGAACTACTTTGTCTCCATGATCTCTTACATTTGGGACCAACCCGGCAAGCACCCTCTCTACGTACACTTCCAAGAGCTTTCTTCCAAGCAGCATTCTTTGAAATACCAAGATGCATTCTTGCTCACCCACAAGTTACCTGCCTGATGTAGGAGTCACTGTTTCATCATTTATTATCATTGTCTATGGAATGGAATTTCATTGTAGTTTTCTCTGGCGTTTATGAACGTTATAAATGTTGAAGCATTCACAGTGAGGGGAACAGTAGAGTCCTAATAAGGAAAAACTGTGAATTAAGCAGATGTCAATAAGGTGAGCTCTTGGCTACAAGGACAGAAGCAACGGCTGTTGCAGATTTCTTTGTCAAAACTGAGGATTTGTGACCTTTAAAACGGAATGCCTTGGGTAGACTGGAACATGTGCTGACAAATTAAATCTAAAAATATTGATGTAAAAATCTCAAAGCCTAACAGTGGCAGCTGGAGTGAGCACACTCCTCTGTGCCCCCCCTCCCCCTTCAGCTTGGCAGGGTGAGCACACTCCTCCGGGCCCACCCCCCATCAGCTGTTCAGTGGCAGCTCCTCCTGGGGACCCAGTCTTGCTGTGTAGCAGGGGCCCAGGAGTCCTGTCCTGTGTGGATGGCTCCTTGACCAACCTGTGGCATGAAGGGACTTGTGAAGGCAGCTCCCCTGCCTAGATTCCCGGGGTGGGGGATGCTTCTTTGAACTGCCCTCCTTGCTGGCCCACAGCCTCGTGACTGTGGGAGCCCTACCTGGGGCAGCCAGGGGATCTCGCTTGTTCAGAAAACATCTCGCTTGTTTTCACCCTGTCTCTCTGCCTCAGTTCTGCACCTGTAAAAAGGGAATAATATTGACCCACTTACAGGGTTGTTGTGAGGGTGACCTAGATAGGGACTAAAACACTTTGAACAATGAAAGCACTGTATAATTGACAATATATCAGTTCTAAAACTGAATAGAGATGCTTCACTGGTTTACTATTGGATCATTAAGGCAGCAAGGGCCCCATGACTAGACCTTACTGAAAGTTGCACTTTAAATGTCCAAGAGCCTGATTGCAATTCCCAACCCTTCGTTTGGTGGCCCCTATTATACTGTATGAGGGAGATTTTCAAAGGTGTTACAAGGGCAGGAAGATGTGTGTGTCTAATAGACAATAGGTAGCATTGTCTAATAGTTCTGATCAGTTAAATGTCATGTCATTTAGGGAGTTACAGGCATATGGAGGGAGGTGGAACCCATGGGGACCTATGGGGGAAGAGTTGAGGTGGGTCTGGAGGAGACGAAGGGCTTGTGGGGAACAGCTGAGGGGGTTATGGGAGCCAGAGAAGGAAAGGTAAGGGGCTCTAGAAGGATATGGAGGACGCTGAAGGGGCGACAGGGGCTGATGAGGAATGATGGATCCGGGCATGATGAGGAGGAAAGGAGAACCTGAAGGAAGCTGGTAGGTGCGGAAGGCAGAGAGATTAGGAAATATTAAGATGACGGTGGATATGATGTTTTATATATATGATTTATTTGTATTTTGTGTTTAATATTTGGTTTGTTTTTTTATTGTGACTCCGAGCTGCCCTGATCCTGCAAGAATAAGTTAGAATATAAATACATTACTAACACTCATTCTACAAAATCCTTTTGTTAGGTGCCCAGGGAACATACTATAAGTAGCATTTGAAAAGGACAGTCACTTAAAACTTTCTTTAAAAATGTATCTCCAAAGTTTAAGTCTTTAGAAGTGCTATACTGGGTCAGACCCATGGTCCATCGAGCCCAGTATCCTGTCTCCGACAGTGGCCAGCTACAGTAGCATGAGAGAAGTACAAGTACAGGTCATGGAGATGTGACCCATCTCCTGCTGACCATTCCCAACTACCGATTGCCAGCGGTATAAGCCCCAGCTAGTAGCATTTATGGCTCTATCCTCTAAGAATTTTTTCCATTTGAAGCTAGTTATGGTGCTGGCTTTCACAGCCCCCTCTGGCAACCTGCTCCACAACTGTATTGTCCAATGAGAGAAAAAGTATTTCCTTTTATTTTAAATCTGCTGCCATTTAACTTCAGAGAGTGTCCCCTTGTTCTCTTATTGTGAGAAAGGGCAATCAACAGTTCCCTACTTATTATTTCCATAATGCAGTGCTCATGATTTTATAGGCTTCTAAAAAAGCCCTCCTTAATTGCTTCTTTTCCAAGCTAAACAGCCCTAACCTGTCAAACCTCTCCTCATAGGGGTGGGACTTCAGATAGAATTTTGTTTACATTTTTTTCCCCGGTTTGGTTCTTTTGAAAATCTGAACCTTTTTACGGATTCTGATTTTTCCCATTGAAGTAAATGGGAAACTGAACCAAAAGGAACCGTATTGAGTCCTATCCATCCCGACTCCTGGGGCACTGGATCTAGCCTCTCACACACCCATCCCCCGAGGCCGTGAAGTGGTAATCACCGGCCTTGGGGGGGCTTGGTTGAAGCACCACAACTGCTGTGGGGGCTCTGGCAGGCTCCCTTGCCACAGCATCCTCTCTGCTTCTTATTACAGATGTTCAAAATGGTCACCCGGGCTGTTTTGCTCATGTGCAAAATGGCCACCGCCTTAACCCAAACAGCAGCCGCCAAAATGTCATCACTATCATTTTGGTTAAGGGTGGTGGCCCTGGTGGCCATTTTGCACACACGCAATAAGCAACAGGGAGAACACTGCCAGAAATACAGATCCAAAACTCAGACCTATAGCTAGGAGCCCCAATTTACAGGTTAGTTTGGATGAATCTGTAACTGCCAATTCTGGGCAGTTATGGATTAATCTGAAGCCAAAATTCCCATCTCTACCTCTTATGGAAGTTGTCCATCTGTTCTATCATCCTTGTTGCCCGCCTCTGAGCTTTTTCTAATTCTTCTATATCTTTCCTGAGATGGAGCGATCAGAACTGCACATAATATTATACGTTCATGCTCTATTTCCATTTTTGCAATTTCTCAGCAAAGTCTATTCAGTCATGTTTGAATGCAGGAAAAATTAAATGAAACAAAATAAGTTAGCCTTTTTCTGAGCTTGCAAAGCATTGCAGGAAGTCCACCTGAGTAGACAACCTGGATGAACATTCAACGTGGGTGTTAAACACACGAAAGGGGAGACCTCAGACCCATTGGTCACTCTGTGTCCCCCCCTCCCCCATAGTTGCCACCTACAGGATCCATGCAGGACCACAACTAACGGGCAGGCATTCCTCCCTGGACAGCCTAGGCTGCTGGCTGTGAATCTCTGATGTTGAACTCTGGTAGAGGTGGCTGCAAACCCAACAGATGGGTGTGGCTATGGGGGCGCCCTGTGGCCCCATCAACACGTGGGAGGTAGCCACAGGGTACTCTGTTGTCCTGCCTTTCCCCAGCTTCACCCACATGGCATCACAATGCATAATGTAAAAAGTAGTGTGCCCCAGGGATCCGTATTGGGACTGATGCTGTTTAATGTATTCATTAATGATCTGGAAAAGGGCATTAAGAGTGAGGTGATCAAATTCGCAGATGACATCAAGTTATTCAAGGTAGTTAAAACATGAGCAGACTGTGAAGAACTGAAACAGGATTTTATGAGACTTGGGTGCCTGGGCATCTAAATGGCAGATGAGATTTAATGTGGACAAGTGCAAAGTGATGCACATAGGGAAAAATAATCCAAACTATGCGTACACAATGCTGGGTACTAAGCTAGGAGTTGCCACTCAGGAAAAGGATCTGGGAGTGATTGTGGAAAACACACTGAAATCCTCAGCCCAGTGTGCAGTAGCAGTCCAGAAAGCAAACAGAACGTTAGGAGTTATTCACAAACGGATAGAAAATAGAACGGAGGATGTCATAATGCCGCTATACAAATCAATAATGAGACTGCACCTGGAATATTGTGCGCACTTCTGGTTGTCCCACCTCAAAAAAGACACAGCTGAACTAGAAAAGGTACAGAGAAGGGCAACGAGAATGATAAAGGGTATGGAACGGCTTCCATACAAAGAGAGACTCGACAAGCTGGGTCACGAAGAGAAGACAGAGGGGACATGTTAGAGGTTTATAAAATCTGGAGGGGTGTGGAACGAGTAGATAGGGAACGGTTATAATATTTACCCTCTCAAATAGTACTAGAACTAGGGGACACTCCATGAAACTACCTGCCAGCAGATTTAAAACAAATAAAAAGGAAGTACTTTTTCTCCCTTGTGATCAAGATTGGCCACTGTCGGAGGACAGGATGCTGGGCTTGATGGACCATTGGTCTGACTCAGTACGGCACTTCTTATGTTTTTATGATGCTGCGAGTAGTGGCCTTGGGGTGAACATCTGGCGCCACCTGACAGATGAATCCAGCATTAATGGGAGTGAAAGTGGGTCAGCATCTCATCTGTTTTACACCCTATCACTAAATTCACAGTCTTACCGCTGTAGGGTTAACTAATAAGTGGGCAACATGGAGGAGGGTCTGAAATATGACTTATGTACACCAAGAAGGGAATGCTCTATTGCCTTTGTTTCTTCGTTAGTTTTTCTTATCATGTTTCATAATTAAACAAAAAGGTGCCTAGAACATACCTCATTACAAAAGGTTGTTGAGAAAAACTTCCCATTCGCCAATATTCTGAAGTTTGAGCAAAAAAAACCCAAATCATCTATTTATTCCCATCTTCAGAGGAATACCATAAATATTGTCTGTAGTTGGTTCAAAATGTATAGAAGCTAAAAGTTCAGAAAATATTTATTCATGTGTAAATGTACTTAAGGGGTTGTTTTTTTAGGGGGAGAGGAGACTGCATTGTATTTTCTGTCCTTGCAAGACGATGAGAGACTTTTAGAAAACATATAAGGAAGAAAATCACAGCTATACTATATTTGTAGGTGCTCGAAGCAGTAGTAAATTCACAGACTGTTACTTCAGTTAACCCTGTTACATATATTTCACTAATAATTACCGTACACAGTTCTATGGAAGAAAGATTTCCTAGACGGAATACTCACTCTTTTGAGAAGCTTTCAGCAGCTCAATCTGTAGAGAAGAGCGGAGTCAGAATTTTCGATAGAGTCCCCTTGCAAACTCACTCACCACCTCATCTTAGTCTAGCTTTGCAATGAACTTCACCCTAGTGTCATCTGTTCTTCCCATTAATCATGTTGCATGTATCAAAACACCCTGGGCAGAGCTCATGAATTTCCTGACAGACTAGTATTATATGGAAATTTCAAGGTGGCACAACAATTATGGAATTGGGGAGTGAATGAATTGCAAAACGTAACATGCAAACGCCTAAAGAAATTATAGGTTAGTCCATGCAAATGAATTAAGGTAGAAGGAGATTTTTAAATTTGTTATGCATAATAGTCATCACTGATGTCCCTTGCCTGTAATATTAATGCAGTATTTTTGGTGTTAAGTTTCAAACAAGAGCAAAGTTAAGCTTCCTGGAATGGAAGCGAGACCAAGGATTTGGGTCTGATAGCTAATAAAAATACCATTGTCTCATGGATCTAACATACCTGTTCAGCACTTAGAGACTAAAGCAGAGAAGACTAGTCTAAGCTTGATCCATATACTTCATGTTGGAATCACGCTAAGCAGCAGCCAGAGATTTTAAGAACCCCCCTTGATTATTTCCTGTGCACAATGACTACATTACTAATAGAGGGGCATGAGGTTTGATTTTTTTTTTTATCATCCTGCACATGCCTTTGTATAGTGCAATAGAACCAAAACGGACAAAGTCAGCAGCACCCCTTTTCTGCCATCCAAAGAATACACACATCCATTTGTGTTTTCAGGAGCAAGTTAACACATGGGAGTGGCCCATGGCCCTTAGGATGTGAAGGGAAAGACTGAGTATCTTCCATTGGTGCAGCAGCTACTGAGTCACACCCCTCCTGTCTCTCCCCTTTTGTGGGTATATTGATTTATATACCACCTTTCCCATAAGGCTCAGGACAACTTATAACATAAAAACATCTTTTAAAATCCCCGTAACCCCCTTTAACTCTTTCCCTAACCTCCCCATCCCTATTCCTGCCTGCCAAATGTCTGGCCAAACACAAAGGTCTTGCATACTTTTCAGGCAGACTCGGGATTATTTAATTTATTTATTTATGCCCCACCCCTCCTGTAAAAACAGCTTGGGGCGGCTAACAATTTTAAAAGAGTAACAATACAATAAAATATAAAACAATCATAATAATATAAACAATTTAAAACAGGGTTAGGACAAGAATAAATAAGGGTAGGGTGGTGCTAAAACCCTAACCCACCCTCCCCAAAGGCCTGGGTGAACAGTCAGGTTTTACAAGCCCGCCGGAATGTTAAAAGGCTTGGGGCTTCCTCCGGGAGGGAGTTCCAAAGGCGCGGTCCAGCTACCGAGAATACCCTCTCCATTGTGGCCCCCGACTTAATTCAGGGGACCTCCAAGAAGGCACCCCTAGCAGACCGAAGGAGTCGCTCTGGGGTGCGGAGGGCGAGGCGGTCCCTGAGGTACGAGGGGCCAAGACCGTGAAGGGCCTTATAGATCAATACCAATACCTTGAACCTGGCTTGGCACTCTATTGGCAACCAGCGCAGAGTCCGGAGCACTGGTGTTATGTGCTCCTGACAACCCGTCCCCAACAGGAGCCAGGCCGCCACATTGTGCACTAGCTGCAGCCTCCAAACCAGGAACAAGGGCAGCCTCACGTAGAGCGCATTGCAGTAGTCCAGCCTCGAAGTGACGAAGGCATGGATGAGGGAGGCCAGGTCCAACCCGGAGATGTACGGACACAGCCTCCACACCAGATATAACTGGCGGAAGACGGCCTTCACCACCACCTCCACCTGTCGATCCAGGCGGAGATCTGAGTCCAATAACACCCCCAGACTCCGAACCTGCTGAGCTATAGGAGGGCAAACCCCCCCCCAATCAAGGGGGCTGACACCTCCCTCGCTCTCCCCACTACCATCACCTCCGTCTTATCGGGGTTGAGTTTCAGTCTGCTCTGTCACATCCACTCTGCCACGGTCTCCAGACACTGGGATAGCAACGAGACAGCAGGGTCTGGGTCAGCTGAAAAAGAGAGGTACAGCTGAGTATCATCAGCATATTGGTGACATTGCACCCCGAACCCTCTCACGACCTCCCCCAAGGGCTGCATGTATACATTCAGTAATAAAGACAGAATGGAATCCTGCGGAATGCCGCAGGACAAGGTGCAGGGGCAAGATGTTTCAGCTCCCAACACCACCTGCTGGCTTCTCCCCGAGAGGAATGAGAGGAACCAATCAAGAACAGTCCGGTCCAGACCCCCCCAGGTCACGCAGCCATCTCAACAGCAGCCCATGGTCCACGGTGTCAAAAGCGGCCAAGAGTTCTAGCAGGATAAGAAATGTCGAACATCCTGTGTCCATCTCCTGGCAGAGATCGTTGACCAAGGCCACTAACGCTGTCTCGGTGCCATAGCCGGGGCGGAACCCAGATTGAAAAGGGACCAGAAAACTGATTCTATCTAGATACGCCTGGAGTTGGATCGCCTAAAAAGGGAAGGTTAGAGGCAGGTCGGTAGGTGGCAAGTGCGTCCACATCCAATGATGGTTTCTTCAGCAGGGGGTGTAGTCGACAACCTCCCCTGATGCAGGGACACGTTAACCACTCTCGCCAGCACCGCCCCCAACGTCTTCCTGGAGGCTTTCACCAACCAGGATGGGCACGGATCAAGTTCACAACTGGTGGCTCTCACAGACCCCAAGACATCAACTGCATTGGCTGGCATCACTTCCTGAAACTCCCCCACAAAGTTGGACCAGACAGGGTCTCCATCACTTCGTGCTCTCCACCTACTACCCCCAACCCAGTGTCAAAGTTGCTCTGAATCCGAGCGATTTTGTCTGTGAAGTAGGTGACAAACTCCTCACAGCGGGCCTGGGACAAGTTCCCGCCCAGGCGGAGGGAGGCTAGACCGACCAGCCCCCGCACCACCCGAAACAGCTCTGCCGGGTGTGACTTTGCAGACGCTATGAGGGCATCCTTCTTTGCTGTCCTCACAGCCTCAACATAGGACTGCTAATGGGCCCTATGGAAAAGTCGGTCGGAGTCAGATCGAGTCCGACGCCAGCATCGCTCTAGCCTCCTGCCTGCTTGTTTCATACACTGCAGCCCCTCAGTAAACCAAGGGACCCTGCAGTGATGAGACAGAGGGCGTCTCAGACACCCTGTCAATGGCCTCCCCCACCAATGCTGGACTAGCTCATCGACCGAGTGGCTGTCCGGGTCCAAGGTTAATTCCCTCAGGACCTCCTGGAACCACTGGGGTTCCATCAGTCTCCGAGGGCAGACCAATCTAACTGGTTCCATCCCCTTCTGGAGAGGCTGGCCTGGAGGAGATAATGGTCCATCCATGACAAGGGTGAAGTCCCCCAGGACCAAAGTCCTGGAGGAGCCCAGCGCCACCTTCGAGGCCAGCTCTGCTAGAGCGGCAAGGGATGCTGCCGGACAGGTAGGGGCCTGGTATACCAGCAGCATCCCTCACTTGCCCCCAGCCAAATCAACCACCACATGGAGGGCCTCAATACTTGCAATCTCCTGAACTGGATATCTCCTGACAGGCCACCCTTCTCTAAAAATAATCGCTACGCCACCTCCCTGGCCACCTGTGTGGGGCTGGTGCTGCACAGCATACACGGCTGGAAGGAGATCCGCTAAAGTTGGTCCAGCCATCTCGTCCAGTCAGGTCTCTGTAATACACGTGAGGGTTTAGGCAAATCTTCAAGGGGAAGGCATTCCATAATTGTGAGGCAGCCACAGAGAACACCTCTCTGCGCGCCCAGAGAGGGGGTTGTAGGCACTGCAGGCAGTTGCCAAAGGGCAGTGGGGATCTTGCCTTCTGAGGCAGCGACTCCCAGCATATGGAAGATGTTCTTCTACATCCTTCTTTTCCCTCTTACCTTTCATATATTTTTGCTTTTAAGGCGGGGGGGGGGGG
>QEPC01006025.1:66781-84706 GCA_003113815.1 Sphenodon punctatus
AATGGGCACAAGGCACCGCTCCCTCCTCACTGATGGAACACACCACCCCATTGGACCATATCTCCCCCGACCTGTAACAATCCCGATAGCTGCGGAACCCCTCCCCTCCTCAAAGAACCGCGTTAGACACCCACTCTCCATAGGCTGCCCTGACAGGCCGGCAAGAGGGACCCCACCCCCCCTGAACCCACTCCTACCCGTTTCTGCCACCGGTGGGGGTTGCCCCTGCTCACACCAGGGGTTCCCCTCCACACCACCCCCTAACCTCCCTCTTCTGCCACCAGAGGGAGGTCAGCAACCCCCGACACCACACCCCAACCCCCAAAATTCCACCCCTCCAATATTAAACTTCCACACACCAGAAAGCACAGGACCCCACCCCACTCCTCCATCGGTCAATCAATATCTTCACCTCCCCACTCCCTCCCACATAGGGGAAGGGGGGCAGGGCAATGTCGCACCCTCTGTCACCACGCAGGGGTGCTCTGCAGAGCACGTATAATGTCCCTGGAAGCCACCTCCATCCGCTAACGGCCCGCCAACGGCACTTCGCCCTTTGGCGGCGTCTGGGACAGCGCCTCTTTGTAGAGATGGTTACCTGCAAGGGGGAGGGACAGCAGAGTGGTTGCAGAGTGGCTGCAGGTGGGGAGGATTCCCAGGGCCTTGGCCAGGGAGCCCACACCCCACCCTCCTTCCCAATAATATGCTTGTAGTTATTAAATTTTGTAATATTTGGTTCAGGCATTTTTATTGAGAACAATTTCTTGATTTTAAGTTAAATGTGAATAGTACGCAGTATGATCCTGGGTATGTTGATACTGACTGATATAAGTTTGGTTGTTATGTTGCTATGTTGACTGTTATTTGTATTTTGTTATTGTTATTTTGTGTATTATTTTATGCTATGGCCTATGGCTACGCTTAAATATTATTTTGTAATGGCATACCTGAAAATCATTGTGTGCATCATGATTATGCTAGATATGTAATAAGCTAATGTTTGAGGACATTGGTCACTTGTACCTTATTTTAGGTGATATTTTTGTATTCATTGTGCATGAAAACCTAAGTTTTGATACCATACAAAGGCAACCAAAACAGAACATACACCCTATATAAATGTTATAAAAGCTCCAAATTTATAGAGGTAAACAACTCTCAAAGATAAAGAATCAGCCAAAAATGCATCCAAGGTATCGAGGCAAAGAGTCCCTAGAGCACCGTGTCTATCTTATTCTCTGTAAGAGAATAGCTGGCGCTATATAAATGCTAATAATAAAATAATAATAATAATAATAATGTGATCCAGATGACGAAGTTCAACAATGTGCAAGAATAAAATATTCAAAAATGTGTTCAAAGAGAAAGCTCTGGTAAGTCTGTCTTAGGAGCTGAAGATGCCTGTTGGTCGGTCTTCTGAAGCTGAGAATGCCTGATATTTCGCCGCAGATGCAGCTTCCTCAGGGGCCAGACTTTCAAATGAACCACTTTTCTTCAACCTACAAATGGACACTATACAGGAAGGGAAATTATAAACCTACAAAAGTGTAGAATATAACTATACCAAAAAGCTTAATAAGTATATAAGGGATGGGAGGGAAGGGGGACCCTTTATTTTCATTTTGCATCGAACTCCTGACTCTCTTTAAAAAATCAAAAGCCTTTCCCAAATTACAAAAATATTTTCCATTGAAGAATCACTATAATTATTTTTAGTAAGCTACTTTTGCAAAGATAGTATCACAATATATGCTCCTCTATTAAACTTCAACAGGGTTAATTGAAACAGCAGTGAACTAAAGGAGTATCTAACAATAGGCTTACCAGAATCAAAAGTATGCTAAGGATAGGCAGAGTTTACCCTGAGGTTCTAAAAGTATAAAAGAGGTGAAAAAACAACACTTAATTGCTTTATATTACAGACCTCTTGGGCTACCCTAGTTAAACTTAAACAGGTTTAATTGAAACATCAGTGAACTGAAGGAATATCCAAAAACTGGCTTACCAGAATCGAGTCACAATACTTGCACAGTGTTGAAGTTTGTCATCTGGATCACATGAATGTGCTCTTTGGACTCTTTTCGTCTCGATACCTTGCATCCATTTTTGGCTGATTCTTTATCTTTGAGAGTTGACCTTTATAAATTTGGAGCTTTTATAACATTTATATAAGGTGTAGTTTCTGTTATTATTATTATTAGAAGCATTTTTATAGTACCAGCGATGTACCTGGAGCTTTACAGAGAATAAGATAAACATGGTCCCTGCCTGAGAGCTCACAATCTAGAGAAGACAGGGGGAGGGGAGACAGGGAAGGGGGAACACAGGGAGAGACAAGGGAGGCAACATTCACGAGGCTGGGAGAACTCAGGTACATGTTCCTGGCTTGGTTGCAGTAAATTGGGAGTTTGCAGATAACAGGTGGGGGATAATCCTGGGTGGGGATGATTAGGAGGAGTCAGGAAGGGCAGAGCGGAAGAGGTGGGTTTTGAGGAGGGACTTGAAGGTGTGGAGGGTGGGACCCAGGCGGACGAGGGCAGGGAGGGAGTTCCAGGCGTGCAGGGCAACGAGGGAGAAGGGACGAAGGCGGCTGGGGGAGCAGGGGAGGGTAAGGGAGGGGATGGAGGAGGAGCAGAGGGCTCGAGCAGGGGTTCGGAGGGAGATAAGAGCAGAGGTAGGGGGGAGCGAGGTTGTGAAGGGCTTTGTAGGTGAAGACAAAGAGCTTGTGCAGAATGCGCCCAGGAAGGGGGAGCCAGTGGAGAGAGGAGAGGCTGCACGTGGTCAGAGCGACGGGCTAGGTAGATGATCCTGGCAGCAGAGGTTTGAACAGAGATGAGGGCAGAAAGGTGAGAGCGGGGAAGGCCGGCGAGGAGGTGGTTTTTGATTGCCTTTGTTATTTGTACTGCACCATATAGCCTTTTTGTTGTTTCTTGCAACTTATTACATGCATGAATAATCAGTACTTAGGTAATTGCTTGTGTGGCAGCCCTTTTGAATTTGAGCCCATTGCCAAAAAAACTGCCATGCTGCTGGATGAGCACCCTGATTTTTTATCATATTGGGACCTAGTAGGAGCCATTTTCAGTGAGTGTTGCTCTATACATCAAAATGTACACAGCATCATAGCTAGACAACCCATCATTTACTGTTCTGGGCCTGATCCTACTGCGCTGCCTCCGCTGCAGCTTTGCTGGCCCCGTAGCCCCTGCCCAGCTCTCCTAAGCTGCTACATCACAACTGCACTTGGGACAGCTTCTGCTGCCACAGCAGTGGCTTTGCTGGCCCTGCGGCCACTGCCCGGCTCTCTCAAGCTCCAGCTACCTGAAAGTCTCTAAGGTCTCCTGAAGTCACAGAATCTGTTGCCTCCATGACAAATGACGAGCTTTAAGACACGAGCAAACAGTTATCAAGTAGGAGGCTCCCAAAGCTTTCGGCTCTGCGATCCTGTAAGGACCCGGGGGCACAAAGCCCCGCCCCCAGACATCCCGCGGCAACCCGCCGTCCTGACGGGGGCTCCCACACCACTAGCGCAAACCCCGGGCAACCCCGCACCAGACTCACGCGGGGAAAGCCCTGCAGCACCTCCAGCTGAGCCCCCTGACAGGCTCCTGCCTGTCAGGCGGCAAGGGAACACACCGCCGCTCCTCGGCAAGGCCCCGAGGGGCGGAGCCAAGCAAAACTCCCCGCCGGAAGTAGCCCCGCCCCCGTCACTCAGCGCGACTCCAGCACCGCCACGAGCAGGGAGTTAAAAGCCCGATGCAGGGCTAGCAATGTTGCTGGTGATCGAGCCTTGTGCCCATGAGACTGGCCCCCTTCCTTTTGTGCCTATTGTCTGGAGCTTCGTACGTGTGTCGAGAGCAGTGTGACTGAGCGGAGTGAGTGGGGTGTGCGTGGGTGAGTGTTGTGGCAGCAGGTCATTCGTAAGGTAAGGTTGCAGTCCTTTGGGTTCAGGGGAGCACTATTGCCTGGGTCCCTCCTTGGAACGCTAGCCCTATCCAACCTCCCTCTCCCCCAGGGGCTCGGCACCCCTGCACCCCACCAACCTCACTCCCCCTTCCCTTCCCCCTGATCCCCCATTTCCTCGTGTGTGTGTGGCTACAGCAGCAATTGAGGCATGCGATTACCCAGATGCCCTGTGATGAGTCAGGCTGGGGACTAATCATCCTGTTAGCCCTATCCCACCCTGAGGGCGTGTTTTCCACACAGTGTCTCGCTGCTTCCTCTTGTAAGATTGTGTGTGTGTCTCCCCCTTCTTGGCGGTCTCCTCCTCCACCGCCCAGTGTCCCCGACCCCTTGTCCCCCACTCCCTTAGAATCCCCACAGAATCACCAGCACCCAATCCTTCCCTATATTGAATCCCACCTGGTGGGTCTGCAGGCCATGGAGCAGCTTGCAGCAGACGTCCAGGCGCTAACGCAAATAGTTAAGTCCCTCGCAATGGAAGTGAAGGACCTAAAAGACCAACAGGCAGGGGGGGGGAAGCGCCAGCGGCCCAGGGGGCTGTTGCGGCTCTGGCAGATGCCCCGGTCCCCCTGTCCTGGGAACCTAAGGGGCCCAAAATCACCAAATATGCAGGGGACCGACGACAATTTAGAGGCTTCCTAGCCTTGTGTGAGTTGGCCTTTACTATGCAACCCCACACCTACAACACAGATGCCCGCAAGGTTGCTTTTGTTATTGGGCTCTTGGAAGGCCATGCCCTGGCATGGGCTACCCCACTGCTTACTAGCAAAAGCCCATTGTTGCAGGACTATGATCGGTTCATACAAGAGTTTACCTTTCTATTCGACTACCCCCATAGGGTTCAAGATGCAGAAACGACGATTATGGGGCTCAAGCAAGGAAAAGGGCCCTTGCTTGAGTATGTGACGAAGTTTCAACAACTTGCCGTAGACCTCAACTGGCCAGACCACGTCCTCCAGGTGATGTACTGGCGAGGGCTAAGCAAAGAGCTGAAGGATCAGCTCGCCGTCACCCCCCCTGCCGAAGACCTGGGGAGATTTAGTTACCCTCACTGTTCAAATCGACGAGCGTTTGGGGGAGCGACGGCGGGAGAGGCGGCAAGAAACCTTTCGACCCATAGGACCACGCTTACCGCCCCCCCCCCCGCGAGGGGCGATGCGAGCAGAGAACCAGAGGGGGAGCCTATGCAAATCGGGGCATCACGGGGGCCATTAACTGCCGCAGAACGGGAGCACCGGCGTACATCCCGGCTGTTTTTACTGTGGAGAGCCCTCGCACTTCACACGTGAGTGCCCAGCCCTGCCCCCTACTCGGAGGGACGCGGGAAAAGGCCAGCCCCGGGAGCTATAGGGGGGCCTTCGGGGACAGAACCAACGACCCTACCCCGAAACTCCTGAATCCTAGGCGCGAACCTAGGAGAAGGACAACACCTACGAATTCCAGTCACCCTGAGGGGCGACACCTCCCGGAGTGTGGTTGCCTGGGCACTCATCGACTCTGGAGCATCCGGCAACTTCATGGATCAGGGTTTTTTGCGGTGCTACAACTTCCCGCGTACCTCTCGACAGTCCGCAGAGCAGGTCCACACCATTGACGGATCGCCCCTTAGTTCTGGGCCCCTCGTGTGGCAAACTCCCTATCTCCAGGTCGTCATTGGGACTCACCACGAGTGGATGTGTTTTGATGTGGTGGCATCCCTCATGTTCGAGGTGGTGTTGGGAATGCCCTGGCTCCACAAGCACAACCCTGGAATCCATTGGGTCCAGCGAACCCTGACCTTTGGGACCAAGCATTGCACCACCACTTGCAATAGAAGTCCACCCCACCGAACACTGTTGGCTACAGGAACCGAAGGGGCTGGAGCAAAACTCCCCGCGCCATATGCCAAATTCTACGACGTCTTTAGTAAGCAAGAGGCCGAGAGTCTACCGCCTCATCGGGCCTACGACTGCCCCATTGAACTAATGCCAGGCGCTGAACCACCGTATGGCCGGATTTACGCCTTGTCGGCCCCGAAATTGGAGACCTTGAAAGAGTACAGAGAGGATAATTTACGACGGGGTTTTATCCAACATTCCACTTCACCGGCGGGAGCCCCAATATTCTTTGTCCCCAAGAAAGATGGGGGGCTCCGCCCCTGCATCGATTACCGTGGACTTAACGCAGTGACTATAAAAAATCGCTACCCCCTTCCTTTGATCCCCGAGCTTCTGGATCGTCTCCACGGCGCCAGGATTTTTACTAAGCTTGACCTCCGGGGGGCGTACAACCTTCTGCGCATCCGCCCCGGGGACGAGTGGAAAACCGCCTTCCGAACCCGCTACGGGCACTTCGAGTACCGCGCGATGCCCTTTGGCTTGGCAAACACACCGGCCACCCTTCAGCACCTTATAAACGACGTACTTCGCGATATGCTGGACACCTGCGTGGTAGCATATCTGGATGATATCCTCATCTTCTCCAACACCATAGCGGAACATATCCCCCAGGTACAAAAGGTGCTGCAGCAGCTACGACAATACCGGCTGTTCTGTAAACAGGAGAAATGCGCATTCCACATGACTACCATTGAGTTCCTCAGATTCATTATCTCCCCACAAGGGATTAAGATGGACCCTCGGAAGGTAAGCGCAATTGCACAATGGGTCCCACCCCGGTCCATCAAGGCCTTGCAGCGGTTCCTGGGGACAGCGAACTATTACCGCCAGTACATTGCAAATTATGCCAGTTTAACTGCCCCATTGACAGGACTGCTACGCAAAGGAATAACCTATGAATGGGGCCCCGCGCAGCAACAGGCATTTGAATACGTGAAGGCCACCTTCACTCGGGCCCCCATCCTACAGCACCCGCGCTTCGACCACCCCTTTATGGTAGAAACAGACGCCTCCAGCATCGCCATAGGAGCAGCACTTTTGCAACAAGAACCTGGGGGGGGACCGGTTGTTACCCTGTGCATTCTACTCCCGACAACTCAACAGCGCAGAGAAAAATTACACGGTGTTGGACCGCGAGCTCTTAGCAATCAAAGCAGCCTTTGAGTCCTGGAGGCATTACCTCGAAGGAGCCAAGCACCCCATCACCGTAGTTATGGACCATCGGAATCTCACGTATCTGCACACCACCCGTATTATTAACGCACGACATGGACGCTGGGCCCTTTTTTTTACCCACTTTCATTTTCAGATTCAATATCGCCCCGGCACCCAAAACATCTTAGCTGATGCCCTTTCCCGGTGCACCGAGAACGGGGACCCCCCTGATAAGCGGGGAGAACCCATTTTGGAAGCCCGAACAATGACGGTGAACCTCCTTACCTCCTCCCAATTTCTAAGGTACCCCACCACTCTCGGGTCCGGCCTAGCCCCTAAGTCCCATAAGGGACGAGAGGGGCTCCGGTACTATCAACAGCGACTCGTGGTCCCCCCACGGGCCCGCAAGTCCCTGCGTTCTGGGGACATCATGATGCTCCCCTGGCTGGGCACCCTGGGGTACGGCGGACTCTTGCCTTACTACAAAGGCATTTCTGCTGGCCGACGCTACGCCAGGATGTCGTACAGTACGTTAAGCAATGTGCCACCTGTGCGCAAACTAACGTTCCTCGACACCGACCGCAGGGTCTCCTACAGTTGGCCCCCGTACCGCAAGGACCCTGGCAACGTATTGGTCTTGATTTTATTGTGGAGTTACCCCCCTCCTCTACGTATACGACCATCTTAGTAATTGTCGACCATTTTACAAAGATGGGACACTTTGTAGCTACCTCAGGACTACCTACGGCTAGTGGTACCGCCCAGTTGCTTCTTTACCATGTTATCAAATTACATGGAATGCCCCTGGAGATTGTATCCGACAGAGGATCCCAATTTACGTCGCGACTATGGAAGGAACTATTACAAGGTCTTCGAATAAAACGTAGCTTAACCTCTGGGTACCATCCCCAGACCAACGGATAGGTAGAGCAGGTGAATCAGACGCTTGATCAGTACTTGTGTTGCTACACCGGGTACCACCAAGATGACTGGTACGAACTGCTACCCATAGCCGAATTCACCTACAATAACACTCTCAATGCGTCTTTAGGTAACTCCCCTTTTTTCATTACCTATGGTACCACCCGCCCCTCTGTCTCCCCGAACTGATGGCTTGCTCCGTCCCAGCCACAGGCACCCTTGTCTCCCACATCCGTAAGGCGCAAAACATCGCCCATATGAACCTTCAATGAGCCCGGCAGCAATATAAATTATATGCTGATCGGCACCGACAAGAGGCTCCTCAGTATGCACCCGGAGATTGGGTATGGGTCGATCGTCGAAAATACCCTTCCGCCCGACCATCAGCCAAGCTTGACAATTGATACATCGGCCCATTCCCCATCTGCCGGAAGATTAACGACGTTGCCTATCAGGTAAAGCTACCGGCACAGTACCACATCCATCCTACCTTCCATGTCTCCCAACTAAAGACGGCCCAAGCCCCGCGACAACTTGAAAATAAACGAGTAGAGCCTCTACTGACGTCCCAAGAATATGAGGTCCGACAGATCCTTGACTCGCGTCGGTGGCACGGATGATTATGGTATCTCCTTGACTGGAAGGGGTTTGGCCCCACGGAACGCTCCTGGGAGAGGGCGACAGATGTCCATGCCCCTTGCTTGACACGCCTTTTTCATATCCGCTATCCCCTCAAGCCGCGACCCATGCTCCTGCATCGGCCCTTGAGGGGGGGTGCTGTAAGGACCCGGAGGCACAAAGCCCCGCCCCGACATCCCGCGGCAGCCCGCCGTCCCGACGGGGGCTTCCGCACCACTAGCGCAAACCCCGGACAACCCTGCAGCAGACTCACGCGGGGAAAGCCCTGCAGCACCTCCAGCTGAGCCCCCTGACAGGCTCCTGCCTGTCAGGCGGCAAGGGAACACACCGCCGCTCCTCGGCAAGGCCCCGAGGGGCGGAGCCAAGCAAGACTCCCCGCCGGAAGTAGCCCCGCCCCCGTCATTACGTCGCTCAGCGCGACTCCAGCACCGCCCCGAGCAGGGAGTTAAAAGCCCGATGCAGGGCTAGCAATGTTGCTGGTGATCGAGCCTTGTGCCCATGAGACTGGCCCCCTTCCTTTTGTGCCTATTGTCTGGAGCTTCGTACGTGTGTCGAGAGCAGTGTGACTGAGCGGAGTGAGTGGGGTGTGCGTGGGTGAGTGTTGTGGCAGCAGGTCATTCGTAAGGTAAGGTTGCAGTCCTTTGGGTTCAGGGGAGCACTATTGCCTGGGTCCCTCCTTGGAACGCTAGCCCTATCCAACCTCCCTCTCCCCCAGGGGCTCGGCACCCCCGCACCCCACCAACCTCACTCCTTCCCTCCCCTTTCCCCTGCTCCCCCGTTTCCCCGTGTGTGTGTGGCTACAGCAGCAATTGAGGCATGCGATTACCCAGATGCCCTGTGATGAGTCAGGCTGGGGACTAATCATCCTGTTAGCCCTATCCCACCCTGAGGGCGTGTTTTCCACACGGTGTCTCGCTGCTTCCTCTTGTAAGATTGTGTGTGTGTCTCCCCCTTCTTGGCGGTCTCCTCCTCCACCGCCCAGTGTCCCCGACCCCTTGTCCCCCACTCCCTTAGAATCCCCAGATTCCTTTTTGAGACAAAATATAATCCCATGATCTCAGACAAATACAAGGCAAAGTATCTCCAATATCAGTTGGGATTATGAACCCCCTCCTCCCTGCCTCCCTCCCCCCCCCCAAGAACTGGCAACACTTGACTAGGGCTCTGAGTCCAAGAGTTTGGGAGCCTCCGGTGAAATGGATGAAGAATTCTAGCTTTTATGAGGTCCATCAAGTAGCATATATTCGGTTGTCAAACACAGACTCAGACCATAAATACTATTTTAGGTTTAAACACAATTAACACCAATGTGTATGTTTTTCATGGCATGGGAAATTGTGTGACGGGAGAGGTTGGAGAGATGTGAATGGAAAGACTCTCCCCTCTGGCTCTGGAAAAACAATTTCCCAGTCCTATCGAGTAATTAGACACACTGTCATATTTCTTAGCATTTCCATTCATTCCTGCTGTGCTTCTCATTCTGCAACACAACATGCACCTTGTATACCATCTAGATGCTGTCTTCTGTTAACTGGTTGCCTGTCCTGGTGTTGTGAATCCCTTCATTCCTGCTTGTCAAACTCTAGCACCCAGATGTGGCTCAAATTATATTGCTTGGCAACCTCAGGTTTCTCCAAAAGAGATATCCTGGAGTGCATGAGGACTCAGCCAAAGTCTCCGGAGAAGGAAAAAACAGACTCTGGTTCTTCCTGGAGGCGTGGTATACTATACAAGCAACTAGTAACCCACAAGTGCACAGATGGTCACTGGGTTAGGAACTACCAAGCAACTAGTAACCCACAACTACCATAAATGAGAGAAACCTAAAGGAGAAAGGTCTTCCTAACCAAATTTCTCCTGCCTTGTCTGTATAGCCTAGGTTATATTTAGCGGGAACTGCAAATGGGCTAACTTCCTCTTCCCACAGCTAGGAACACCAGCACAACGTTGAGAATTTAGCAAGTAACTGGAGCTCTGGGATTTGCTGGTTCTCACAGCTGGAAACAAGGTGGAAGCGGTGTGTGATGGGGTGTAGGGAAACAACTGCCCCCAAGAAGTCCAGCCATCAGCTGGATAGGAAGAGCCCCGCAACCCACTCATTGCAGCCAACCCCTAATGAAGAGGAACAATCACTGGCTGGGAAACCTGTTTCAGTGCCCCAAAGAATGCGAGATTGGTTGTCTCCAAATTACACATTTTTTATTCCACAGGCAAGCCACATTTACACTGTTTTTAAACAAATAAGCAGCTGCAGTTCCTGAGGCGGTTTCTTAATGGCGTAGAACAATGGGGTCTTCATAGGTTACAGTGCACTTCCTAGACTCAAAATGGTTTCTACATGTAAAATAAATATTGCAGCAGCTCAAGCATCTGGTTTGTGGAAACCTGTGAATTCCAGCCTGTGGATTCCATGGTTTTCTTCTCTTAATGCTTCCTACCCATGCTAGTTCTCCTTCAATTTGGGATGAATTTTTAAAAACAATTTTCTTTGAACAACAAAAAAAGGCATACAGAAATGACAATGTAAATTTGCTTTTATTTGCTGGCATTTTGATAGCATGCATTATTTTACAGCACCTGTAAACATGGCAGTGAAGCATACTGCTTGAAGTAACTTTGTGGAATGTCTGCATAGTCCCCCTCCCCACTTCCCATTCAATTACACAATACAATTGGAGATGAGACAGACACACATAGTAGGGAGACATCTTTATGGCTAAAAATACTCATAGCAGCGACTTTTAAAAGAGGACTTCTTTTTATTAAATCAAGTCATTGCACGTGGTCATTTATTGCTACAGCAAAAAAGGCCATTAAATAATTATAACACCTTTCATTTGTGATTTAAGTGATTGTCTTGTTCTCCTCATCTGCTACAAGCTTCAATGCAGACAAGGCCATTTGCAGAGCAACCAAGCACAGCACTTTATGCTCTGATCACAGTGAAGAACTAAAAGAATACAGAACCTCTATTTTATCTGGCTCGTTTCTTGTTTTGCATTACTAAGACTTGGGTAAAGAGGTAAGAGTTCTAAAACAAAGGTTTAGTGTTGGAAAAAAGCACTACTACTGCCTAGCAATTCTGGCCGTAAACTTGTGGCTTAAGTCTTCATTTGTGAGGGGGTTAGTTATAGATGGGTTTATCATAGCAAGGAAGCTCAGAAGTATAACTTCCATATCTATGTTATTTACTCTTCAAATTCCATGAAAAATGGATATCAGTCCATCATCATGTGACTGACTTTTTAGCCATTTGCCACTTATTGTAAATCAAGTACTGAAAAGAAATAGCATCCATGGCTACTCTGACCCTAGCGTTTCTATTTTGAGTGATGGATTCTACTGCATTGCTACACAATATTGATACTCCTGTGAATAGAAATCTACATGTTCCCTTGAGAAGCAACACTTATTGGTGAAATTGTCAACCAAAAGGGGCAGGCTTTTACTATCTATATTTCTGGCTGGTTATTAGGAAATGGGGAGGCGACTGTTTAATTGCAGCTGTGGGTGACAGTTGGATTCCTACTGAAGTTAATGTCAAGATGTCCTACTGACTCAACTGGGGTTAAGATTTCACCCAGTATGTTTTAAGTTATTAAAACAGCAGTTTTTCCTGTCTTGATTACAGCTAGAATGCATAGTTGGAGGAGACAGCACCAGATTATTTCCCAGTCTTATTTTGCTCCTTGGAGATACAAGTCCCATTTGTACCCATTTCCAACATTTTTTTAATGGGGAAAAACCCCCAGCATTGTCCAAAGGAGATGTTATGGTCTATTGTGAGACATGCATATATATATATATATAGGAGACATAGTTGAAGGATATATATATATATCCTTCAACTATGTCTCCTTCAACTATGCATTCTAGCCATAATCAAGACAATAATCAAATGCTATGTACAGACAGGAACAAAGGCTATGCACTACAATTAATGTTTTCAGAGGCTCATACAAGATGCGACTTTCACAGCCAGCAATCTGCCATACACGTGCAACTGGATCCCATCCTAAAAGGGATGACATTTACCTGCAGGACTAAGATGGTATCAAATAAGTCACTATGGGCTCTTATTATATAAATACTTACACTTTTAAAAAAGTATTAGACTATAAAATCACAGTATAGTGTGTATGTATGTGTGTGTATATCTATATATGTATCTACACACACATACATACATACACACTATACTGTGATTTTATAGTCTAATACCTTTTAAAAGGTGTAAGTATTTATAAGAACCCATAGTGATTTATTTGATGTCATCCCTTTTAAGATGGGATCCAGTTGCATGTGTATGGCAGATTGATGGCTGCGAAAGTCGCATCTTGTACAAGCCTCTGAAAACATGAATACTACAATTATTGCATAAACATTTAAGCCCTTGATAGACCACTCCATGACTTAAATTTAAATTCACAAAAGCATAGAAATCCATAGGTAAGGTGGATTTTGCATATCATATGTAGTGCAATATCCAGGCACAACAGATTGAGTTAGACATGGATTTCAGCCTTGTGTCTCAGTTTCTTGAGTGTGTGGGGTTCCTTTAAAGTATTAATGTTGTCTGGATATAGATTTTATGATTCAATCCTAAATCCCTTCTGTGAATCCCATAGTGCTAGTGATAAATGTTCTCAGGTAAAGACATTTTTTATTAGATCAGTTATTACAGCTATAGGTGACACATCCGCTTCGTAGCACAAACAAATTCCTATTTCATCACCCAAACTATAAACAGTATATCAATGCTCCCACTGCAGACAGGCACAACAGTGTAAACCTGGGTAGAATGCTAAAATTAAAAAATATACAAATATCTATTCCCTTTTTTGTGATGGGAAAAGTAGTGACTACAATGAGACTACAAGGTTCCTCCTCCTCTCCCAATATACTACTTTACAGATTATTTGTAAAGATATATCACCCTATTTATAGTATAGATCTCTTTTAAAAATTACACTACAAGTATTCGATAAAAATCTATTAAGAACTCCCTCTCCTTTTTATACAGATTCAGTAGTATTTTCAAGCAAACCAGAAAATAAAGAGGTCTGCGATTCCAGCACAGTAAGAAATAAGGCCTCTTTTTATATTGGCAAAAAAAATTACATCATTATCCATTTTAGTTTCTTATCTCTTCAAATATAATTTTATATTCATGTAATTTTTTTCTTTTAAAAAAGACAATGCAACACTAGCATTCATTATTATAAAGTAAAAAATGCTAACTCTTTGTACTGAGACTTTCAATTCCTGGCATGTTAAGGACACCAAGTCTATAGCCCTCTCATGTAGGCATGACTACTTTCTTCAGCTTCAATATTTCCACCTGGAATAGAGAAGAGATAATACATGCTAAGAATGAACAGATGAGTAACTCAGTCCACAGGGATTATTAAAAGACTTTAAAAATAAATAAAGCTATCCTCTCTTTGTAACTAAGCTATGCAAAAGTATGAATCTCAAGAGAGGATATGTGCATTAACAGAATATAAAGCTTGCAACTTTCACACTGCAGAATATCCAGGTCTTATGAGATAAACTTTGAAAAAAGTATGTCGGTATGGTCATGCGTTCTAATCCCTCCCTCTCAACCTTCAAATCTCTCTTGAAAACTACACTAACTGAACAAAATTAGATCCATGGTTGTTGGCTTGGAAGATTCTTCTCCAATATGGTACGTTTGTGCATTATTTTAGGCAGCTGCAAAAGGTATCAATTACTTCATGAAACACAGTACTCTCACAGAATTTCACTCTATAAGATTATTTTTCTACATAGCAGGAACAAAGAAGGGCAAGTTTCAATACTGTTCTAGTCACATTGTTTTATTCAAATATCACTAGAATCTCAATAGTCTGTTTGCAATATTCTGAACCACTTGCTTCAAATTAGAGCGGCAACCGGGCACCCAAAGATTTGGGCACCATCAATGCCCAAACAGGGCCTGATGGACTGCTTGAATGCACCAGCTGGCCTTTGAAAAGTGACAGGCCCCAGCCAGGACTTCTACAGAGCCTAGCTCCCCTGGTACAGGGGGCAGCCTCTGAAACTTACAAGCCGCACCTGGGACCATTGTGGAGCTGGGCTCTGCATTGGTCCTGGCTGGAGTCTGCCACTTTCAAACGGCCAGCCAGCATGTTCGAGCAGCCTGTTGGGTCCTGCTGCAGCACTGATAGTGCCCCTAGGAGGCCAGGTTGATTCAAACACCCCAGTTTTGTTGGGGTGCCCGAATCTTTGGGAGCCTGGTTGCAGCTCTAACTTGAAGCAAATGATTCAGACCATTTGAGAGGCACTGTGGGAGGGAAGTGCTGGCCAGCTTTTGAAAGTGACAGGCCCTGGCTGGGGCTGCTGCAGAGCCAGGTTCCACAGCACACTCGAATGGCACTTGTCAGTTTCAAAAGTGGCTTCCAAGTCGCAGCACCTATCGGAGCACTGCGTGGGGGAAGCCCTGGCCTACACCTTGAAACAGACATGGCCCGGCTGGAGCGCTGAAGAGCCAGGTTCTGCAACATGAAAAGCAAGACGCTTTCTTCAACTCCATTAGACCCCCAAATCAAAAGCTACTACACTTAGTTCAGCTGAACCCAATTCAGAGAGGCTCTGGCTATCAGCACTGTCAAATACACACACATGGTGCAACTCTGTTTGAATGCAGCGCTCATGGCACCAACCCAAGCTTGGTCCTACTGCAGCCTGACGGAACAGGGAAGTCCATCCCCACTGAATCCTGTGAGAACTTGGCATTCTGTGAGGGCAGGGACATGCAAAGGGAAGGGTTAAGGCATCCCGCACCCCTTCTTGATGTGGTCCCGTCCTTATGGAACACCATGACACCCCGGGTCGGTACAAGGACAGGGCCTTGAAGAACCCAGTCCAGCCTGAATGGCTTGGGCTGGGAAGGTATGCATTGTGCTTCCATGATGAGAGCGCCAGGGTGATGGAATGGCTAGGTGTGCAGGACTTGGACCAGGAGGGAGTGAGGGGTCCAGTTCTAGTCTCACCTTAGCCAGAAACTCACTGGGCAACCTTGGGTCAGTCACAATTATTCTCTGAGCCTAACCTACCTCACAGAGTTGTTGTGAGGATTCAAAGTTGTATTAAATTGTTACGTGTAAAGTACTCTGAGTGCTATGGCAGGGGGCGCGATATAAAAATAAAGATTTATTACTATTATTATGCACTCGAGACTCTTCCCTCAAAACTGAAATTACCTCTAAGATACTTCGCATCATCTTCTCTTCCTCCAAGTCTTTTTTTAGTCTTTCCAGTTCTTTCCTATAAGTTAAACACAAAAGTAACTCGGACCTTATTTTCATGCAAAAATAAAAATAGGTGTTGATAAAAGCAATTGCTGGCCTGGAATTACATATAACATTTAGATACAATTCAAAAATGACTAAGTGGATAAAAAATGTAAAGCTTATGTGCTCAATCATCCAAATGATGAAAAAGCACGTGGTGGTTTGATCAGAGAGCCTCCTGCCAACGGCAAGAGAATCTTTCATCTAGCGAGCCTGTGGTCCCCAAACTTTGGTGGTCACAAGCCACTTTTAAAGTTTAAGATTTATGGCAAGTCATGACTTCATTTTGAAATATTATGGCGTAGAAAGATATAGTTGTAAGCAAGTAGAAAATAAATTTTAAAAAGGTTTTGTTTACTTTTAGTTTCTACATTTTTATTTCTGATTTTTAGTGCTCTTGTCTCCTTAAAAATTACCTGCCAGGGTCATTCACCTCGCCTGTTGCTTTGACCATGTGCAGCCCCTCCTCTCCTCTCTTCACTGGCTGCCCCTTCCTGAACGAATCCTGCACAAGCTCCTAGTCTTCACCTATAAAGCTCTTCACAACCTTGCTCCCCCCTATCTCTCTGCGCTAATTTCCCTCTGTACTCNACATCTTCATGAATGTTACACTCCTTGTCTCTCCCTCTGTTCCCCTTCCTCCGTCTTCCCCCCCACTTCTCTCAGATTGTAAGCCCTAGGGCAGGGACCGTGTCTATTCAGTTACTTTGTAAAGCTCCAGGTACATTGCTGGCACTATATAAATGCTTGCTAATAATTATAATAATAATATCATCAACACTACCATAGATGCTTAAATACACTATTTTTTTCCTGCAGCAGCAGCTCAGGGCTCACCCAGCCCTCATGCTCCTCTTTGCAAGAGTCTTTTATCCTTTCCCGTGCCCAATTGGAGGGGCATGCTCTCCCCGTCCCCTCCCAGCTCCTCTAAATATTTTTTATTTGTTTACTGAGTTGTTGTGAGCAACATGTAAAGCGAAACATTTTCTTCAAACCCATTAAACCCCCAAATCAAACGCTGCTACTCTTAATTCCTGGTATCCTGGGGACCACTATGGAGAGGGTGTTCACAGTGGCCACACCAAGGTTCCCCTCTTCTACACGATTCTGTAAGTCCTGGTTGTTCCGTCAGGCTTTTGACGAGGTAGGTTGGGTTGTTTTGAGGGTTAGGGTGGGAAAGTTTAAAAAAAAATAATACATATTTCTTATGACTTCCACTTTTTATGAGATTTAATAGAATTCATATTTGTATTTATTTATATTTGTATTTTTAATTGTTTTATATTTTGTTTAAAATTGTACGCTGCCCCAAGCTGATTTGCAGGAGGGGCGGGGTATAAACTATGCTAAATAAAATAAAATAAACAAACAAATAAATTCAGCAGAACCCAATTCAGATAGGTGCTGGCTATCAGCATTGTCAAACACACACACGGTGCAACCTTATTTGAATGCTCTATTTGGGAGCCATGCCTTACACTGCGTTATAACCAAATTTGTGTTTTTAATGAGGATGCTTAAGTCTTGCAGCTTTGGATGCACTGACCAATCACACTAATCTCAATTGAAAATGAAGCATATTGCATTTTTGGATTAAACATATTGGGAGCCATGCCTTTCACCATGTTATAACAAGGTTGCACTACACTAAGCTATATACGATATACAGATAAATGTAGGTATTCCTTAAAAGGTTATTATTTTAGGGAATATTTTGCAATGCACAGACTTTTCTTACACTTAGTTTAGATATCAAAAAAGCTTGAGCTGGAATGACTAACACAAAGGGTGATTTCAGACGTTACGGTCGGCGCTTTCACCACGGGCCGTGGGGTGGTTTGGACCACGTCTGGTGGTGAAGGGGGGAGCCAACAGACGTCCCCCCCCTTCGCCCCCAGCCGTGGGGACCGCCGAACCATGTGGTGAAAGCGCCCAGCCGTAACGTCTAAATGTATTTATTTATTTCGTTACATTTATATGCTGCCCATGCCCACGGCATCTCGGGGCAGCTTCCAACACAATATAAAACAGTTTTAAAAAACAATTTTTAAACA
>QEPC01006025.1:101479-128544 GCA_003113815.1 Sphenodon punctatus
GTTGTAAACCATCATTGAGGGTGCAGTGAGCATAGACAACCTCCGTTTTGATGAAGGGCAAAAGCGCCTTTAAAGTTAATTCACATGCATGCGAGCTGGGCAGTGCCCCCAGGTCAGCCAAGCCAGGTGGTGTCCTTAGCCCTGCCGGTGGCAATGCTCCCAGGAGAACACAGAGACAAACACCCCTATTTTCATCTGTGAAATGTTGGAGGGTATGAGATCCTAATCTGAATTCAACATTCTTCAAGGTTTATATTTCAAGAAAGATCGTTGATGGTTAGACAAAAGTTTTCTAGTCTAAATTTTAATTCAAGATGACAATTTTATTTTGAAAGTTACCCATTAATTATTATTATAATAAACATTTGTATAGCACCAGCCGCGTACCTGATGCTTTACAGAACAAAGATAAAGAGGTGGTCCCTGCCTACGGCTTACAATCTAAAAAGACAAGGAGGCGGCGACAAGGAGAGGGGACAAAGGGAAGACAGGGAGAAGCAAACAAACATGCAAGCAGCTGTGAAGTCTCAGGTGCATGTGCTTGGTTACAGTTAGGCAGGAGTCTGTAGAGGAGGGCAGACCATAAGTATTAGGGGAAAAACAACTTGCAGGCATTGGGAAAAGCGGCATGGAAGAAGTGGGTCTTGAGGAGGGATCTGAAGGTGCGGAGGGAGGTGAGGTGGATGTGGGTAGGGAGGGAGTCCAGGTATGGGGGGCAGCGAGGGAGAAGGAACGAAGGCGGTTAGGGGAGCATAGGAAACGGGGGAAATTGAGGGAGGGGACAGAGGAGGAGCGGAGGGCGCATGCAGGAGTGCATAAAGAGATTAGGGCTGAGAGACAGGGGGAGTTTGGCTGGGAAGTGTTTTATAGGTGAATACCAGGAGTTTAAACCGGATGTGTTCGGGAGGGGGGAGCCAGTGGAGAGAGGAGAGGAGAGGCTGCACGTGGTCAAAGCGGCGAGCTGAGTGGATGACCTTGGCAGCAGAGTTTTGGATGGCAATAAGGGTGGGCAGGTGAGGACAAGGGAGGCCAGCGAGGAGAGGTTGCAGTAGTCGAGGCGAGAAATGACCATGGCATGAACAAGGGTTTTGGCAGAGGAGAGAGAGAGAAAGGGGCAGATCTGAGCGATGTTATGGAGGGTGTAGCGGCAGGACTTGGCAACAGAGCCAATGTAAGGCTTAAAGGAAAATTGAGTGTCAAAGATGAAGTCCAAGCCATGGGCTTGGGGAACAGGATGGACGGTGACTCCATCGATGCGGATGGACAGGGAAGCGGGAGAGGAAGAGGAGGGAGGAAAAATAAGGAGTTCAGTCTTGGCCATGTTGAGATTGAGCTGGCGTTGGGACATCCAGGCGGAGATGTCAGCGAGACAGTTGACGAGGCGTGAGTGGACAGAAGGGGAGAGATTGGGGGTAGAAAGGTACAGCTGGGTGTGTTCAGCATAGACATGATATTGGAAGCTGTGGGAGTTAACGAGTTTGCCAAGGGAAAGGGTGAAGATAGAGAAGAGGAGAGGGTCAAGGACAGAGCCTTGGGGAACCCCAACTGAAAGGGGGAGGGAGGAGGACCTGGAATTGGGAAGAGATACATTAAAGGAGCGGTCAGAGAGGTAGGAGGAGAACCAGTCAAGGACAGAGCCGCAGAAGCCCAAGGAGCGAAGCAAGTCCAGTAGAGTGAGTGGTCGACAGTGTCAAAGGCAGCAGAGAGGTCAAGGAGGACAAGAATGGAGTAGGGTCGCTTAGATTTAGCAACAAGTAGATTATTGGTGATCTTGGCAAGGTCAGTTTCTGTGGAGTGAAGGGGGCGGAAGTCAGATTGGGGAGGGTTTTCTGAAGTAAAGCCATGAACATAATTCCTACTCCAGCCTAAAAACATTCTTCAAAGATAAAAATACAATTCAAGAATGGTAAAAGCAAACGTCAACAATATCATATCAAACTTTTTCCTACAAAATAAAAACATTTATCGAATCCACAGCACCATATTTTCCATCTTTATCAGCCTCTCTTCCATCTTTATCAACCTATGCAGCAAATTGGCCCTAGGAAGTTAACCCTGCTGCATAACACTGATGAATCTCCTTAAGCCCACCATAGGCCAGAAAGTCCCACAGAACAAACACGTTTTGCAATGCTCTCCAAGGATCAACAATTTTTTGCTCTTGTGCACCAGGAGAAGAGGGAACACACAGAAGATCACCCAGGAAAAAGACTCTGGCACTGAGGTTGCATTTGCACCTTACAGCGGCGTGGCAGCAGCACTCCCACGAGGAGACGATGTGGCAGGGGAAGGAGGCAGACACCATCACAACTTCCGGTGCGAATGGGGTTCTGCTGCAACGATACTCATGAATGACAGGGCTCAAAATCCAGCCCTGTCATTTTCGAGTACTGTTGCAGCAAAACCCCATTTGCACCCAAAGTCCTTCCCCAACTGCTTCTCCTCCTTGTGGGAGTGCCGTCGCAAGGTGTAAATGCGGTATAATTCCTGTCTTGAGCAACTTCGTTAGTCACACTTATTTAGGTCAACACTTACGTTTGATATTAAATAAATGTAACTCTTGGAAAAACTAATGGTGGTATTGTGCACAGCATCTAACTGAATGCAGTGACGTAGTTAGACTCAGGGTAACAAGAACATAAGTAACTGCCATGAGGCTCATATCTAAAAGGGAAAAAAATCAAACATTTTCCCCTATAAACAGATGGGAATATATTCCCTTGAGTACAGATATGCTTCTCCCCCTCCCAACCCAAGCCATATTTAACCCTAAGACAAGTGCACTTTTAAAGCAAGGCTGTTCCTCTCAATCACTGTCACGCATGCCTTGTCTGAAGTGAGCCTCATTCAGTTTACCCTCATCCAAGCCCCAATCTTAGATACTCGTTCTCCTTACTTCCCTAGTCCCAGAAAAACCTTCTTGCTTCAGTTTTCTAGGTTTCTCATTTTACAAAAGAAGCAGTTTTAGAAATAAGCTTTGAGTGTTGTTGTTTTTAAATTAAATTGGTACTACTTGCCATTCTTCGGCAGCATTAATATAGGTGTCTAAACATACAGGCCTCAAATGAGAAAGAGGATTTTGAAACCTTGACACTTGTAGAGGAAAGTCAGTTCAGAAGATTGGTTACACCCTTCTGAAGAGAGGGCAAGATTTGTTGAGCATTCCTTTGGAAAACTGGGAACATTCCCTCTTCTCAAGTGGTTAATAAAGAAAGCTTTCATTTTTAACTGTCCAGTCACAAGATAACGACCCTTAAGCATCTTATTGACCTAGTTTCATGTGCAGTCTGCAATTGAGGAAAGAGGAAGAGGCACCTGGCTGCTACAGGTGTATATACACCTGTCCATAACCCCCGCCCCCCAGGTGCCCCTCCTCTCTCCCCATTGGCCTACCCGTGCCGCTGCCCATGAGCAGGCAGGGAGGAGGGTAAAAGGAACCCTTAGCCCAATCCCTGCCTGGCACCCTGTTCAGGGGGCGAGCAGGCACAAACTCACTCCTCCGCTTATGACGAGGGATATCCCCTACCATGCTCCTCAAATTTGGTTGGGGATGGCACCTCCATATTTGTTTAACCAATTACAATGGAGTAATCACTTTTGCTAAATACTTCTAAAAAGCAATTTAAATAAAGTTTACATACAAGATGTCATTAGAAGGTAGAGTCTGTGTAACCGTGCACATCTGTGGGTCTGTGCTCCAGAATGATATAAATCCCATGTGAGGAAGGACTCCAGAAGTTCTCAAAACTAGACCTTCACAAAGTTTTGCTCAATTCACAAAAGCAAGCTCAACCATCTATCTTAATTGTGGCTGGGATACTCTGGGAAGGAGGACCACAGGACCACGCTCAGTGATGCTGTTGGCCAAAAATTAGTCAATCAGTATATGAACTAGGTGAGAAAACCTGAATAGCACCTGCCTGTAGAGTTTTTGCTACTGACATTACAGAATTGCAGGACCATCACAGCTTAGGATTGAAGTACTTCTAACAAGAGGTAGCTTACTTTCATAAACACTACATAAATTCATCAAAAAACAGCATTTTACAGGTGTTTAAGAAACAAGTCATAATAGCTGCCAACCAAGATCCATAAAACTAAAAGTGAATATAATCAAGAGCATGAAACTTCAGATTGAACTCCAGGAGCCCACCCTCCCCCCCCAAAAAAAGGTTCAGTCGTCAGACTTTATCCTGATACTAAACCATTCTTGCCCCACTACACACCCCTGAACTAGTTGCCAGCCTCAGTTTTCTGGGTGCCAATGGCTCCCAGGCGCCTGCAAATTTTGTGCCCTGATATAATGATCAATAAAAATATCTAAATTGATTGATTAAGCAGAATTTTTTTAAGTTACCGAAAGTGTAACACACCAGGAAGGCATATGGAACAATGAAGAGAGGTTACATAGAATAACTTTAAAAAATACTTTTTGTATGCATCTTCACTAGGGAAAAAATGCAGTCTATTGAATTACATGTGTGTATATTCCAATCAAAGGGTGAAATCAATTCTGGCCTCTTTGAAGCATATGGGAGTTTTGCCATTATCTTCAATGGAGTCAAATTCCCATATTTTAATTTATTTATTTATTTATTTTTTATTTTGCTAAAATTTTTACCCCGCACCCTTCTGCTAATGCTTCAATAGGCTAGGATTTCATCCAGAGTTCATTCTAATATTAGGAAGGTATCTCAATCAAAAGAGACATTCAGAAAAGACTTCACAGCATAGTGTCTTTTAATCTTACCTGTTTCTTTTGAGCTCTTTACTGCAGGGGAATCTACCTCTACTGATTTTGGTCTAAGTGGTAATTGCTCAGAGTCTAACTTTGGTTTCACTACTGGGTCAGTTTCAGATTTCGGTCGCAAGGGAACCACTTCTCCATTAGGTCTGCAATGCAAACACACATCTATTTAGCGTTCGAAACAGAGAAGAATTAAAAGCACATTAAGAGTAAAAGCAAGGAAGACTCAGCTCAAAGAGCTTACAGTTCTAAAATTCTTTGACAGACTGGTTCAAAAACATTAAGGTAGCAAAAAGATAGCTGACATAATTGACAAAACGATAATTGACATTTATGTGCAAACACACTCCAGTTATAGTTTTAAGGCCAAAAGTCTGCCCTCTAAGAGGCATACACAACTTTCATTGACTTTAATATTAGTTTCATTTGCATATTTAAAAGTTCAATGAGGGCCCTTAGTGATAGCATTGTAAGTTGTGCAATAAGTGCTTTCCACAACAGTGCAGTGCTTATAATACATCAAAAGATTAATAGTACCATTTAGCAATATCCACATTTGCGAAGTTAAACATTTAACTCTTTAAATAGTTAACTCTTTATTAAAGAGTTAAATACAAAGTCTCCCTTCCCTCAAAATTTTTGGGCTTTTTTAAGATGGAGTTCTTTCCCCCTGGGACTTAAAAGCCCAGGTTCTTCAAACACTGCTCCCCACACCAGAAGTCAGCTGGGCGTTACTGCTAACAGCAGCACCTGAAGCTCCTGCATGTTTGGATAAGGGAATTGGCAAGTCACGGATTATTGGGGACTTAAAAGTCTCCGTCTCCAAACATGCAGAAGTCACGGGTGCTGCTGTTTGCAACAGTGCCCGGCAACTTCCGGTGTTAGGAGCAGCATCAGAATTCCCAGCGTGGGAGTTTGAAGAACCCGGGTTTTAAATAAGGCAGCTACGTCTAAAAATGCCCTTATTGTTGAAACACAGAATCACCTTCTCTTAGGGCAATAGTCCCGAGGCCAGCTCCAACTTTCAAGACAATCTGAAAAGGCCCACAGGTCTAGTAAAACTACTGAACTGTGTTTTAAGATTTGTATTGTAGATTTGACTTTAGTTATATTTTTACTTGGCAATGATGAAAATATCATCCCTGCTATGCCATTTTCCAATAAAATTAAGGTTTACATTTTAAATTCATGTTCTTGTGACCGCAAACATGCAATTTCAATATGTGTTCCTTTGATATTTCATTATCTGGTCCTTGGAGGAAAGGTTAAATCTCAAGTTTTTAGGATATTAGAACGGTTATAAAAAGTTTACTAGATTTTTTTTTAAAATTTATAATCATGCAGATTTTTTTCATTCGTATACTTCAGAGATAGCTGAACTCGTTTTAATGAAACTTGGAAATTAGTCGTAAATATTTCAGAATGAAAAGTGAAAAGAAAAAGTTTCAGAAAGTTGCGAGTCCTTGAAAACTGATTAGAATGAAAATCAGCATGAAACCATAGCAAGCAATAAGGTTGCTAAGGTTTAAAATGCTCCAAGGGAAAGATCGATCCAGCTGATTTAGGGAGGGAGTGGACAGAAAGAATTTAAAGATTCCGTGAGAGATACTGAGGGGTCTAATTGGTGGCTACTTTTCTAGAGAACTCGGACATCAAAAAGGACTTTTGCATGTACTCCATGACCGTTTCATCCCAAATAATCTTGAGAACTCCCTCCAATACAGTAACAAATGTCTTAAGTACAGTACTTCAGGGTTCTTCCACACAGCATGTCACAAGATGGTCTCACCATATTCTGTCATTAACTATGCTTTCTGAGTGGCCATAAGGCATGTGCTTTGTACAGGTCAAAGCTTCTGCAATCTAAAAAGACAGATTCAAACCTTTGTACAGCACAAAGTTAGGTTCTGTTTGATCCATTTCCAAACCATCGGCCAGTCTCTAATCTCCCATTTTTAGGGAAGGTTATTGAACGGGTGGGTGGTGGCCCATCAGTTGCAGGTACATCTAGACTGTATCAGTTTTCCAGATCCCTCATAGTCAGGTNCCAGGTTGTTTAGGGGTTTATAGGTTAAAACCAGCACCTTGAATTGTGCCCAAAAGACTACTGGCAGCCAGTGCAGCCTCCAGAGCTCTGGCGGTATGTGCTCCCGTTGACCTGTCCCCAACAGAAGGCGAGCCAAAGCATTCTACACCAACTGCAGCTTCCAAACAGTCTTCAAGGGCCCCACATAGAGAGCAGTACAGTAGTCTAGCCTCGAGGTTACGAAGGCATCGATGACGGTGGCCAGATCCAAATTCAATAGAAAAGGTTACAGCCTTCTCACCAGATTAAGTTGGTAAAAAGCACTCTGAGCCACCACCACAATCTGACAATCCAGGCAAAGCAATGGATCCAAGAGCACCCCATGGGCGCAAACCTGACTGACCAAGGGAACGCAGACTCCCTCAATGACAGGGATTCCCACCTCCCCCAGGTCACAGGGTCGGCCAACCATCACCACCTCGGCCTTGTCTGGATTCAGCCTCAATCAGCTTGCCTGCATTCAGTCCCCTATGGCAGCCAGGCACCGGGTAAGCACCAAGACTGCAGGACCTGAGATGAAAAGAAGCGATAGAGCTGGGTGTCATCCACATATGGAGGACGCCTCACTCCAGATCTCTGAACAATCTCAGTCAGGGGCCTCAGATACAGCAACAGGAGTGGAGACAAGATAGAACCCTGCGGGACCACCACAAAGAAGCTCCCAAAGGGACGGCGAGCCGGTTACATTACATTTAAGGTAAAGTAACACAACCAATTGCCATCATGATGCACTGAAGAACGTCAAGAGCCTTTTATGTGCTTTCTCTCTTTAAGTAACATTCATGTTGTAATGTAACAATGAAGGTATCTCCGTGTCCAGGATGCTGAGCATGTAACTGCAAACCAGTGAAAATAAAATAACATTCATGAGGTCTCTAAACAATGAGACACAGACTTACTTGGGCATAGGTGGTGGTAAGACTGGTTTATCCGGTCGCTTTGAATGCAAAAGCCCAGCTCGCAAGATATTATTTGTCTTGTTTGGTGGAATAGGCTTCTTGGGTGGTACTTGGGGAGCTAATGGCTTAGAAGGCTTCTGATCCAGAGCTACTTTTTCATCTGATAAAGTAAAACACCAAAAAAAATTAAAAGAAACTACTTAAGTATATTAGGACTAGCCTAGGCTTGCTTTTTGTACCAGTATAACTGAACCAGTGGGGCTGGTTGATGTGTTGGTCTCAAAAGTAAGAGACGGAGACAAAATAGTTTAGATGATATATTTTATTGGACCGACTGCTGCTGTTGCAAGTGTGCCGGCTTTGAGGCTATACAAGGCCTTTTCTCAGGCATGTTAAAAGTCTGAACTTTAGACAGCCTGCTGCTTATTCTCACCTTATATGTTTCTGCTTTATATTCAGTTCCTTTGATAAACAAGTTTCCTTCCCCTGGAAAGATGCTTTCTAACACTCCTTCCCTAAATGTTTGCTCTTGCATAGTTCTTTATCTGCATTTACTGTTATCTAGTGATTTGGGGTTTTATTTTAACATTATCAATTATTTTTAACCTCATTTTTAAATGTCTGAAATCTATGTTCTGACTTGTTCCATGCTTCAAGATAGGTCTAGGGTAGCCAAACAGCTTGCATACTCTCACAAACAGTAGTTGATCTAATAATAGATATNGACTTTATCCTGATACTAAACCATTCTTGCCCCACTACACACCCCTGAACTAGTTGCCAGCCTCAGTTTTCTGGGTGCCAATGGCTCCCAGGCGCCTGCAAATTTTGTGCCCTGATATAATGATCAATAAAAATATCTAAATTGATTGATTAAGCAGAATTTTTTTAAGTTACCGAAAGTGTAACACACCAGGAAGGCATATGGAACAATGAAGAGAGGTTACATAGAATAACTTTAAAAAATACTTTTTGTATGCATCTTCACTAGGGAAAAAATGCAGTCTATTGAATTACATGTGTGTATATTCCAATCAAAGGGTGAAATCAATTCTGGCCTCTTTGAAGCATATGGGAGTTTTGCCATTATCTTCAATGGAGTCAAATTCCCATATTTTAATTTATTTATTTATTTATTTTTTATTTTGCTAAAATTTTTACCCTGCACCCTTCTGCTAATGCTTCAATAGGCTAGGATTTCATCCATAGTTCATTCTAATATTAGGAAGGTATCTCAATCAAAAGAGACATTCAGAAAAGACTTCACAGCATAGTGTCTTTTAATCTTACCTGTTTCTTTTGAGCTCTTTACTGCAGGGGAATCTACCTCTACTGATTTTGGTCTAAGTGGTAATTGCTCAGAGTCTAACTTTGGTTTCACTACTGGGTCAGTTTCAGATTTCGGTCGCAAGGGAACCACTTCTCCATTAGGTCTGCAATGCAAACACACATCTATTTAGCGTTCGAAACAGAGAAGAATTAAAAGCACATTAAGAGTAAAAGCAAGGAAGACTCAGCTCAAAGAGCTTACAGTTCTAAAATTCTTTGACAGACTGGTTCAAAAACATTAAGGTAGCAAAAAGATAGCTGACATAATTGACAAAACGATAATTGACATTTATGTGCAAACACACTCCAGTTATAGTTTTAAGGCCAAAAGTCTGCCCTCTAAGAGGCATACACAACTTTCATTGACTTTAATATTAGTTTCATTTGCATATTTAAAAGTTCAATGAGGGCCCTTAGTGATAGCATTGTAAGTTGTGCAATAAGTGCTTTCCACAACAGTGCAGTGCTTATAATACATCAAAAGATTAATAGTACCATTTAGCAATATCCACATTTGCGAAGTTAAACATTTAACTCTTTAAATAGTTAACTCTTTATTAAAGAGTTAAATACAAAGTCTCCCTTCCCTCAAAATTTTTGGGCTTTTTTAAGATGGAGTTCTTTCCCCCTGGGACTTAAAAGCCCAGGTTCTTCAAACACTGCTCCCCACACCAGAAGTCAGCTGGGCGTTACTGCTAACAGCAGCACCTGAAGCTCCTGCATGTTTGGATAAGGGAATTGGCAAGTCACGGATTATTGGGGACTTAAAAGTCTCCGTCTCCAAACATGCAGAAGTCACGGGTGCTGCTGTTTGCAACAGTGCCCGGCAACTTCCGGTGTTAGGAGCAGCATCAGAATTCCCAGCGTGGGAGTTTGAAGAACCCGGGTTTTAAATAAGGCAGCTACGTCTAAAAATGCCCTTATTGTTGAAACACAGAATCACCTTCTCTTAGGGCAATAGTCCCGAGGCCAGCTCCAACTTTCAAGACAATCTGAAAAGGCCCACAGGTCTAGTAAAACTACTGAACTGTGTTTTAAGATTTGTATTGTAGATTTGACTTTAGTTATATTTTTACTTGGCAATGATGAAAATATCATCCCTGCTATGCCATTTTCCAATAAAATTAAGTTTTACATTTTAAATTCATGTTCTTGTGACCGCAAACATGCAATTTCAATATGTGTTCCTTTGATATTTCATTATCTGGTCCTTGGAGGAAAGGTTAAATCTCAAGTTTTTAGGATATTAGAACGGTTATAAAAAGTTTACTAGATTTTTTTTTTAAATTTATAATCATGCAGATTTTTTTCATTCGTATACTTCAGAGATAGCTGAACTCGTTTTAATGAAACTTGGAAATTAGTCGTAAATATTTCAGAATGAAAAGTGAAAAGAAAAAGTTTCAGAAAGTTGCGAGTCCTTGAAAACTGATTAGAATGAAAATCAGCATTAAATCATAGCAAGCAATAAGGTTGCTAAGGTTTAAAATGCTCCAAGGGAAAGATCGATCCAGCTGATTTAGGGAGGGAGTGGACAGAAAGAATTTAAAGATTCCGTGAGAGATACTGAGGGGTCTAATTGGTGGCTACTTTTCTAGAGAACTCGGACATCAAAAAGGACTTTTGCTTGTACTCCATGACCGTTTCATCCCAAATAATCTTGAGAACTCCCTCCAATACAGTAACAAATGTCTTAAGTACAGTACTTCAGGGTTCTTCCACACAGCATGTCACAAGATGGTCTCACCATATTCTGTCATTAACTATGCTTTCTGAGTGGCCATAAGGCATGTGCTTTGTACAGGTCAAAGCTTCTGCAATCTAAAAAGACAGATTCAAACCTTTGTACAGCACAAAGTTAGGTTCTGTTTGATCCATTTCCAAACCATCGGCCAGTCTCTAATCTCCCATTTTTAGGGAAGGTTATTGAACTGGTGGGTGGTGGCCCATCAGTTGCAGGTACATCTAGACTGTATCAGTTTTCCAGATCCCTCATAGTCAGGTTTTTATCCAGGTTATGGCACCGAGACCGTGCTTGTGGGTTTGGTTAACGGCCTAGCAAGTGTAACTAGATAGGGGATATTCGACCCTACTGGTTCTACTTGATCTCTCGGCGGCTTTCAACACTGGGAAACGTGAGGTGTTGGTGACTTGCCTACAGGACCTTGCTGGGGTGTACAGGACAGTATTGCAGTGGTTACATTCCTTCCTGGCAGACAGATCTCAGTGGGTGGTCCTGGGGGATTGTACATCTTCCTCTTGGGGGCTTCCTGTCTGAGGTCCCGCAGGGATCCATTCTGTCCCCTCTCCTGTTTAATGTGTATATGCATATCAACAATAGCAGAGCAGTATACAGATACTGAAAACAACGAAGAAACAACTGCTCTGGGGTAGGAGGCATAGGACCTTGGTTCAAGAATCCATTATTAATAATAAATCAATAGGAAACATATATTGAATTAAGAATCTATTATGGACAAAATAGAACTACAGTCTTTAAAGTCCCAGATGGGTGCTATTAAAGAGATACATAAATGCGAAAGAACACAATATTACGACGAGTGTTCAAAGTAATGGTGGTAGCAGACAAGCCATAAATACAAAAATAGAAATAGTAATAACAGAGACAAACGATTAAAATACTGATGTTTTGCTCATGTAAGTGGCTTCTTCAACAGGTGAATAAATTCAAATAGAGTCTCTTATGATGAGTTTCACATTAGATCCCTTGTGATATATATATTTCTCCAGTTATATGGGCTACTGCTGTAACCAATAAGAATTATAGGATTTAAAACAAAGCATAGTAACAGAGAACTATATTGGCAGCTCTAAAGTGCATATGAAGCTGCCACTCTCTGTTCATATGCATATCACTTAAAAGTCTGTGATAAGTATTCAATGTTAGTTTTCAAGAGGAGAGCATTTTGCATATAATAATATTTTATGCCTTTTCTTTGTCATCATATTTATCCATGCAGTTTCCAATGTATACAAATCTATCCCTCTCATGGTCCAGTTATTTATTAGAAACAGTCTGTTTAATAAGTCCTCAGAGTTCGATAACAGTTGACTCACCAAACTAAACAGTTCTATTGTTCCCCTTTTTCATCGCTTGTCTTTTATCCAGCAGTAAGAACCTATTCGTCATACCAAAAGGTGGTGTTATTAATCCAAGAAGTCTGCAGAGTATCAGATTTTATACTGCTCCAAGTATAAATAATAAAATGCACCAAGCTGGTAGGGATGTATCAAAAAGCCTGACTCTACCGGTGGGAGCAGGAGCATCACGTTCTCCCTTTGTAAGAGTTAAAGCTTACTGCTGCCATAATGATTACTCCGTATCTGAGCCTACTTGTAGGAAGAGCGTTCGGTGTTAAATCACATGTTCGTTAATTGAAGCTTCAATTAGTAACTATTTGCAGATGTTCCAGATATCTTGCAAAGTATCGGTTTATTGAGAGGGTCTAAAACTCTTCCACTGCAAGAACTTCTAAGAAGTATGTGAATATAGCTAAAGGGTCTTATCTTTATTGATAAAATGGCCAATCACGAGCAGTAAGCTTTAACTCTCACAAAGGGAGAACGTGATGCTCCTGATAGAATCCCATCAGTAGAGTCAGGCTTTTTGATACAGCCCTACCAGGTTGGTACACTTTATTATTTATACTTAGAGTAGTATAATATCAGATACTCTGCAGACTTCTTGGATTACCACCACCACCTTTTGGTATGACAAATAGGTTCCTACCGCTGGATAAAAGACAAGCGACGAAAAAGGGAAAAAAAAGAACTGTTTAGTTTGGTGAGTCAACTGTTACTGAACTCTAAGGGCTTATTAAACAGACTGTTTCTAATAAATAACTGGACCATGAGAGGGATAGATTTGTATACACTGGAAACTGCATGGATAAATATGACAAAGAGGAGACATAAAATATTATATGTAAAATGCCCTCTTCTTGAAAACTAATATTGAACACCTATCACAGACTTTTAAGTGATAAATTGGCATTAGTTAAAACTCACCATAATACCTACGCAATATTATGGATAGATTCATAAATATTATGTTGTGGGAGATAATATATCTATTGCATATGAAGCTGCCAATATAGTTTTCTGTTACTACGCTTTGTTTTAAATCCTATTGGTTACAGCAGTAGCCCATATAACTGGAGAAAAATATATATCACAAGGGATCTAATGTGAAACTCATCATAAGAAACTCTATTTGAATTTATTCACACCTGTTGAAGAAGCCACTTATGTGAGCAAAACGTCGGTATTTTGATCATTTGTCTCTGTTATTACTATTTCTATTTTTGTATTTATGGCTTGTCTGCTACCACCATTACTTTGAACACTCGTTGTAATATTGTGCTCTTTCGCATTTATGTATCTCTTTAATAGCACCCATCTGGGACTTTAAAGACTAATTCTATTCTATTTTGTCTATAATAGATTCTAAATTCAACATATATGTTTCCTATTGCTTTATTATTAATAATGGGTTCTTGAACCAAGGTCCTATGACTCCTACCCCAGAGCAGTTGTTTCTTCGTCGTTTTCAGTAATGTGTCTATGCAGCTGCGGTGGCAGGTTGTGCGTCGATGGGGGGGGGAAGCAGCTGTCATCAGTATGCTGATGATACTTAAATCATACCTCTTTTTTTCATCTGACCCAGGCCCTGCAGTCTCGCTGCTCTTCATGTCTGGCAGTTGTGGGGGATTGGATGAGGTCTAGCCGCCTGAAACTAAATCCTGACAAATCAGAGATGATGCTCATTGGCAGGGCCAGTGATCTGGGCAAGGTGGGGCTACCTGTCATTGACGGGGGTCTGCCGTGCGTTGGCATCTCTGGTGCGGAGCTTGGGGGTACTCCTAGAACTGCAGTTGCGCCGGGATCTACAGGTATCAGCTGTGTCCAGGGCTGCCTTTCGCCAGTTACATCTAGTGAGACAGCTCCATCCTTATGTCTCAGACTCCGACCTCGCCACCCTCATCCATGCGATTGTCACCTTGAGGTTGGATTACTACAATGAGTTCTACACACCTGGGGCTGCCCATGGTGATGGTCCAGAGGCTGGAACTGGTGCAGAATGCGGCAGCCCATCTGCTTACTGGTATGGGTCACCGGGAGCACATTACACTGGTGCTCTGGGCTCTGCACTGGCTGCCTATAGTCTTCTGGGCCCAATTCAAGATGCTGGTCTTGACCTATAAAGCCCTACACAGCCTAGGGTCTGGCTATCTGAAGGATCACCTCACTTCCTGGGCCCTGGGGCATCTCCTGCGGTTGTTGGGGGGCTCCCTCCTGGAGGTTCCTCACTATAAGCGGGTGGGGTGTTCTTGGCAACTGCTCCGGCACTGTGGAACTCATTCCCGGTGGGGATCCGTCTCAGCCCAAACCACCTTGCGTTCCAGTGTTAGTACAAGGTGGTTCTAGGTAGGGGTGAGTTTTTGTACTTTTAGTCTTCATTTTATGCACACTTTGCATTGAACTTATAGCTTTTACTGTATTGTTTATTTTAAACTGCTTTAATATTGTATTTTCTGTTTATTTAATTGTGTGGTAAGCTGCCTCAAGCTGCCAGAGACAGGAGGTGATGGGGTATAAAATTATAAATAAAATAAATAAAGTTCCACCCAACATTTACAACATACTAATTTAATTTAATTTTATTTATTTTTTACATTTTAACCCCACCATTCTCCAAAGACTCAGGGCAGCTTACACCATAAAACAATATAAAATACAATCAAATACATTTAAAATCCCTTAAAACCCTAACATCAGCCCAATCCTGACTTTTAAATAAATATTTTTAAATAAATAAATAAATAAATAAAACAAACACCCCACCGGCCACCCACCAATCCTCCTCCCCTCTACCGAAGCCAAGCCAACCCTATTCCTGTGCACCAAACGTCTGCCCAAACAAAAAGGTCTTACATCTCCTTCTGAAGACAAACAGGCTCGGGCTTAGGCAGATCTCCAAGGGGAGGGAGTTCCATAATTGTGAAGCAGCAACCGAGAATGCCCCTTTGCGCTCCCTCATAGCAACTCTATGGATAGTTGGTACTCGCAAGATGGCACTCCCGGGTGACCTCAGAGACCGTGAAACCACTTAAGGGAAGAGGCGGTCTTTCAAATACCTGGGGCCCAGGTTGTTTAGGGGTTTATAGGTTAAAACCAGCACCTTGAATTGTGCCCAAAAGACTACTGGCAGCCAGTGCAGCCTCCAGAGCTCTGGCGGTATGTGCTCCCGTTGACCTGTCCCCAACAGAAGGCGAGCCAAAGCATTCTACACCAACTGCAGCTTCCAAACAGTCTTCAAGGGCCCCACATAGAGAGCAGTACAGTAGTCTAGCCTCGAGGTTACGAAGGCATCGATGACGGTGGCCAGATCCAAATTCAATAGAAAAGGTTACAGCCTTCTCACCAGATTAAGTTGGTAAAAAGCACTCTGAGCCACCACCACAATCTGACAATCCAGGCAAAGCAATGGATCCAAGAGCACCCCATGGGCGCAAACCTGACTGACCAAGGGAACGCAGACTCCCTCAATGACAGGGATTCCCACCTCCCCCAGGTCACAGGGTCGGCCAACCATCACCACCTCGGCCTTGTCTGGATTCAGCCTCAATCAGCTTGCCTGCATTCAGTCCCCTATGGCAGCCAGGCAAGACTGCAGGACCTGAGATGAAAAGAAGCGATAGAGCTGGGTGTCATCCACATATGGAGGACGCCTCACTCCAGATCTCTGAACAATCTCAGTCAGGGGCCTCAGATACAGCAACAGGAGTGGAGACAAGATAGAACCCTGCGGGACCACCACAAAGAAGCTCCCAAAGGGACGGCGAGCCGGTTACATTACATTTAAGGTAAAGTAACACAACCAATTGCCATCATGATGCACTGAAGAACGTCAAGAGCCTTTTATGTGCTTTCTCTCTTTAAGTAACATTCATGTTGTAATGTAACAATGAAGGTATCTCCGTGTCCAGGATGCTGAGCATGTAACTGCAAACCAGTGAAAATAAAATAACATTCATGAGGTCTCTAAACAATGAGACACAGACTTACTTGGGCATAGGTGGTGGTAAGACTGGTTTATCCGGTCGCTTTGAATGCAAAAGCCCAGCTCGCAAGATATTATTTGTCTTGTTTGGTGGAATAGGCTTCTTGGGTGGTACTTGGGGAGCTAATGGCTTAGAAGGCTTCTGATCCAGAGCTACTTTTTCATCTGATAAAGTAAAACACCAAAAAAAATTAAAAGAAACTACTTAAGTATATTAGGACTAGCCTAGGCTTGCTTTTTGTACCAGTATAACTGAACCAGTGGGGCTGGTTGATGTGTTGGTCTCAAAAGTAAGAGATGGAGTCAAAATAGTTTAGATGATATATTTTATTGGACCGACTGCTGCTGTTGAGAGTGTGCCGGCTTTGAGAGCCTTTTCTCAGGCATGTAAAAAGTCCGAACTTTAGACAGCCTGCTGCTTATTCTCACCTTATATGTTTCTGCTTTATATTCAGTTCCTTTGATAAACAAGTTTCCTTCCCCTGGAATGATGCTTTCTAACACGCCTTCCCTAAATGTTTGCTCTTGCATAGTTCTTTATCTGCATTTACTGTTATCTAGTGATTCGGGGTTTTATTTTAACATCATCGATTATTTTTAACCTCATTGTTTTTAAATGTCTGAAATCTATGTTCTGACTTGTTCCATGCTTCAAGATAGGTCTAGGGTAGCCAAACAGCTTGCATACTCTCACAAACAGTAGTTGATCTAATAATAGATATATGAACTATTATATATACCAGGGTATATATAATAACAACAACATACATATACCAGGGTAGCTTGTTCCTCAAGATTTTTTTTTAACCTATATAACTACACCAGTACGAAGAGCGAGCACAGGTCTGCCTTTTAGTATCTCCATTTCCAACTAGCATTTTTTCCTCTAACTTTCTGCAGTGCTAACACAATGGTTCCTTGGAAACTTGACATGACATCAGCCACCTAAGTTTTCACTTTTTAATTTTATCTAAAGCTATCCAACTGAACACAATAGTAAACACAGACATATTACAGCAATTTCTGCAAAGACATTATGGTAATAAGCTGTGGAACAACAACAGTCCAAAGTGTGCGTGGGTGTTTTGTGCAGGAGAAGAAGAAAAGAGAGTTTTGTCCTCGCCCCCACACCCCCAAGTTCCCCGCCCTGAAAATAAGTTAACAAAATTGAGACTGTTGTCTCTTATGTGCCAAACTGGGGCTGGAATATCTCTTCTCCATCCCACCTGACTTTATACACCTGGTAATAAGTCAGTGATTAAATGCAGCAATGTACTATAAAAAACAAACACCACCCTGATCTATTTCCTTGTGCACAGCAGTCAACAGTAGCAAGTCAGCTGCGCACACAGATGAGTGAACCCTTTCTATCACTTATGCCTACCCCCAATAACATTTGACTTTTATTTTTTTTAAAAGGTAGACCAATCACTTTCTTCCACACACATAGTCAAGAACAGGAGCGATCTACAGATAAAACACTTCTTTATGCATTTAAGGTTTTAATCTTTTGGGGCAAGATCTTCCTACACGCACACCCTTGTTGCTAGTTAGAGACAGTCACACAAAAATCCAACATTTAAGCAGGACACCTAAAGCTTCCACAGTAATCGTTGTGCAATTAAAATCTGCCCAGAGCAATTGGCAAGGGGGAAACAAATCACTTATTGTAATACTGGGCAGTTTACAGAGTACATACATTATATCTTCAGACCAATTTGCAAACATTTACCAGTTGCTTCTCAACATCCCCATGGTTGCAAACCTATTCTTTTTTTTAAATAGGTGACAAAATAGGAAGCGACAGTAAATGACTTGCTGCAGCCTACACAGTCAGGATTAGAAGTTCCAGGCTATGTACAGAAGGCTGAACCCAATGCAATATTACCTCACTGCAATTTTTGAAGAATTTATAACGTGGAGGGAAACGTCACAGCAATACATCAGTACAAGAGCTCAGTTTGTTACCACACAAGTGATAATTGATATGGCCGATAACACAATTGTCAGTGCTGAGGTGCTTGGATAATTGCAGTTTTGCCACTTGGTGGTGCTAAATGATTACAAAAAAGCACAAAAACAAAAAGTAGGTGTGTAGTACTAGTATATTGGGACTCTGTTTTCATTCTATGCCAAACTGGATTGTTTTCTAGTTTATATTTGGTACTGGTGAAAACAGTGTTCAGCCAACAACTGTGAAAAGCAAAATAGTGTAAAACCAAAGGGAAATTGCTCTAATATACAAATACAATTTGATGGCATTTTCTACTTAACACAAAACTAACCTGAAGGGGAAGGCTGAAACAAGTCAAAAAGAAGAACATAGCAGCTTTTAATTTGCCATGTTACACTTAGATATTGCAACACATAACCACCACAAACGTATCAGATACTTCTGTGATACAAAGATATACACACACTGTTAATCTACAGTTCTTAACATTAAATAAAAAGGTATTAAGAATATATAGCTAATGATTACGTTGTGGAAAACAAAGGGCCTAAAGAAAAAATGTTTGCAGGTAAAGTAAGAGTTCCTGGTGCTAAAAGCTATTAAGTGTGCTTTCGCTATTCTTCCATAAAAGAAAAGGGCTACATTTATTATTATTATTAGCAAGCAATGTACCTGGCACTTTACAAAGTAATGGAATAGACATGGTTCCTGCCCTTAGGGGGGGGAGAAGATGAAGAAAGGGAAACAGAGGGAGAGACAAGGCATGCAACATTCATGAGGTCCCAGGTGCACGTGCTTGGCTTGGTTACATCGAGAATTAGGTCCGTGTGGTGAGGATATGAGTACACAGACCTCAGGTAACAGACTGTACTGGGTGGAGGGTATCAGCAGGAGTTAGGTGAGGGGAGTGAGGAGTCGGGGAGGGCAGAGCAGAAGAGATGGGTCTTGAGGAGGGATTTGAAGGTACAAAGGGACGGGGCGAGGCGGATTTATGTTTACCAATTCAGTAGCTTGAATTAATTACTGAATAAAGTTCAAAATTAATTATGAGTGCTCTCTGTATAACTTAAGCAAGGATAATTCCACCACTATTTACTATTTATGACTAGTAATGGCAGGGCAGTGATTGCATAGTGCTATAGAAATTTTTGTTGCTGTTTAGATTTCAAGCTTTTGAAACATGGCACATCTTTTAATTTGGTGCTATTAAGAGTGCCTGAAACAATGGGGGTTTAAGTCCTTGTCTTGGACTCCAAGAAATGACTGTAAAACAAATTAGTAAGAACAACAATATTCATTACGTTTGTTCCAAAATTATTTTTAAAACGATGAACTGAAATGCTAGAAAATATACATGTTCACCCTCCATTTCTTTCTTATAACTTTCCTTTGTGACAAGTAATTAGTGAAACCTAGTTATGTAAGGATAATGATAAGGCAGTAACCAAGTTTACTTAAGTTATGCTTTGTACCCTCATTATAATGCTCTTTTTATTTTTATTTTTAAAAGAAAAAAAACACACCAGCAAACTCTTCTCTATTACAAATGTAACAGCTCCTCCTCTGGCATTGTCACCTTGGGTATTTTCAGATGTGACCGTGCAGTGCCCGGGGCTCTCACCCGGGGCAGGATCTGGCCCAGCTGCCGAACAGACATGTCGGTGGCACACGCCAGGGAAATGGCGGGGTGGCATGTGGACATGGGTCTGCAGGCCACACACCCAACGCTACTGAGCGCGGCCCACCCTCCTCCCTGATGGGTGGCCACAGTGGCCTACGAAGCTGCTACGTCCTCCTGGAACAGCCCCGGAGCAGGGTCAGATAGATTGGGCCATCCAATTGTGATGGTCCGCTCTACTCTTGTCTGGGGATGCTTTGCATGGGCCATGGCAGCACTTAGCCTACGCTATGCATCGACGATGGGCCCAAACCACAGACCGGGCTAAAAATCGCCACAGCCTGTGTTTACCTGGGTCCGGCCCAGGTAAACATCTGGTGAACCGTTTCAAATGTGACAAGACAATGGGTGGCTATGCAGGTCAAGGCGTGGCCACCGTGGTACTGTCACATCTGAAAATACCCCATGTTCGCCATTTTGTTACAATGAACACTTTATTATAAAGAACAAAGGCTTTGATCCCAAACAATCTTCTACAGCAAAGACACACTATAGTATTGCAAATTAAACTTAACAGCCAATGGCTCAAATTCAGGCCTGGTGTTGACTTCAATTATTTAGTCTTAGAGAAGATCAACAATTTGTTCCCTCTTAGTATCCAAAAGCTGTCTGTTTAATACCCATCCTGCATATGGATTACAGCAAGGTTTATACAGCAGGTTATAAAGTTGTACAGAAAACCAAACATGCGTTGAAGGGGCTCATTTCAAGGTAAGTGCTTCAAAATGCTTTTCTGGCCATATCCTATAGCCAAGTGTGATTAGTAGCAGTTGCATAACACAGCATCTTGATATATTAGCACCAAACTGCTGTACCAATAACATTTCTTTTTCCAAGTCATATGAAGCAGATTGATCTACTTGGCTGACAAACAGCACTGTAAGAGCTTCATTATGCCATATAAAACTGAAGTCTGTACGAAACAAACTCATTTTCCTAAATACAATGATATTCTCAAGTAACATGTTATCTTTAGTTCATAATGAAACAATTTCCCCCCTACAAATTCAACTATTTAAAGCTAGCATTAACGCTTTCTAAACCTGGAGCACAGCATGCATATGTATATTACAAATGCCTTTAAAGCAAGTATAAACACTGAAGGTTAAAAGCTTGATGAGGATTGGATGGTTCAGGAGACAGAGTATGAGATGTTCACTTCTAACAGTCCAGAACTTAAAATTAGAATGCTTATCACAAATCCTCTAACATACATTTTCTAGCAAAAGTCGTTTTTGCTAAATCAGCAGCACAACTGACTTTTGCTACAAAATTAAATTTCAAAACAAAAATTGCAACAAAGACTTTTTGCTGTTACATATTATTAGTCTTTGCAACAGCAGCTTCTATCATTAAAAATACATGAAGTGTGAATATATATATATATATACACAGTTCTTAAAAATGCAGTCTCTTGCTAGCTTAAAGAAATCCTTGCATAATTTTATGAAATTGATGACAAGTGTACCATGTTATTTTTTCCATGCAGGCTTTTATTTACATAAAAGCAACATAAATGAATTATAAACACCATAGTTAATACACATGATCTTATTTAACGCATATGGGAAGAAAACTAGTCTCACCTTTCTCTTCAGGTCTAGGAGAAATAAATTTCTTCTCCCCACTTGGAAGTTCAGACTTTGGAACTGGATGCAAAAAACAAAAACAGAGCTCTCTTAAACCATAATTTTCCCAGCAACCAATGAGAAACATAGTACACAATAATTTGCACTTATATACTTCTTTCCACCCAAGAACTTGGGTTTAATTTGCAAGTTTAGATATATGCTTTTGAAGAGGTAAGGAAAGAATGAAAATATTCCTTAAGGAGGAGGCAAAACTAGCTTCTATCAAATGTGGCAGAGACAAAATGCATGGCCAGATACAAAGGTATTCTGACATACTTGGAGTAGCCATAGTACTTGGAAATGGAAAACTACTTATGAGTTTTATCTCAGACTCATGCCAATAAAACTTGTGTACCAAAGCTCACCACTAGTTTGAACAGTCATTATATAGAGTAGAAAAAAAAAATAGAATACTGAAAATTCTAAACTGAATCCATACGAGCTGTTTCTCAACTATCACCAAAATCTTCATAGCAGTCAATTGTGTCCTTTTAAAATTAAGTCTATCAGTAAGTTTATTGGCATCCATCTGTTACATACCTGGACCCTTTACAGGAGGTGGAGGTTTCTTTGGCTTCTGCAAAGAAAATAAAGAACTGATAACTAATTCAAGACACTAACATTTACTTCATGATTTCCACACAGAAACGTTGTACTGTATTGTGTGATAAAGAAAATCCTCCCTCATATGGAATATCAGTTATAAGCCCAAAGGATTAATTTTGATATCTGAGTTTTATATAAAAGTTCTATTATCTTATATTAAATATATCCATACTATCTTGTATTTGTCATCCAGTGGCAAAATAAAAGTACAGGAACTCCTAAGAAAAATTAAACACATCATGATGTACTGTTGCATTGTCTAATAGAGGAAGACCAGGATATTTACTTATTTTAACAATTTAATACCCCTCCCAACTTCACCACAGGCGGCTTGGGGTGGCTTACAATCAAATCATATAAATAAATCATCACAATAAAATCATATAAATATAAACGACATTCCCACCCAACTTTAAAATATAACACCAAACAAACCCTCCCATAACTCCCTCCCCCCCAACATAACCACCCTCACCTGTCCCCTCCATCAAAGGCCTGGTGGAACAGCCAGGTCTTACACAAGCGATGAAAAGTCAACAGGTCCAGGGTCAGGAGAGTCTCCTTCGGGAGGGAGTTCCACAGCCAGGCTGCAGCCACCGAGAACACCCTCCCCATTGTGACCCCCCGATTAACTCGGGGGAACTCCAGGAAGGCACCCTCAGCAAACCGTAGGGGTCGATCCAGGATCCGGGGAGTGAGGCAATTCTGCAGATAGGTCGGGTCGAGGCCGTGTAGGCCTTTAAAGGCAAGAACCAACACCTTGAATCGAGCCCGGAAAAAAATCAGAAGCCAGCGCAAAAGATGGAGTGTAATGTGCTCCCAGCAACCCGACCCCATAAGGAGTCAGGCGGCTGAATTCTGCACCAGCTGTAACCTCTGGACTGTCACCAAGGGTAGCCCCACGTAGAGCGCATTGCAGTAGTCCAGTCTCGAGGTAACAAAAGCATGAATGATGGTAGCCAGGTCAGAGTCCGAGAGGTAAGGCCGAAGCCGCCGAACCAGATGTAACTGTCGGAAAGCCCCCCTCGCCACCGCCTCCACCTGGACATCCAAGTGGAGCCAGGAATCAAGGAGCACCCCCAGACTCTGCACCTGGGAGACCAGCAGAGGGCAAACCCCGTCAATGATGGGAGATGTCACATCCGCTACTCTCCCCACCAGCATTACCTCTATCTTGTCAGGATTCAGCTTCAGTCGGCTCTGCTTCATCCACTCCCCCACATCTGCCAAACACCAGGAGAGCACAGAGAATGCCAGGCCTGGGGTTGGAAGAAAATGAGAGGTACAGCTGAGTGTCATCAGCATATTGATGGCAACTCACTCCGCACCGTCTCACAACCTCACCCAGTGGCTGTATGTACACGTTGAACAGTAGCAGGAACAGAAAGGAAACTTGCGGGACACCACACGAGAGGTCACGAGGAGAAGATGAATCACCACCTAACACTACCCATTGGGTCCTACCGGCTAGGTAGGAATGGAACCATTGTAGGACCATTCCGTCTAAACCTGCCTGGTCCCACAAGCAAGTCACCACCAACTCATGATCAACCGTGTCAAAAGCTGCCAAGAAATCTAACAGGATCAGTAAAGTTGAACCTCCCTGGTTCATCTCCCGGCGCAGGTCATCAACCAAGGCCACAAGCACAGTCTCCATACCATACCCTGGACGGAAGCCAGACTGGGAGAGATCTAGAAAGCTGTGGCTGTCAAGGTGCACTTGGAGCTGCTAGGTAAAAACTTCCTAAAAAGGGAAGGCTAGAAGACTGGCGGATAGCTGTCGAGCGAGTCAACGTCAAGTAATGGTTGCTTGAGCAGAGGCCACACCGCCTCCTTCAAACATTCTGGCACTCTGCCCTCCCAAAGTGTGGCACTGATCACCCTCGCCAGCAGTTGCCCTAGTTTCTCCTGGCAGGCTTTCACCAACCAAGACGGGCATGGATCCAGTTCACAAAAGGTGGCCCCAACAGACCCCAGAACATCCTCAGCTGGCGTCACCTCCTGAAACAGATTCCACGAAACCAGACCAGATGGGGCTTCTGCAGTCTTTGGCTCTCCTCCCTCTGCACAGCATGCAGCACCAAAATCATGGTGAATCTGAGCATCCTTATCCACAAAGTAGTTGACAAACATGTCACAGTGAGCCCTGGAAGATTCCATGTCCAGGCGGAGCGAGGCTGGACTGATCAGCCCCCGCACCACCTGGAACAGCTCCACTAGATGGGACTTCGCAGGTGCTATGAGGGCAGCAAAGAATTCCTTCTTTGCTACCCTCACGGCCATGGCATAGGCCTGCAAACTGACTCTATGCCGCAACCTATCGGATTCAGCCTGAGAACGGCGTCACCATCGCTCTAACTGCCATCCTTCGTGCTTCAAACACCACAGTCCAACAGTAAACCAAGGTAACCTGCGGTGCTGAAACTGAGGAAGCGGATGCCTTGGAGCCGTCCGGTCGATGGCAAGGTCTTCCAAGCCAGAACAAGGTCCTCGGACGAACAGCCATCAAGATTAGAGAACAATTCTCCCAAAGCCGTCCAGAACTGATCCGGCTCCATCAGTCTCTGGGGGTGAACCATTCAAATAGGCTCTGCACCTCTCCAGGGGCAGACGTGTGCCGGGAGTCTGGCCTGGAGGAGGCAATGAATGTCAACTCTACAATAAGATATAGCAATTAAATTTGCTTTTCTGTTACACAACTGGCACGGGTATCAAAAACAAAGAATGACTCTGAAATAAAGGTTCTCTAGTCAAGCAGCAGTTGCCCTACTTTTCTACTGATTGAGATGTCCAAGGACTGTACCTTTTCCATGGAAATTTCAAACATATTTACCTTCTTGGATTAGACCAATTAGTAAAATTAACTAAGGACACAGTTTTTAAAAACTGGCACCATATTGTAATCGTTAAGTATGATAATTTTTTTCATTTCATTTCACTTTTTATTTTTATCCCGCACTCTCCTTCAACAAGAAGCTCAAGGCGGCTTACAACTAAGTGAAATAACATAAGGTCCACATCAGACCATAAATAATACATAGTAACTAATCCAACAACAATAACCCATTACAATTTAAGAGACTGGTAACATACCCACTTTCCAAATAATACATATTAACCATCACTTCTCCTCACCCTGCTGCCACCAGGGGAGAACCTTCCCCAAACCCAATCAAAAGTAATATAACACAACATTCCTCTCTTCTAAATAATACGTATTACCCAACAAAATTAACCTCACCGTCCCCTCCTGCTGCCACCAGGGGGGAGCCCTTTCACTTCCACTCCACCTGCTCTCACCAAGTGGTGCGGATCTTCTATAAGATTACATACATAGTCTCTAATATCATCCCTCATAATTTAACATATTATATAACTTATCAACACAATTTACTTTTACTGAACTCCCTTCCTCATTTAGTTCATATTGACACATTACTCAAAACAATCCCCCAATTTACAAAATACACGTAACAAAATAATCACTCCTTCCCCTCTCCTACATCCAACACCCGCATTTCCCAGCTGATCAACTCCCCCTGCCACCAGACATCAATAATGTCAGACAACCTCCATGGCCCCGGCTGCTGGTCACAGCCAAAGGGCACACCCTTTTGGCCGTGCCCCTTCGGCACATGCCACCAGTCGCCCCCGGCTTTTGTGCGGGTGTCCCGGGAGCAGCTGTTCCAAATCCCCGCCGCTTTACTGGACACGGCGGCAGCAAAGGCTCCCTTTGGCTGCTAAACACACACCCTTGGATTCGGTTCAACTCCAGCTCTGGGGATATTGACCACACACCCCACAAGATTTCCAATGGGGGGGGGGGTGGGTTTGGCCACAGTCAATCGTCTCCTCCTGGATGCATTCCATACCCCGCGGCTCTCTATCGCCCTCGCTCCACATCCTCCTGACAGGGACTCCCATCCAATCCACGCCCTCACTCACAGTCAGAGTCTCAACTTCATGTAGCTTCGGGGCCGTGGTGCTCAATTTATGTTACTGCCTGGAATTGACCCTGGAGCAGGCTAATCATGAGATCAGACCAGACATCTAGACTGAGAAAGTGCTCAGATTAGAGACTCAGGTGAAGGGCCTGGGAGCAGCGGAGGCGGTGGCTGTGTCCAGGCCAGGATCCAGCACGTCCATGGGGGGAGAGGGGAGGGGAAGGAGAGGGGGAAAGACCTCACAGCACAGGGGAAGGGGGGAATGCATTAAATAGGTTTGCTTTTATATCTGCATTTCTGGCAAAGCACCTGAAGTTTTCCATTAGACTGTGCAACAAAGGGGGAGGGAGGAGAATCTATGAACTTACTGGAAAATCCTTATCAGACTCTTGTATTTGAACTGCAAAGTTGTCTGGGAAGACGCCTTCTTTACCATTAAGTTCTCCTTTCCACCATCCTGCCTCTCCAGTATCCTAGAACAAATAAGGAATGGTACTTTTTTTTAGAACAATGCAACTAAATATTTACTCAGTTTACAAAATAAGAACAGCTACCGATTGAAAGGAAAAGTAGTCACATAACCATATGTTTATACCAGTACAATGTATGTTTCAAGTATAACTTTGTCTGACAAAACAATGCAATGTTAACAAGAAAGCGTATTACTTTACATTAACTTTGATAAAGAGTGATTAGCAGCATTGTTGATCAAGGCTGAGATTTTTTTTATATTATCTGTAGTGACAGAGCCATAAGGAGTATTACCTAAAAATAAAATCAATTACATTTTGGAATATGGTTCAGACTCAAACTATTTTTGACTGCTTTAAAGGAAGTGCCGAGTGCATACAGAAAGGATCAGTAAGTAGAAACAAACTAGCCTGTAGTAGCATTGCTGAAAAGAAGAGTTACAAAGCTGCTCAAAATTATTTTGCTGACACTTCTTTTAATGCCTTTCTCCAACATTTGTAGCAAATGTCTCGCTCCTCTCTATTGCTTCCAAACTCCTTGAACGGGTTTGTCTACTCCCATTGCCTCGACCTCCTCTCCGCCAAATCCTCCCTTGACCCCCTCCAATCTTGCTTCCGCCCCCATCACTCCACTGAA
>QEPC01006025.1:128644-150607 GCA_003113815.1 Sphenodon punctatus
TTACCAATCTTTTTGGCTACTGCGCAACAACAGTCCTGCATTTGTGGACAGCCCGAAGTGGAGAAGTCACTAACTGAGCTTGGCAGTGGCGGCTGGATTGAGGACTGAGGGAAGAGCCACCCTAGGGGGCCCCATCCATATTGCTGCTGCTGCTGCTGCCAAGTTCCATGGCTGGATTAGGGACAAGGCCACCTAGCGCCACCTGCCAAGTTTATGCAAACTGGGAGGAATTTCCAACTCCACAGCAGGCGAGACTTGTGAGCCGTGGATGTGAGAAGATAACTTGCAAAGACTGACTGCTTTTGATTTCAACTTTTTACTTTCGTTTTGACAGGACCAGCGGATTCACGGGAAGAGGAGAAAAATGTCCCCTCTGCCAGTCCTGCCACCACCCAAGAGAGCACACCTGGCTGCTCCAAAAGGAATAGATTTTTTAAATAATTAAAGTCACTTTTAAAATTAATATCATTAAAGTTAAATTAAAGTTCATATTGTTAAAGTTGTTTTTTCCCCCCCTCAAGCTATGGTTTCCGTGCTTAATCTGAGAAAGGTGGTAGGTTTGGAGGAGCGGGGAATGGTGGTATGGCATAGCGATAAGTGGGTTTGGGGGCTCGGTTTGGAAAGGGAAGGGGGCCGTGGAGAGTGGCATTATAGCATAATGATAAGCTGCTTTGGGGGCTGGTGGTGGGAAAGGAAGGGGCGGATGCACCGCAAATGGGAGTGGGTGGGGAGGGCCATATACTTGTACGTGCACGTGAGGGACCACAGTAGCTGACAGCACTTCTGTGTCTCTGCGTCTCCTATTGCCATTCCCAGACCCAGCTAGCCTATGAATGCCAACAGGAAATTGAAGAGCTTCCGAGTTGCAGCTGGCTCGCCTGAAAATGTCAACAGGGAATACACAGAGAAAGAAACGGGTGGAATATAGCTCTAAGGGAAGGAGGGGCGCTGGATGGGCGAGACGAACACATACTGGAAATGTGTCAAAAGGCTTTACTGAATATTTTTTTAAATTAAACTTTTTTCAATAGCTAGGGGTATATGGAATGCTAACCGACTGATGGAGAGCCCTAAGGGGTTTGGACAAGTAGTGAAGTGCAGCATGCCCTGGTGAGTGAGGATGTTTTCTGCTCCAACTGTATGGTAATGCAGAAGATGCTGAGAGGGGATACAAGAGGCTCATGTTTCACTGGGNAGCATTTATATAGCACCAGCGATGTACCTGGTGCTTACAAGGAATAAGATAGACATGGTCCCTGCCCGAGAGCTTACAATCTAAAGACAGGGGGAGGGGAGACAGGGAAGGGGGAACACAGGGAGAGACAAGGGATGCGACATTCATGAGAATGAGGGAGCTCAGGTACACGTTCTTAGCTTGGTTACAGTAAATTGGGAGTTTACAGATAACAGGTGGGGGAATAACCCTGGGTGGGGATGATTAGCAAGAGTTAGGAAGGGCGGAGCAGAAGAGGTGGGTTTTGAGGAGGGGCTTGAAGGCATGGAGGGTGGGGGCAAGGCAGATGAGGGCAGGAAGGGAGTTCCAAGCGTGCGGGGCCGCGAGGGAGAAGGGACGAAGGCGGTTGGGGGAGCAGGGGAGGCGTGGGAGGGTGAGGGAGGGGATGGAGGAGGAGCAGAGTGCTCGAACAGGGAGATCAGGGCAGAGAGGTAGGGGTTGTGAAGGGCTTTGTAGGTAAAGATGAGGAGCTTGTGCAGAATACACTCAGGAAGAGGGAGCCAGTGGAGAGAGACGAGGAGAGGCTGCACGTGGTCGAAGCTACGGGCTAGGTGGATGATCCTGGCAGCAGTTTTGAACAGAGATAAGGGAAGAAAGGTAGGAGCAGGGAAGGGATTGCCAACTCCACGGCAGGCAAGACCTCAATAAAATTGCGTGCTTCTACCTGCCTGTACATCACTGTGAGCCATGGATGCAAGAAACTGGAATGAGAGAACATGCAGAGACGTTGCTTTCCATTTCAATTTTTACGTTCGCTTTCAATTTCACTGTAGGTGCTCAATCAAGTATGAGATTTGCTCTATCAACTAAGCACTCTGTGTTGCTGAGTGAGTATTCCCAGCTGCCGAGCGCTGGCAAGTATAAATGCAGGTATGAACCTCTGTGGGTGAGCGGGGATACCAGGCACTGACTGGACTGCCTCTTGGAGTCATAGCAGGTTGGAAGAAAAACAGCTGGTGCAGCTGCTTCTTCCCATGGTTCAGGCAGCAGAGTCATAACAGAGCGGGTTATTCAGTAGGGATGGTGGGGGTGGCGGACGAAGCACAGCAGGGAAAAACGCCTGCCCATCTATTACATTTGTTAGGCTAAACCTATGAGCGGACGTGAATGGAGGCCGCCCAAATGCACAAGAAATACATGCAGCAGACGGCCCTTTTATTTGGCTCTACGTGCTAAACACCTGAGTGGGGGCTGAAAAGACCAAACCTGGACTCCAGCAGGCTATCGTCTTGTTTGTTAACAACTTAAAAGAAAAGACAGATTATATACCAGGAGTGGGGAAACTGTGGCTTGGGAGCCATATGCGGTTCCTGGCAGTTCAAGTGGGGCTCTCAGCCAGAGCTGATCCTGGGCCCTGCCCAAATGGTCTTGTGTCTTACTTCATTGCACCGGAGTCTCAGCAACTGAATTTCAGCTGTTGCTCAGAATCTCAGCAGCTAGAACTACAGAGCAACGGCTCTGCCAGCCAATCACAAAGCAGAAGATGTTCTTCTTGTGGCTCTTGGCCATATGAAGATTTCAGTAGGAGGTTCTTGGGTTGGGAACTTTGCCAACTCATTATATACAGAAGGAAACAGCAGGAATAGAAGAATTTCAACCTTGTTTCAGACGTTTTCTAGTTTTTGTTACAGCTGAATTTAAAGTAAATGGGGAAAGAGCTGCATCTGGGGCTATTCAGCACTGACGGTGTCTTTCATGACTAGCACAAATGCAGAAAAATTAGAAAGGTAATCCATCTTCCCAAGAAGTGTCCAAATATTTAGCCTAGAGTACATTTTACAGATATTAAATACTTGCTGTTCCAAAACGAATGCAATATTTTGAGATAAATGTTAGCCCCACCAGGTTCACGAGTCAATCACACTACTTCATTAAAAACGGATGGAGCAAGTGTTGTCAAATTTGGAGGTTTTGAGAGAAGTGCCATCAGTATGCGAGAAGACGGGAGGAGAGAACATGCCGAGAATGATTGTTTTCAAGATCTACCTCTCTTTTTCATCTGACCCAAGTCCTGCAGTCTTGGTGCTTACTCAATGCCTGGCTGCTGTTGGGGACTGGATAAGGGTGAACCAATTGAAGCTGAATCCAGACAAGACTGAAGTGAGGACGGTTGGCCAGCCATGTGACTTGGAAAGGATTGGGACTCCTTTAATTAACAGGGTCCAGCCCCCTCTGATTATCCAGATTCTCAGTCTTGGAGTGCTTCTGGATCCCTTGCTCTGCTTGGAACATCAGGTTGAGGCAATGGCCAAAAGCACTTTTCACCAACTCCATCTGGTGAGAAAGCTGCAGCCCTCTCTTTCCAATTCAGGTCGGACCACCATTATCCATGCCTTCATTACCTCACGGCTTGATTACTGCACTGTACTGTACGTGGGGCTGCCCTTGGTTGAGTGCTCAGAAATTGCAGCTCGTGCAGAATGCAGCGGTCCGGCTCCTTTAGGTGGTGGGCTGCTGTGAGCACATTACACCTGTGCTTTACAGTCTGCACTGGCTACGCATAGCTTTCTGGGTATAATTCAAGGTGGTGATCTTGACCTTTAAAGCCCTAAACGGCCTTGGCCTTACGTAACTTAAAAAACCCACCTTTCCTACCATGCTCCACACAGTCGGCCAGGAGCAATTTCTTGCGAGTATCACCACCTTTCAATCTTGTCATATGACAAGGGCCTGCAGAAAGGCACTGTCAGTTGCTGCCCCAGTATTGTGGAACTCCTTCCCCCTGGAGATCCATCAGAACCTCTTGAGCATATTCTGGAGGAAATGTAACAGCTTTCTATTTGGCAAAGCATTTGAAAGGCAGTGATGGTGTTGGGGTGGTGTTCAGTTTCATTTTTTATAAGGGGGAAGGCCAGGGTAGAAATTTTAATAAATAATAAATTAAGGAGGCAAAATGAGAAATTATTTTCACTATTAACTTTATTTCCTGTCTTATTCTGAAGATATTTTCTTGAAAATAAAGCCTAGCAGTGGCGTGATCCTCCATCCAGTAAACTCAATGGCTCAGCTCCACTTAATTTTAATGGATGGAGGATTGAGCCCCAGGATACGCAAGGATAATTCTCAGTGCTAATTCTGTTTTATTAGCAGAATTAAGAAACTTAGCAGCATTCTATCCAAAGGTAACTAAAAGAAACAAATCTAGAAAATAATGAAAGGTTCACCCTGATCATAAATTCTGTATTTCAGCTATATGGATGAAAAAAGAGGCATTTTGAGTGTAGAAACTAAGGAGATTGGAATACCTTACCTTGCTTATTATTTGGATAATTTCCCCTTCTTTAAAACTAAGTTCATCTTCATTTGAACCTTCATAGCCAAATAAAGTCCGACAATATTGCTTGGCTGAAACAAATGAACTGCAATGAATACATATGCACTGCACTATCTGTTTTATGTATCAAGGTATCAAAACTTATAGTTTTCCATTTACAAAGACAGTGAAGTAGACAAAATTACTACTATGGCCATAGTTAGCATTTATATAGCTGTATTCTACAGAATCCTTTACAAGTGCTCATTCAGGCATTCATAAAGACCTAATTATATAGATTTATTCACATCTGTCCCAGTAGATAATTTTAGAACAGTAAACTCAAATTGGGCAGTACAAGTTTTAAAAAAAAAAAAAAAAGCAGGCGGGAGTTTAAATCTCAGTGTGTCTGGAAAAGATTTCAGAAGATTCCTTCCAGCAGATTTCACTGGAGCACATTGATGGCCAGCGCACAGAATAGATATTTGAACTATTTTAAGTATTAATGGTTTTTACCACCTCATTTCCCCCTCTTTAGTCAAAACCATTTAAAGTTTTTTTAGTATCTATATCCTGCAGTTTTTCTAGTAGGAAATGACATATCCTTCAGATATATTACACTTTCACAATATTGCAAAAGTGTATTGTATTAATAGGATACAAGTGACTTCCAACAACTATGCTTATCTCCATACCAATGTAGGCAATTTGGTTTAAAGCTAGTAAATTCACTTAGTGTTAGAAATTATGCTCATACACATCTTATTTTAAAAAGAAACACCATCTCCAAGAATATCCATATGCTATTTTCTTCTTGACATTTTACTATATTCTAATCTCAGACAAGATGATAAACACACCCATATATCTGCTAACTGGAAATGCTCTTGACTTCAAGAAAATATACTAATCTTTCAATAGGTCAGACACAAATAGCTTTTCCGGTATAGTTTCTTTGTAACAGTGGTTATTTGACACCACTGATACATGAGGCATAGAAGCACATAACAATGATTAATTCCATTTCCAGCTCCTAGATCTTTATGATTTAATTCTACATCATAACCTATCTACAGCATATTTACTGCAAAAAAACAAACAAACCACACCACCACCACACAAGGCACTCTTGACATTTTAAAGCAGCACCATGCTGCAGGAATATTAGTCAATGATTATATTCCTAGTAAATTTGATTTAAATTCTTGTATTAAAGTTGTCTTTAAAATAAGATAATACTAGAAATTAAAAGTTTTGTGGTAGTTGCTACTATAGCAAAAGTTGTTTATATAGTTGTACTGACGTTGCCTCTGCTTCTGTTTACTAATGCTGGTCCTGAGCCAACATAAAATAATGGAGTCACAAGTCACAACAACCTTAAGATAAGTATCAGTGGTTTATTGTTTTCTTCTCTGAAATGCAAACCACAAATCCCAAAATATCCTTTATTTTTAAATACGAAACTGAGTCGTTATTTTGCTATGAGGAAGTTAGCAGATTTCTGTTTTGCATTCATTATTCTGAGTCACAGCACCTACTACTCAGGTCAACAGTCACATACTAGTCATGTACTTAACACAAATAAGGGTCAGACCCTTATCTGGTGTGATTTAGGGTTTTTAACTCATCTGAAGGCGAGAACTGTGTGTCAATAAATCATATGGGGATCTAGTATAAGTCCCATTTCATGTTTTCAGCCAGAGGGTTCTCTCTCAGGGGATGTTAAAATGAAATAAAGGGTAAAGCCATATGAGCAGGGAGGCCCGATCCTCACGCAGCCCTGTGTTGGGCGATCACCACTGCCACACTGCAGGGCCAGCACAGGGAGCCAGCCAGATGGTTCTGGGGAAGCCAGGTGGGCTGGTCCCTTTCGGAGTTGCCGCCATGGCAGACTACAGTGCTGGCAAAACGAAAACATGCCCAGCCCCGCCCCCAAAGAAATCAAAATCCCACCCCCTGCCATGATTTGGCTGCACGTGATGAGCGCCAGCGCCTGCGCCCGTTGCTCTCGGCCCCATTGCAGTGCTCACCACAGGGTCACAGGTTGTCCCGCCCTGGGCAGCCTTTCCTCCATGGGGGGGTACGGCTGCTCTGTGACATATCCTTGGAATTTATTCAAGGACGTATCACGTAGCAGGCAACTGTTCACCCTTCCATCGGGGGGGGTGGAAGAGAACCACATCTCACCATTGCCGGCCACACGATGCAGTGCATCGTGTGGCTTGGCTGCCCAAGGAGGGGCTATGCTACCCAAGGCATAGTAGCCTTCCCTTTCTGTCTTGACTGGCTGCACCCAAAGAAATTCCTTGTAGTAGTTTGCAGCAGAGCATTAAAATATTTCAGAGTAGCAATATAGGGATTAAACAAAGTAGTTTACCTTGGGCTAAATAGCTTTTCCCTGGGAATACCACCCAAATGGGTGTGCATTCTGTGGTACATCATGGGGGAAAGAGCAGCACTTTATAGTAAGGTAAGGTAATGTTTATTTCACTGTGTGACCAAAGTCATTGCAGACAAAAATACAGAATACAAAATATAAACATAATCAGCAAGTAATATAAATAATAAACCAGTAAAAATAAATAAGGAAATACTTCCTTTGTACTATAATCAATATATATTCCCCACTTTTACCTCATCTTTACCTTTAAATCAGAAAAGTAAAAAACTCTAATCACATATCTTATTTAGGGCTATTATATAAGGGTCCTAGGTGGACATCAGAGAAGGGGGTCAAAAATATAAAATCATCGTCGAAGTGAGGGATTGGATATACCCCAGATGACTCAGTCCCTAAGAGTTTCTAGAGCAGCGGCATCTAATGGAATCCAGGGGTATAATATAGGGTGAAAACAGGCATGACGCTAACCACCCTTTAACCACCCTTGGTGGTTATTTATGCATGTTTCAGGGCTACATAGGGCACCAATACAGCCCTGCAACATGCATAAATAACCACCAAGGGTGGTTAGCGTCATGTCTGTTTTCACCCATAGTTAACAAAATACAAATATGAACCTGTATCCTGTCCCTTCCTTACTTCGACTGATGTTTAATAAGGAAAACCTGTCTAAGAAATTGGGCCACCCTATCTGTCACCTCTGGATAGCTATCTTCCAGCAGTGATCACATATAAAGGGTTCCAGGTCTGCCAGGGGAGAGAGCTATCACAGGGAGAATATACCTCTTTCGTGCATCCTCAAAGAGGGCATTCGAGTAGAATATGTGCCAGAGACTCCACGCACTGGAGGTGGCATGGCACACCCTCTGCGCCCCTCTACAATAGCCGATGGGAAATGATTTATCCCTGCAAGTAAGAACAGTCTTCTGTTCTGGAGGCCAAGACCTTGATCTAAATAGAGGGATAAGGCAGCAGTGTCATTTGCCCATTGCAGGTAGGAGACTTGGGAACCAAGTTCCCCTACTGCTGACCTCACACCCTGTCGGTACCCATGTCTGCCAACCTCCTCAGCACCAATCTTTTGGCAGCCTTATAGCCCAAGGGAGCAAGGGCTACTAGGCAGAAGCCCAACTCATTTACCTTTTGGTTTATAGCCATTATCCAACCATTTTGGGCCCCTTCCTTAGCTACCATTAATGTTAAGGGGGCAGCTAGCCCAAATTGCAACCTGAGCCAGTATTTTAGAGCAGCAGACCAGACCCTCTCCTGGAGTGTTTGAAGGCCACATTCCATAAGGAGCACCATGGTACTAGCCCCTGGAGGGGCAGCCAACAGAGCACGTATAAACCCGGCTTGGACCCTGTCTAGTTTTTTCTCCTTTCCCAAGGCCCAAAGACGGGCCCCATATAATAGTGAGGGGACACCTTTCTGGATAAAAATCCTAATTGCCGGGTAAATCATCTGGCCTCCCCGAGATCTAAAGGCGGCCAGCAGGGTCTTTGCAAAAGATTTTACTTTGTTCGATATGGCCGGCATCTGCATCGTCCAGCCTCCGTTAGCCTGAAACAGAAGACCAAGATACTTATAGGTCTTTACTTGCAAGATCTTTCTTCCCCCCCCACTCTCCACTTGTGAATCAGTTTCTTGCGAGAGAAAACTACCACCTTTGTTTTTTCATGGTTCAGTTCTAGATGATTTGCACTGCAATAGTTCCCAAAAACACTTTATAGTAAATATTTTGTAAGAACAGCTTTCAAACTATAGGAAAGAACAAAAACTGGAAAGGAATAATCTCTGATAATGGGATGTGTCCTCCAATACCTTTCAAAAGTAGAATGAATAGTTTTATTCGAGTTCTTATGTATTATCCTAAATTTAAACATTAAACAAAATTATATAATTATTATCATCAAAATGAATCAGCTAGTTTTTGCTGTAAAATCTTTCCCCAATAAAAATTGCTACACTATTTTGATGAGTCTACAGGCCAGAAGGAATTAAGTAATAATACTAAGGAGGGTGTATTTTCTGTTCTTAGTAGCGTATTAACAAAGGAACTAAGAAATTCTTATAAATTTTCTTATTGCATAATGAAGTGTGATCCCAAACTGTGTGTGAACAGAGTAACTAAACTGGTTTGCAATACATCCTTTAATGTTCTGATGCAATTTTGGGTAGAAGCAGGCTTAATTAAGGGGCAACTCTTTATGCTTACACAGTTTATAGATGAGGTCAGATCATTTGAATTTAATCCAGATGTCAACATGCGAGAGTAGCATCCTTTATGTGTCTGTCTCCAAGAACGTAAAATGGAGATAAAAACCTAACTCAGGTTATTAGTCTTTGACAGAAACTTTGAAAATAAAAGCCATTTTGAAAGCACAAAAGGCTAAGCATAACTTCAATGACAAATTTAATGCTCTGTCTTAATCACAATAAGTTATTCTAAGATAAATTAACACAACTAGATCCTTCTGTGCAGGGACTATAAAGTAAACCAAAGGTAAATGTACATTAACCGTACCTTTCTGTTTGCTTTCAGTTTCTGTTTTTGTTATCTCTACAGCAGCTTCTGGTTTTGTTACACTAGGAAACTGGGTTAGTTTTGGTCCAGGTGGGTGGTTAGGTAATGACTAGACAAATTGTACAGAAGAGAAACAAAAGTTAGTTAGAAGAGAACAAAACTACAAATGTTCTGATTTGGCCAGACACTTCCTCATATGCTGATTAACTAGTGATAGACTCCCTAAAAATTGCTGGGCAAATTAACCGCATATTATTTACATGTTCCCAGGGTACCATCCCACATTGCAGACACATATTGACATTTAAATTAGCATTTATATCTACCAGTTATGGCAAGTGATATAAAAGAAGTTTTGTCCTGCTTCTGAGTTAGGGTTGGAGTAACTCAGCAACTGTTTGAGACCTGCCCTTTGTGGTTGTGTGGAAGAACCAATGTGCTCAAAACAGCTGGAGAGGAAGAACAGCTCTGCACAATTCCAGTGCCTGATGTTATAGAACAAGCCTAAACGCTGCCTGCTTGTGAGTCCACCACAGTGGTTGGCTGGGTTGCTGTGATGTCACAATGGTCATAATGATTCCAACTACCTTGTGCACTCTTGCTGCATGTTTTATTGTGTATGAAGCTGGAGGTCTAACCTGTGTCATTTTCCACTTCCTCTACAGATTTTTTAAAATTTCACATGCTACTTAAAATTAAGTGGCTAGAACTTTGGCTGTGTGTGTCTAATGGCTAGAGGCAGTGATTTTCAAAATAATTAAAAGCTACTGATTTGTCCTATTTGGGGCATTACAGCATCCAAAGAAAACATATATACAACAATGGGAGACTGATGCTGACACGATGCATCATTCCTAGGCCAACATCTCCTTAAAACGGATGGCTGTACTATCTTTCTTCCCTCTAGCTAGTGTTTCAGCCTGTTTTCAGGTTCAGTGATACTACATGGCATCAACTATATTCAGAAAGTTACCTTCACAACCATATGAACTACCAAGTTAGGGCATGACTCTAGGACAATTATTCTTGCAAGTATTTCTACCAAATCCAAGGGGATCAGTCACATCAGGAAGAGTTGTTCATATGAACTAGTCACAGAGGCCTGAATCCTTTCATTAAAATAATAATAATAATAATACTTGCAGCCCCTAAGGCACAAGACCTGGATTAATACATACAAGCAGATAGGCTTGAGAACTTGGAGCTTGACATCTGTGATGTACAGTAGAAAAAAAAATCTGTCATACAGAAGCAGGTTCAAAAAACCCACACCCTCAGAAGTAACACACATGTTTCTTAGCATCTTGTGAGACTTTGGAAGGTGTTACATAAAGAAATTATGACACCAAGTACTGAAATTATGACACCAAGTACTGAAAAAATCACTTCTTAGGTGTCACTTGTTGAAGGGTTTTAGCTTTATCCTTGGAGTTGGCCTCCTCCAGTACTTTTTCTAGACACACACCAAAGAGTTTGGATCCCTTATAGGGTGCTGTTGTGAGCAGGTTCTTGGCAGTTGCATCTCCTTGCCAGGAGCATAACTAGACGCATCGTCTGGCCGCTATGTCGTTTGCCATAGCTCTGGCGGGCCAGGTTAGGGCATCTGTGGTTGCATCTGCTAAGAAGGCCGTGGCCATGCAGCTGTAAGATAGCTTTTTTGCTCGTTTTTCGGGTAGCTCAGGGTCCTGAGCTTCTCTCATCCATGCTAACAGGGCTCTAGAAACATAAGAAGCGACAATGTTAATTTTCAGGGATGCTGCTGTGGAGTCTGCCGCTCTCTTGAGGGCCGAGTCCACCCCCCTGTCAGTGGTGTCCCAAGGGTGACAATCCCCTTCGGTTGGGAATACAGTTTGTCTCGCTAGCGAGGCAGCGGCTGCATCAATCTTCGGGCTTTTAAAGAGAGATTCTTTCTTCCTAGAAAATGCGTAGAGAGAGTCCTGAGTTCCGGACATTTTGTGTGATTTATCAGGGTACTTTCATTCTTCTAATACAATCTTCTCAAATGCTTTGTCTAATGGTAGGCCCTGATCCCTACCATGTACCGAGGGAATGTAATCCCTGGTTTCCTCCTCCTCTGAGACTGATGACCCCCTTAGTCGCTCTCTCCTTAAGTTTGAGAGTCTTAATGACGTGACTCAGCAGATCTTCCCTATACTGGTTAGGGAATTGCCTGTCCCTTTCTCTGGGGTCTGAGGGGAGGGTGTCAGAGCATTCCCCTTCTTCTAGTTCAGTGCTCTCCTGTGAAGAGCCTGGTTCAGATTCAGACGTTGCCCGATTTGTGTTTTCCTGCCTGCCCTCTGCCTGGTAATCATCTTCCTCAGAGCCCTGAGGGGATAGCAAGTGTTGCAGGCCAGCTCCACCTAGTGGGGATTTAGCTTTCGTTTTCCCCTGCTTGGGAGCCTTTCCTGCTCTCAGTCTCTTGGGGGAGGGGACCCTCATGGGGGACTTTCTCTTTCGTTTCGTGGGACAGCTTTTTTATCACCCCCATCATCTCTTCCATAGTTTTTGCTATGGAGGCTAGGGAAGGGGTTTGGTCCCCGTTCCCCTTGCTCCGATCCCGTAGCCCTTGCCCCGCTCGCGGGGATAGGAGGGGGTGGTACAAACCCCTCTGATGAACTCATGGCTGGGCTCGGTAAAGCTGGCACGGGTCCAAGCGGGTTGGTCCCGGCCTGAGGCGGGGGAAGTGCCGCGGAGAACAATCCCCTCTAAACGGGGACTAATTGCAGTCTCCCCTGCTCCCCGGCGCTGTGCAAGGGAGCCGGCGGGGAAAAGTGAAAGGATTTTTCTTACCGGCCTATCTGGCGAGCCATGACAGTGTCCGGATTCGCCTCCCCAAGTGCCCCGCCGAAGCCTTCTCCTAGGCTTCCTATTTCACTGTTTATTTTCTTTAAATTTGCCTTTGTCTTGTTTGTAGGGACCTGTGGATCCCTAGAAGCCTCCCGACGGTCCAGAGGCAGATGAAGGACTGGCGGTGGAGCCGGGTAGCACCGTGACGCAGGCGCAGAAAAGAAAAAGCTCATCTGCCTCCTGGCGGTCAACGGTAGAACTACCCAGCCGGAGAAGTATGCAGAGATATGGGGAGAAAACCATGTCCAATGGAAACTAAAAAGGTGAACATTTAGCTTGAGAAAGGAGAATTGGTTACCTACCTTCGGTGAATTCCTTTCTCTCATATCCCTGTATACTCCTCCGCCCCTCCCTGCCGAGCAGCAGCATGACTAGCAGGGGGGTGGTATCAGTACCCACAAAAGGGGTTGGGCTCCTATTAGAGTCCTGCTTCAGATTACCTAAGTTAAGTTCATTAATGTTGATTAGTTGTTATAAGGTTGTTAAGTTATAATCACTAGATAGGATGAGAGTTCAGCTTGCAAAGGACTGGCGCTGGAGCCGGGTAGCACCGTGACGCAGGCGCAGAGAAGAAAAAAGCTCATCTGCCTCCTGGCGGTCAACGGTGGAACTACCCAGCCGGAGGAGTATGACAGGGGTATGAGGAGAAACAATAATTACCTACAATGAAATTGTGACAGGGCCATAACTGTATTGGACAGTGGATGAAAACAAACAAAACGGATGATCTGGATTGCTTGGCTGCCCTGGGGAGAGGTAAGAACAACAGCTGCCTCACTTTGGGTTGGCAAGAAGGGTAGTTCAAATGAGCAGCCCCCTCTTAGGGAATCTGGGTGAGGGACTGCTGTCACAAGTCCCTCCACGCCATGGGCTGGATGAGGTGGTGTCCACACAGGACAGGACTCCTGCCCCCCTGCTATACAGCAGGATTGGGGGGCCCTGATCCGCTGTTTGGTGGCCTGGGTGAGCATGCTCCTCTGGGCCCAATCCTTGGCGGAGGAGCTTAACAGACAGGACGACGCACATTAGCCTGGATTAACCCAGCTGGGCGAGCCTTAGCCCACACCATGTTGCGGACCTTCTCCAGATGACGCATCCAGTAGCCTCCAGCTGTCCACCCCGAACTAGAAGTGGGTGAACATCTGGCAGCCACCTGAGCAGATGATTAATACACTACTGGCTTGTTTGTTTTCTCCACATGTCTTTTCATTGTATATTTTAGGGAAAAAACTGGTCCTATGACTACTTTTTGTGTGAACTTGCCAAAAGACCGCCTATCGTTACTTTCCAGACATCCACTTTTGAAGAGTGCTTCTACACTTCAGAGTCTGCCACCAAAGCATATTGCACTCAATACTGCAGTCTTGAACCCATGTACTGATAATGGGTAAAAACAGACATGCAGGCAGTGCGGCAGCTCCCCAGTCTGGGTTGGGGAGGGGCACCAAGCAAACATGCCCGTGGCCAGAGAGCCATCCTGCCACCTGCACACATTGGGTATGGCGGGGAGCTAAACAAATGTGCGGGTGGCTGGCCATTCCTGCGCCCCGTGCCCCCACCCCCCAAGGCAGGTATTGCGGGGCTGAACACACGTGCTAGTCCATGTTGGTCTGCATGGGCGGCCCTTAGTCCAGGCTGCGTCCTCAGAGATTTTTTTGAGGACACAGCCCGGGCTGGCCACCTAGCCACCCCAGGGCAGTCCTAGGCTAACATCTGGCAGTGTGTAAACAGTCCTGGGCCAAAGCAGGCCATCGACACATCTGTTTTTACCCAATGAGTCAATGACTGCCCCAGTTAACATGTTTGGAGAGAAAAGAAAGCAGAATGGAAGGAATTGAATGGAGATTGTCAGCTGGGGACACAAGAAGGGAGACAAACAAAGAATACATGGAGAAGTTCATCCCTTCTGAATTTTTCCAGGTGTAGGCTCCCCTACACAACTGGGGCTGCCATAGCTTATGCTCCTCTTAGCAGAGGAGAAGCAGCAGCTGCAAAGCAAGGAAGGGGACCCAGAGTCAGAAAAGCACTTGAGACAGCAGGGAAGGAGAAAGCGACAGGCAGTCACACAGTGGAGAGAATGGGAGAGCATGAAGCTCCTGAAGCAAGGCAGCCTGACCACATCGTGTGGTCATGTGTTCCATGCAGCTCAAGGGGACTCTTCCCAACTGGGAACCTCTGATCTGCCCGTAAGGTGCAGGGGAAAAGACAGGATATGGTTCCACCTTTACCAAACTTGCCTACACACACAGTTTGTTATCCGGATGCTGCAGAACAACTCGCTACGCAAGAAACCCTTCATCAAAATCAAGCAATCTTTTGCTTCTGCTACAAGTTAGTTTCAGACCTTCTAAATGCCCACTCTACTGCTCCATTTAACAGGGATATCAAAAGATGAAAAAAAATGCAGTCTGCTGCAGTCCTGGTTCGGTCCACGTAGCCCCCACTCAGATGTTTAGTGTGTCCAGCCTAATAAACGGGCAGCCCACACTGTGCCTTTCATGTGCTTGCAGGTAGCAAGCAGTCCAAGCGAAAGCAAGAGTGGAGAGAGGAGCAGGAAGCGGTCGTTCCTCCAATGCTCTAGCATTTCCACTCATGATTTTATGGTGTCGGCATGCAACCTAATTGATGGGACACGGACACGTGGGCACACATTAGCCAGCATTCACCTGCATGGCAGGCTCCACACTCTCCAAGATCACACCATGAGTGGGGGCTGCAGGTCCAGTGGGTGGTGGTCCCATGTCCGGTGGAGGTGAAAATCTAATATACAGGCAGGTGGACACCCACCTGGTGTGGACTAATGTAGGTTAATATCTTGTTTGTTAATACCAGAAGAGAACCACTACATTCATGTTTGCAAAGCACGGAAATGCTACCAGACTACTCTCATTGCCTTTTTTGTTTTAAAGGCAATATGAAGATCTATGGTTTGAATTTGTATTCTCAAGCGAGTATAGCAAGCCCCAACATGGTTCACCACATACCTTATCTGGCTTTTTTTCCTCCAACTCATTACTGGATAATCTTGTCTTTAGTTTCACCGATCCTTCTTTAAAAATATCTCCAAATCCAACTCCTCGGACTTTCTTTGGCTGTGCTATTGGCCCAGCCCCTGCTTCACTCCCATTCCCTGGAGAGGCTACGGGTGAGGTAGGGCCAATGAAAACAGACTCTGAAAAGTCGAGAGGAAGTTTTTGTTTTTTTAAATACTTATAATTAGGAGCAATACATACATGGCAACCAATTCCATAAATTCACCTTTGCATCTTTCTAACTAGTCTGTTGAACTAACATTACTTTTCTTAAATTCTCACATTTACTGGTGGCAAGATGTTTGAAAGACACTTAGAGATGCCACAAGATGCCACCTTCTGTCTAAAAGAACTACACCTCTGTAGGTCAAGGGTGGAGAACTGTTCTTCATCTGCGAACTACTTTTGTATTTAAAAAGACCTATGGGCGGGAATATGGGTTGAAAGGTCTTATTTTGAGGATGGGAGGGGGCTGAGGAGATATGCTCGGGGCAGAGGAAGAGAGGGTAGAGACTAATGGAGCACACTCAGGGTTGGGGAAGGGAGCAGAGATGAGAGGGACACCGAGATATATGCTCAAGGATGACTGATGCCATGACCCAGATTCATCAACTGGAATGGGGCAATATTTAGCCCAAGAACCTGAAGTTCCCCACCCCTGCTGTAGGAATGATATTAATTGCTTGTTTCTAACCAGCAAGAAAGAAAACGTAACTCAGAAGACAAAATAATTCTCATACTTTCAAAATGGATGAATATCTGCAAATTTAATCCAAATTAAAAAAGAAAGCACTGCCCCCACCCCCAAATCAGATCCTGGCAGAATGACCCCAGACACATGGTTCCGAAGCACAAAACAGACAGAGAGACAAACACAGAGACACAAAACAGACACAAATCCCGTTTAGGCTGGATTTGTAAATGCACCTAAACATGCAGTACCAGTAACCACTCATGGAGACAGCTACTAGACTAATTCCTGAGCCACCGGAACAACTCATGCTTGTGTTCTGCTTCCCAAAACTGTTGCAGCACCACACCTTCCAGCACCAAGTATTCTCTCTGCCCCACTACCCTCACCAGCATCATTCCAGAAACAAATATTAAGAGTGATTTGCAGTCTATGGCACAGCCTTTGCAGTTTTAAAAACACTTCACTATTCCCCAGTTGCTATGCAAATACAACAGAAAACAAGTTCTATGCACCTGAGCTTAACGAAGTCTGGTTTTCCAAATGGGAAAAATGCTTATTGTAAGTCAGTGAACTTTTTGGGCTACAGAAGGACCCATCTCTTTCATCTGGCTGCATCGATTATGAAATTCTGGATTTTGTACACTTTTCAGCCAAATTTGGAAATCAGCTTGGACGATCCAGAGTAAAATTTTTATTTATTTATTGAATTTCTATGCCACCCTTCCCACAAGACTCAGGACGGCTCACAATCCATAAATAATTTAAAACGTTAAAATTCAGACCAATCCCCCCGCCCTCAAACGCCCATTCTCCCCCACAACCCTACCAAAAAGGGGGACAATGTTCAATGTAAGTGAATGGGATCTGGGGGAGAGGCACACAAAAGTGTGGCCATATCTGCAGCTATTGTTATGAAATTTGGAAATCCTACTTATTTTTTGGAACTCAGTCTCTTTGCCAAATTTGGATGACATCAACACACGGGACCAAAAGTTATAAGAGACACACAAACACCCCCATGTTTCCAGTGGAAATCAGGCCAAGTAGTTTTGAAAGCAATAATAATAATTCTCCTTTACATGACATTGTTGGCAAAGAACATTCTAATTTGAGCAACACCACAGCAGCAAGAATTATTCCAAACTCTAAAGACTGGAAATATAAGGCTTCTTCTCTAAATTATAATTTACAGAGACTATGTGTTATGTCAGTTTGCTTCCTGCCATTTTCCCAGCTTCCCCATCCATCATCCTTCAAGCTGCTTTGCTTTCCAACTATGAATTATAGTCTACTTCTGCCATTTTCCTGGCCACAAACCAAACACATAGGATCCAAATGTCCAACTTTAAAGCTGCAGTGATCCTAAAATGATCTGAATAAGCAGTTGATAAATCCCTGAATATTAAACAAATCATTTCATAAGGATACATAACACCACATATACAACTGCTCCGAATTGGGATAGAGAATTGTATAGAATGCAATGGTACTATAAAAGGGAAAAGATCTCAAGGATCATCGAATCCAATCCTCTAGCAATCAAAAACCTGAACACTCCAAGGCCCTTTTCCTTCCTGAAGAAAAAAAAAAGAATTAGTCCTACCGTGTACATTTCTTCTCTCCTCTGAAGGCGGTATGTCTGCTGGATTTTGCACCACCCCCATGGGCAGTAGGCAGGATCTATAAAAGACTGCAAGTCTCTGCCCATAGGAGGGGCCAACCCTTTTTGAGCCCAGTGTGGAGACACTGGGATTTAACCCAAGCAGGAGGATTCCAGAACCAACCACCCTGATAGAGAAGTCCATCATGCGACCACGGTCCTTTGTAGCATCCGGTGACCAACGGCCACCTCGGATGATGTCATTGTCTCTATCGTGTGGTATTGGGTAAAACTCCACTGACAACCACATGGCTGCCCTACCACTATTCTCCACTGGAAGCCCCTGTAATAGAGCTGCATTAGTAGTTGAACATTTAAGCAAGTATGCCATGATGTCCTGTGGAACCTCCAGCCCCAAGGATTTGTGGGCCTCAGATATTCATTTATTTTTATTTAGATTTTTATCCCACCCTATCCTTTCAGCTCAGGGTGCCTTAGAATTAGTTTAACTTACTAACTAACGTAACGTTTATTCCTTGCAACAACCCTGAGAGATAGGTTAGACAGATTTGTGACTGGCCCAAGATCACCCAGCAAGTTCATAGCCAAGGTGACACTTGAACCTGGGGCCTCCAGCTACCTCCTGATCCAAGTACTGCAGTCCTAACCACTGGACCACACTCACTCTTTGGTCATATGAATAGGATTCTCTCTTATCTCCTCCTCTCTCTCTCTATATATATATATGCAATGTATCTGGTCATATGATAGATGACTAGACATGCATAGTAGATCAGCAGATCCTAAGCTACCTAGGAAAGGTAGAGGGAGAAACTTTCTGACCTTGCATTCCCCCCCAATCACCCAGCAGGAAAAGGGTCAGAAAACAAGAAGAAAAAAAGGGGATAAAAACAAAGTCCTGTAGAACCTGCACCACAGCCCAAGGGCCTCAGCCTAAGGCACGAGGAATCTGGATTTAAGAAGTGGTTGGCACCACCCATAGGCAGAATCTGTCAATCTCAGAGATTCTGCCCACTGACATAGAGTGAAGCATAACCCAGCAGACAGACTGTTGGCCTTTGAAGAGGAAGAGAAACCCAAAATCCCTATGTAGTATCACTAGCTTATGAAAATATTATTTTAGGCCTACTGCCATGTAACTTCAAATTAAATCCTTAATACATTCTGGTAGCATCCACTGTCATAAATGAATACGGGCCAGAGTACTTCTCAGCATCAAGGAGCTGAAAACATAGGCCTCAATCTGCAAATATTTACAAGTGCTTAGCCCCAAACAAATCAATAACCCACTGCAGTGAATGGAATTACTGACATGGTTAAGCATAGATGTGTTTGTGATTAAAGACCAAGACTCCATTTGTACAAACGTATGAGCAAAATGTAAGAATCAGTTTTTGATTGATTGTGTGACTAAGTTATGTTCCTTGTTGGGTCTTCTCCCTCAAGGCTCCCCTCTCTCCCCCCCCCCCGTTTTATGGATTCCCTCTTTTCTGTCAATTAACTAATAGCTCAGTAGAGACTACTTAAGCATAGACTTTCAGTGGCCGGAGAGACATGGCTGGAGAGACTAAGGAGCTGGAAGGATCAAGCTAGCTGAGTTTGAGTTAACTATTGGAAGAAGAGAAAGTGTGGTTACCATGTTGGTCCCCACAGCAATGGAGACAACCTAGTACAGATACCACCTTGTATGGACCAACCTCTGTAGGACAGGGTAGGCAAGCTTTTGGGCCACAAAGGGCCCTTCCTCAGGCAGGTGATAGAGCAGGCTAGTAACTCAGAAGTAGACAAAGGTAGTTCCTTCCCCATCTTCCCTCTTCTTTAAAAACTAGAATTAACAAGAAAACTAGGAGCTAAAGAAGAAAGGCAGCAAAGGCTAGTTCAGCAGCAGATGAAGCAACCTATGGAGTAGTAAAGATAAAGAAGAGGTTGGATGTGGAAGCAGGAGAGAGTGGATGGTGTACTGGAAGGCCATTATTTGCGTATGAAATCTCAGCTCACTGACCTCATGGCGGAGAAGATCTATGGTTTGAAGATGCAGTTAGATACACTGATGGAGAACAGAAAAATTAGATATTATCAAGAAAAAAATGACACCAAGTAGTCAGGATTTGCAGAGACCTCTTGAGCAACAAGTCCAGGAAAAGCTACATAAGGAGAGTGACTCATGGAAGAACATAAACATGAGGAGAAAGCATAAGAAAAGACAGGAAAAGGTTTGCTGTTTTAGAGAAAGAGGGAGGACACACACACACAGAAGTTGGATCTTCAAAGAAGAAAAGGAAAGAAGCTAGTCCCAGCAGAAGAGAGGAGAAATGACAGAGACCCTGGAACCAGAGTTCAGGAGAGACTGAAAATGATTCTCAGACTATTGCAAGACCGAACAAGAGGGGGGGTAAAGGATCTTCAGAGAGATGGAAGTGGAGATGGAATAGCACTTGAAAACTGCACCATAACAATCTCCCAAGGATGTCACGGTGAAGAACCTGATTAGTTTTAAAACAGGGATAGATACGTTTAAGAGAGGTGACCTATGATGCCTCTTCCATACGATTCTTCAGGAAGAATTTTTGTGACAGATTTCAATCACAACTGAATTACTTTGTTGAGCAACTACACCTGTTGGAGCAATTTAGGTATGATGGAGGCTGTAAGCATTGATAAATATCAATGCGTTATGAAAACCCAGAGTGTTCAATGCTTTATAGCAGTGAGATAAATAATCCCTGCCTTATATAACTCAGCAATTTCTCAGACTTCACAGCTATTAACATAGTTTTTTCATAAGTAGGATTTTGGCTAAATGGAATGCTTTTATTAAATGGACTGCACACTGAAATCAATAGTGATGGATTATTTTACCTGTGTCTTCTAGGGCTTCTTGTGCTTCTCCATCATCTGTCAACTCCACTTCTTTTACAAAATTTGAAGGAAACAATCCTGATTTACCATTTAGTGTCCCACTCCACCAACCTTCTTCAACCTATGAAGAGAAAATGAAAAAACAAAAGGAAACTAAATCATTGCCACTGGAGTAACCCAACTAGGGGTGAAAACGAACGAGACAGTAGCCCACAATAACCCACAGTAGCACACGTCACCTGCATGCCTGTTAGCTGGCCACCAGAAATTCACCCACTTCTGTCTTGGGGCGGGTGCCTGGTTGCCACAGGATGCGTCGGCCAGAGAAGGCTGGTGACGCAGTGTGGGCTATTGTTGTCCCACCTGGCTAATATGGAGCCACAAGGCTGCCTCCCGTCTGGTCGACCCATGCAGCCCCACCATGAGGCGAGGTCTGAGGATCAGGCCCACAGGAGCTCACTCACCCTGGCTGCAAAACAGCTGATCGCGGGGCCCTGAAGAAGGGGAGGAACCCCCTCCACATCAGCTGTTTGGCAGTTGGGATGAGCGCACCCCTCCAGGGCCCCCCCATCAGCTATTTCGCAGCAGTTCCTTCCAAAGGCTTGATCCCGCTTCGCAGCAGGGATCCAGGAGTCCTGCCATGCGGACGGTTCCTCAGCCGACCCATGGCGTGGAGGAACTTGTGATGGCAGCCCCTCCACCTGGGTGGGGGCGCTGCTCATTTGGACTGCCTTCCTCACCAGCCAGAAGTGCGGTGGCTGTTGTGGCCCTCCCTGGGGCGGGCAGGCAGGCGATCCGGCTGTCCGGTCTCGTTTGTTTTTACGCTATGACAATATAACATCTTTTAGCATAGAAGTTCTAACCTACCTAAATAGATAAAATGAAGAAATCCATCTAACACGCAGGGATATTGCATTCAAAGCATATATTGTTTTAACATCAAATTCCTGAGCCTAGCAAATTACTAGTCAACATTCCATGGACTCCCATATCTTTTATTCAGATTTCCGTAGCAAAATGGTACAATGTCAAAATTGTCAGGTGACAGATCACCATTTTTTCTTCTGTCCCCCAAGTAGAATATGACAGCAGGCAGACACGATGGCAAGTCAGCCAAAGGGACACAAGTGTATAAAACTGACCAAGGGACAGTGGATACCAATTTGCACAATGTTGCCAGCTGGAGTCACCAAACTCATTATAAGAGAGAGTTAAGAACCTAAATAACGGGTCTACACATTTTTTTCTGTTGGGTATGTCAGAAAATAAATTTTAAAAAAAAGTTTTAGGGTGTACTTTAAACATGCTTCAAAAATAATGTGTTTTGGTCATTTTGCTTTCAGGCTTCAAGAAATGTTTCATGTAAAGATGAAGACAATAAGAAAAAAATACCAAGGCATTACCAATTTTTTTGTTTTAGTCTAGTATGTGTCACCAGAGTTTTACTTTTTGAATTCAACACTACTTTCTTTAAGCAAACTGAAGGACTTATTGTATA
>QEPC01006025.1:156934-167273 GCA_003113815.1 Sphenodon punctatus
TATTTTATTTTATGGTTTTAGTTGCATATTACTTATCTGTATATTGATATGTTGTTATATCATATTATTATATTATATATTTTGTATGGGTATGGCTATGGCGAAAGCTAGCTGAATAAAGTTCATATAATAATAACCTAACAAAACGTTAAACTGAGTGGGTTGTAGAAGAATTCCAGTCCCAGTCCCAAGTAGTCAAAGCTTTGCTGTTCAAATGTCTACATTTCAGCATACTCCACTGGTCTACCAATCTTCTCATCGTACTACCAGTTATCAAAGACTATTTTCCAAGCAATTTGGACATTCCTATATACACAGCAGTGACCACAAGGGGGAGTTATACCACTATGGTATCAAGAAACACTGCGTACAAAAAAATCTGCATATAAGTGGTCACAGGGGACGCTGCACAGAAAAACACAAACATGTTCAATGCAACAAAAAGAGGATGGGAGTAATTATTTACAGATGCACAAACGGCTACTGTTTACTTCAGTAGCTCTCTAGCCTCCAGTGAACAGAGACTAGTTTGGGTACTAAAAACCAATTACTGGGTATTTGTATAGCATTCAAAATTTCATGTTGGCAAGTTTAAAATAAAAAAATTATTGGCCACTCAATGAAAATTAGCAATTCTAACACTGACCACAAGTCAAGAATCCTAAAGGTCTCATTAAAAATATTGTTGTCCAGCTGCCCAAAGGGTGCTAGGAGCATGATGGTACAAACAGAGAAAACAACCTAATTAAGCATATCTTCTTAGGCCATCATTAGACGGACACTGGGGGGAGACGAGTGTGCGTGCTTGGTGGAGCACAAATGCACTTCTGATGGGCAGGGGAGGATTTGGAAGGTGGCAGATGAGTGTGTACTCCATGCGCGTCCCCATCCACCCGCTGGCCACCCATGCCCCTGCACGGAGCAACCTGGGGTTTTCCTGGTTGGCCCGGGCGGGGAGATGGGTTATTTATTTATTTTAATTGTTACCCTGTCCCTCCTGCCACAGGCAGCTCGGGGAGACTTACAAGCATTAAAAACAATTAAATAAAACATCATTGTTTAAGGTGCATGGGTCATGGAAGCGTGTGCCCACCCACCGCCACTTTTAAACGGGCGGTACCACACATGTCCACTAACTAGACTTGCATGGTATCTAAAACTGTTTGAGTCTGAATACACACACACACACACACAGATTTGCTAAGATACGGCTTTTGGATGCTACAAATGAAATAATAGCAGGGACCCTGTTTACTTTTGAACATAGCCCTTCTTTAATTTTCATTTTGTCAACTGCTTGGCACCATTTGCTGCTGTCTGAGATTAACAAAACTCCCACTGTTGGTATCACAGACTTAACAGCAAATTCTTAAACATCTTACTATTCTCCCCTGCTAAATGAGGCAACAAAGAGCAAACAAATCTGTGTTTGTAAAGAACTAATGGTTGCTGCTAAGCCTTGTTCAGTGATTAAAGTAACATACTTCTGATGCATGATGCCTTATTGAGCTAAACAGCAACACTGGACAACAAAAGAAAGAAGTCATTTTAGGCCCCAATATGTAATTATTATTTTTTTCAAATCTACTAGTACAAATTTTAAGAACTAAGACCTAATCTTAAACATAGGTTATGCTTTCATATTTCCCTGCAATCTGGAATTCCCAGGGGGAAATCAATTCTCCTTGTAGAGAGTGAGAGTGCTTCATAATAACCTTCACACATAGAAAGCTTGACCCAACTCAAACTGTATCAAAGAACTGCTCATTTCTACCTCCTTATCCCACTCATCTCTGCAGGATCCAAATTGTTATTTATACAGCACCAGTAACGAACCTGGTGAGGGGAAAGTTAAGAGTGGGGAGGCCAGTAAACCCCTTGGGGTAGTCCCTACCATTCACAAGTCTAGGAAAGACAAGGGAGGGGAGACAACGAAGGGGAACAAAGGGAGACACCTACGTTTATAAAGCTGAGAAATCACATGCACGTGTATTTAGCTTAGTTACAGTAGGAAAAGGGATCCTGGGTGAAGGATGAAAGTGATAAGTCTATGGAAACAAGGAACTAGGGAAAGCCTGACGGAAGAGATAGGTATTCAGGAAGGATTTGAAAATCGGGAGCAAAAGACCAGAGCAATTGCATTCAGGGAGGGAATTCCAGGCAATGAGGACAGTAACACAGAAGGGGTGAATACATTTTTGGGAAAAGGGGAATCGGGGGACAAGGAGGGTGGTGGCAGAAGAAGAGCAGCATAATGTCCTGGTGAGAATGTGTCGGAAAACAAGTGCAGAGAGATTTGAGGGGGGGCAAGGCCATGCGTTCGGAGAGTTAAGACAATGGGCTTGTGCAGAATGTGTTCAGGTAGTGGGAGGAAGGGAGGGGCTGAACATGATCAAAGCAACAGGCAACGTAGATGACCACGACAGCAGAGTGTTGAACGGGGCAACGGCAGGGTGGGGGAGGCCAGTAAAAAGGAAGTTGCAGTAGTCACGTCAAAAGCTGATTAGAGCATCAACTAGGGCTTTGGGCAGTGGAAGCAGTAAGAAAGGGCTGGCTTTTAGCAATATTTTGCAGAGAGAAGTGACAGGACAGGCCTTCGCAACAGACTGGGTGTGAGGTGTAAAGGAGAGGGAGGAGGCAAAGATGAACACCAGGACAGGCCTGAGGGACAGGCTGGATAGTGACACCACCAAAGGTTAAGGGACAGAGAAAAATGTTTTGGAGGGAATAGGAGGAGTTCAGTCTTAGTCATATTAAACTTGAATTGACAGTGACACACCCAAGCAGAGATGTCAGAGACACACTCTATGATACAAGACTGGGTGGAGGGGAGAGTGTAGGGGTGGAGAGATAGAGATGAATGCTGTCAGTATAGAGAGGACACTGGAAGCTGCAAGATTCAATGAGATTTGGCAGGAAATGCCTCAAAAACTAGAAATTAAAATGACACAAAATCTCTCTCCTATCCTTATTAACCTGTAAACGTTTTTTTAAATGTGTTTTATTATATATTATATTTATATTATTGTATTTTGTATTTTCTTTATTTTTTAAAATTGTTAGCCGCCCCAAGCTGCTTTTGCTGGAGGGAGGGAGAAAGAAAAAGGAGAATTGGATTCACTTGCCAGTGAATTCTCCTTCCGAGTGTCTACCCACACAGCAGTCCTACCTAGGGTTGTTCCCTACAGGAACAGAGGCAGACAGCTAAACAGCGAACTGGCGCCAAAAGTGGAAGGGAACAACCCTTCCCTGAAAACACCAGTCTGAGAAGCTTCCAAAGCAATTAAGAGTGGATTAAAATAAACTAATTCCAGTCTCAATTCGATGAAAACAAATAAACAAACACTATTATAGAAGAAGTTAAAATAAAACCATGTATATTACCAAATAAGCATGACTCATAACTCAGTCCTGCCTAACCTCTGATTAGATTCTGTGTCCCGCGAACAAGATCGTGTCAAGGAGCTCCCCAGTGTGGGATTGGACTGCTGTGCGGGTAGACACTCAGAATTCACAGGTAAGTGACTCCAATTCTCCTTTCTGCGAGTGTCATAAACCCACACCTGTCTCTTATACACATCTAGATGTGTATAAGAGACCTACCTAGGGACGTACCAAAGCAGCACCTCATAGGGCAGGGACGCGGGATCAGCAACCTATCACCTGTGAGTCAGAAAGAGCCTATCCCCAGTAGGTTTCAGGGTGACCACCTGAAGGATGGACCTGCCCAAGTCCACCTCAACGGAGGCTGCGAGATGGATCTTATAATGCTTCGTGAAGGTATGCAGAGAAGACCAAGTGGCTGCCCTACATATCTCCTCGTATGGAGCCTGTGCGCTCCATACCACAGACGGCCATGCTCCTCAGTGAGTGGGCCTTAACACCGTGGGGCGGAGTAAGGGCAGCCACCCTGTAAGCCTCAGAGATGGACTTCTGGATCCAGCGAGCGATACAGTGCTTGGAGATCTTTATTCCCCTGGCCTGCCCGGCCACCATAGGCCACAAACAGAGCCAAAGAGGATGTGAAAGGGGCCAACCTATCAATGTAGGCACGTAGGGCCCTGCGAACATCTAGTGTATGCCACTCCCTCTCCTGTGGAGGAGGGTTCAGGAAAGAAGGAAGGCAAAATGATTTCCTGAGCCCTATGAAAAAGGTAGTTCACCTTGGGGTTAAAGGAAAGGTCAAGTCTAAGGACTACCCTATCAACATGAAAAGTACAGAGAGCTGGGTTAACTGAGAGAGCCCCCAGCTCGGATATCCTTCCTGCTGAGGAAATGACCACTAAGAAAGCAACCTTAGCTGAAAAAACGGGCCAGGTACAGGACGAGAGAGGCTCGAACGGGGCTTGTGTGAGTGCCTGAAGCACTGTGTTAAGGTCCCACGTGGAGAACCTGTGCACAACCGGGCGAGACCTCAGTTTGGCCGCTTTTAAGAATCTCTTCACATGTAAAAGGAAAGCTGTATTCCAGCCTGTGGAGCAGCCTAGTACCGCTGAAATGGCTGCCACCTGCTTAATGAGGGTACTGTGACGTAGTCCCAGTTCCAGCCCCTTTTGCAGTAACCTAAGGAGATCCGGAACATGGCACCCCATAGGGTCTATATTGGAGGCCTTGCACCAAGATTTGAAGCACCTCCATACTGCTGAATAGATTCTATTTGTTGAGGGCCGTCTGACATCAGTAAGGTGTTAGTCACCCTGGCCGAGTAGCCTAACGCCTCTAACTGCTGTCATTCAGCATCCAGGCCCGCAAGTTGAGGACCACTGGATCTGGACAGGATAGCAGTCCATGCATTAACAAGTCCTGCCTCTGAGGTAGGGACAGTGGAGGGGTGACCTGTAAGTGAACTAGGTCCAAAAACCACAGGTGCCTGGGCCAGAAACGGGCTATCAGGATGATCTTCGCCTTCTCCTGGTGGACCTTGGCCAGAGTCCTTGCCAGGAGAGATTGGGGGGGACACACACACGCATACAGAAGGCCCTGTGGCCATGGTTGCACTAGTGCATCTGTGGCTCTTGCCCTGGTATCCCTGGTCCTGGAAAAGAACTGATCCACCTTCCTGTTCTCCCATGTAGTGAACAGATCTATTATCGGAAGCTCCCACCTTTTGACCAGTAGGTCAAAAACTTCTGAATAGAAAGCCCATTTGCGAGGGTCCAGCTGGCATCGGCTCAGCCAGTTCACCTTCACATTCAGAACCCCCCATAGGTGGAGGGTCCTGATGGAAGTCCGGTTGGCCTCTGCCCAGATCATCAGCTCTCTTACTTGGGCCTGGAGCCCCTTGGAGCGAGACACACACACACCCTTGCCTGTTGATATACACCACTGCAGACACGTCCGAGTGGACCAGGGTGCCGGCCTCCAACAATGCCAGGAGAACTGCCCTGGGCTCCAGTACACTGATGTTCAGATTTGACTCCCTGGAGGACCAAAATCCCTGAAAATACTGATCGCCCAGGAAAGCCCAGCATCTGTGGGGTCCTACCAGGAGAGAGGACAGGTAACCTACCAGGAGCCTCTGTCCGGGCTCCCTACTTGCTGGCAAGAACGGACCCTGCCTCTGGCCCCCCAGACACAATAGGGAGGAGGGTGAAGGTGGGGAAGGAGCGTGTCCGGTAGCCCAGAGCGCTGGATCCCAGTGCCCGGGGAGGTGCTGTGGGGTCTCCTCAAAAGGGGGGGACCTGCACAAGGTTCCTGCTGGGCGGCTCCCCTTGCCACAGCCCGGACCAGGGTTGATCGCCGCAAGGGAGCCCTCCGGTAGCATGGGGTAGGGCTCCCTGAGGTAGAAGAGCTTGTGAATATACGGTGGGGGGCGCTAAGGGGCCCTCTGCTAGAGCACGGGGGAGGTAGGGGAGCTTGTGAACATACTGGGGGGGGGGCTAAGAGGCGACTAGCCTTTGTGCAGTTTGCACAATTTATTCCAGCGAGAGAGGTATCTACCAATCCTGCTGCGTTGGAGGCAGAGAGAAAACTGGTGTTTCCAGGGAGGGGTTGTTCACTCACACTTCCGGTGCCAGTTCACTTTTTAACTCGCTGCCTCCTGCTGTCCCCATGCAGGAAACAACCCTAGGTAGGACTGCTGTGCAGTTTTATGAAAGTAAGAAAGAAGTTTGAAAAAAAGAGAGCATGTGCATGCTGAAAAGAAGTTAAAACTGAAGAATAAGTATGGTCATTTGTATCTTTTCTGGGGGGTCCATGGAAGTTGCTAGCTGCTATGAAAATACATTCTCTCTCACCTCTCCACAGAGTTTGGCTGTTTTGCTGTTCCAGTGAAATACAGTTGCTCTGATAGCGTATGGTCATGAAAGGAGAAATGGCCACTCAAGTAGTTCAAACAAATGCCACAAAAGGATTTGGACTATTAAGCCAGAGACCTTAAGCTTCACTTTTTTCAGTGAGGAGCAATGGAGTAATAAGTACACAATGACCTGTGCTACTCTGCTAAGTTTAACCTGCTTTATGTTTTTTGTTACTTTGATCTGTTCAAAGATTCACTAAGACGACTGAAGATTTGCCAAAAAGGACAATACTCACAAGTTTTGTCTAGTAACACACCTCATAACACCTCATTCCAATGTGTAAATTTAAGATGAACAGTCTTGAAATAAAACTCCAACACACACCACAACCTCAGAGGCAAAGATGACCTACATGCCATTAACTAGCAAAGACCACTGGAGGATTAGTGTGCTATGCCCAATTAATTACGGTCAGTATTTTTCTGTAGGTAACTGATCAGTTTTGAATATCCGATAAATACTAGGGGTGTAATGCATTCAAGTCAATGGGAGATGAACCATTGACACCAACAACGGTAGGCAGCACCCTATGCCTTTGTTCATTTAGCAAATAGGTTCTCTTTCTCAGAAGTAGGATAAGCGAAAGGCTTATTTTTCAACACTTATAATTCAAATATTCCCATCAAAAATTAATGTGCCTTGGCCAAAATGAAATAGTGTTTTTTTTTTAATAACTTACCTCTTCATTAATGTCAACAACATCTCCCAATTTAAGCTCCAATTCATCTTCATTTTGTGGGATGTACTCAAACAGAACTTTACACTGTCGCTTCTTTGACTCTGGTGAAGTGACATAAGGGAAAAAATAATTTCAAGCAGTGCCTAAAAGCAAACAAGGTTCATGCCTAGATCTAATAGAGCCCATATTCTAACAGGCCACCCACCCGTTAGCACTTCCTTAAAGCAAACTAAACACAATTAGTTTTTATTTTTTCCTCTCGTCTCTGCATGCTACCTGAAATCCAGCAAACTGAATTAGACATACTTTTTATAAACAGACTGGCTGACTCCATTGCAGACTTTACACTCTACCAGTTATGAAGGGAGTAAACACTGCACACAGCACTGCCAATTAGAAGAACTGTAGAAAAAAGCCTTATTGACATAGCAATGAGTCATTGATCAGCACCTAGTTCAATTACTTTAAATCTATTCATGAGTGCAGTCTGTAAGAATTAGAACCACTGGCAGCTCCTACTGTACTTACTCTAGGATAGGACAAAACTTTTACATCAAAGTTACTAACCACAGTTTTATATTAATTAGGACTAAAATGCCTTTCTCTTCATGGATTTAATCCACATTTTCCGAATGGGTTGAGAAATCTGGAGTGGATTTTTGGCCACACCAGATGGCCACAATCCATTCCAACTGCTCCCACTTCCCCAGCATGGTTTCATTTTGTGCATGTGCACTAAAATAAATATTTTTTTATATATACCCAGACCGGAGAGGTGGGTTCTGACAAACAGAATCTGCCATAAAGATTCACTTCCCCATTAACGTTAATGTACACTCATGAACATTCTTCCCATTCTAATGGCACACCACCACCAAATATTGAAGTATTCTGCATATTAGGTCAACCTTTACAATTTTATAGTAAAATGTACGTTATGTATTAGTTTGGAGGGCACTTTTATTAGCTTTATGCACGTTGTTTAAGCTAAGAACCTGGACTTGATTTAAGTAACCACATGAAACCTATCACAATTCTACTCAGTCAAGGAACTAAACCGATGGTCAGTTAGCAATGAGAGCCACAATAAATAGGAACACAACCAAGCATAGAGATTAATTCACAGATGAAAGCTATAAAAGGTTCCAGCAAGCTCATTGTAATCCAGGACACGGCTTAAGTAGTTTCAAACAGTATAATAATCTCAAGGTATTTTCTGAATATTGAAGTAACATTGTTATACAGGTTTATACAGGTTTTTTCTTTCCAACAGAAGATTAACCTTACAGTCTTTCTCCAATTAACAGCAGCTGGTGAAGTTTCCAAGACAAATGCCATATTGAGAGTACATTTTTGTGAATTATTTTCCAACCACCACCACCACATTACTGGCCTCAGCTTCGGACAGAGAGCAAGGAACCACCACTAACTGCCTATTCTTTTTGTTGTCAGAGCTTTTGGCAGGTGGGGATAGAGAGAGCAAGGGTAGGGATTTTTAGGAAGGTTTTATTATATTTTTACTCTTTTGTGTTTTTGTAAATCCACCCTGAGCATTAAGGGAAGGGTGGGATATAAATTTGAATAAATAAATGAATAAATATTCTCCCACACTTTGAGAGTGGGCAGATCAGCAAAATTTACTGAACTAGAAAAACCTGAACCCAAAGACTGAGGACTTATTTCTGCCAAAAGTTCTTCTATTCCCAAAAGAACAGTGCTGTGCAATGCAACAAGCTAAGCCCAAGTCATAGGGCTGGGTCTCGGCACTTCAGGGAGAAAAAGGGATCTTCTACTGCTCTCAATTAAATAGTTGGCAGAGAGCTACAGAGCCAATCTGCAACCGTGATCCAGAGGTGCCCCACCCACAGCACCCACAGCACCGAGGCCTATGAGGCAAGTCTAGTGCTTGATGGAAGTCAACGTAAGCCCCCTGCAGAGATCTGCATGTGGCTATTTCTGCCAGATCTTTATCCCATTGACTCAAAGTTACAAGCACTATAAAATAGCCTTCACGCCACTCCATCCCTCAGAGGAAAAATAAAGGGAAAACAAGCACCCTAAATTAACAGTTTTAGGTATCATAACTACATACTTTTCTTGAAGCTTTTGGACTGGGGATGGAGCTGAAATCCTCCTGCTGGAAGCCCATACGTACTCATGCGTTGCACAAGGCTGGCTACATTTCCATGCCTCTCCCTCTTGACTGGCAAACCGTCATCTTTAAGTTCTGTGTCCTTTTTAACTTCCTGGAGGAAAAGACGAAGCAAAATAGATGTCATTTAAGTTTAAAAGGACCACATGATTGTGAAAGTCTGAAGGCTTTTGAGTCTACAATTCAGTACACATTTATTTATTTGTACATTTTTACCTTTCCCCGTCACTACAAGTGACTCGGGGCAGCTCACAACCAAGTATAGAGATTAATTCACAGATGAAAATATAAAGCAGATAAAAGTATAAAGCATATAAAACATATTAAAACTCTAAATCATGTGCAAAACAAAGCCCCCCATGCAAACCCCCCCGCCCCCCAAACTTACCCCCACAAACCCATTCCACCCTCCCCATCTCCCCTGCCAAATGCCTGGCGGAAAAGCCAGGTCTTACAATTTCGTTGGGAGTCGAGAAGATTCGGGCAGAGGTGAGCCTCCGCTGGAAGGGAGTTCCAAAGCGATGGTACGGCCTACGAGAATGCCCTCCTGTCCGTCCAAACCTATTAGTAGCACAACTCCCAGGATGGCCGACCGCAGGGGTCGACCAGGGGCGAAGTGATCACTCAGGTAAGTAGGTCAATACCAGCACCTTGAATTGGGGCTGGAAGACAATAGGCGGCCAGTGCAGTGCTCAGAGCGCAGGTGTTGTGTGTTCCCTGTGGCCCGTCCCAGTAAGGAGATGGGCCACCGCATTCTGCACTAGCTGCAGCTTCCGAACTGTCATCCTGGGCAGCCCCACAGAGAGTACATTGCAATAATCTAGCCTTCTCCCAACCTACTGCATGCAATCGGTTGGGAAATACCTTGCTCCTAGAGCAGGGGATCTCAACCTTTTTTCATTTGAGGACCCCCAAAACTTTTGTATGGCAGCAGGGACCCCTTTGTCTCCACCCCTGCAGGCCCACCTGGCTTCCTCTTACCTCTCAGCCCTAGTCTCCTTACACACTCCTGCACGCGCTCTTTGCTCCTCCTCTGCCCACTCCCTCGCTCTCTCTCGTCTTCCCTGCTCCCCTAACCGCCTTCGTCCCTTCTCCCTTGCTGCCCCCCATGCCTGGAACTCCCTCCCTGCCCACATCCGCCTTGCCCCCTCCCTCCGCACCTTCAAATCCCTCCTCAAAACCCACCTCTTCCTCGCCGCCTTTCCCGAC
>QEPC01006025.1:182942-198333 GCA_003113815.1 Sphenodon punctatus
CCCACATACCTCCCCCGTGTTACAGCTGATTTAAAACACTGAAATCGGAGAGCAGTAAAAGCTCTTCTGTGCTGATGATCCTGTATTTCTGACAGATAAGAGCTGCCCTCCTTTGGGGGGAGAAAAGAACCATATTGCGGAGCAGTATTTACTAGCAAGGCGAACGACCTTCCCACCTGCAATTCCACATCAGAGATTCTTTCTTTTAGTATTTTAACACTAGTTTTCAAGGGGAATTGGATTAGGAAGGGAAGAGATAGGCCCAACATATTTAAGTGATTTTTTGTTACGTAATTCATCCACAGGAAGGCTTTAGAGGCAACTTCTACTTCCCAGCACTTATGAACCAAGGTATCTTCAGAGGTTGCATTTAATTTCAGCGCATAAGATAATAAACATTTCTTTAGGTGGGCCTCCAAAGTAAGGGAGCCCGTTTCCAGCCTAGGCAATACTGATGGGGCTCCCACTAGGACCCCCAGAATTTTTTTTTGAAATTTCGTCTGCAGGGGTTTCAAAATTGCTGAATTTTGGGGGGAATATCCCCACACCTGCACTCCGTAAGAGATTTTGGTAAGTATTTTTTTTTATAAAGACCTTGAGAGCTGGAGCGAAAAGTCGGCCCCCTTTAGTATAATAGAATTTTTCAACAGCCATTATACTAACACCTGCTTCCTGCTTTACCGATTTCATGTGAGGTCTCCACGAGCCATTGTAAGAAAAGATTATCCCCAGATACCTAAAAAAACGAACCTGCTCAATTCGTACACCATTTAAGAACCATGACATTGGTCTATATTTCTTAGCAAAGACTACAATTTTTGTTTTTTGATTATTTATCTGTAAGCCTTGCTTGGCACATTCAATTCAGAAGTCCAATAAGAGTCTCGTTAAACTAAGTCTTGCCGTAGAAAGCAGCACGGTATCATCTGCCTACATCAATAATGAAAGCCGCTGGCCAGCAACCTTGGGTGCCAAATATGCCCCATTATCACAATGCGCTACTATCAAGGAGTTGACATAAAGATTAAAAAGAATCGGGGCCAAAAGGGACCCCTGCCTAACTCCTCTAGAGGTCGGAACATGTTCCATTAGGGTACCCCTCCTTCCTAGCCAGATCTGTAAGATGGTACCTGTATAAAGGGACTGGATCAATTTCAACAAACGAGGGTCTATATTCAGCAGTTGCAGCTTTTCCCATAACCTGTTTCTATCAAAGAGGTCGAAAGCCGCTGAGAAGTCTATAAATATGGCATAGAGATCTAACCCATTTTTCTTGCACTGGCCAACAAGATGATTTAAAATAAAACAGTGGTCCACTGTGGATCTACCGGCCCGAAAGCTGGCCTGCTCCTCAGCAAGAAGACCACAATCAAACGGGTCAAGAGAAGCCTAGTATAAATTTTGGAAATGATTGATAATAGACTTATTGGTCGATAGTTCGTCGGATCGTCTCTTGATCCCTTCTTATAAATTGGAATTATTATACTGGCCTTCCAGTACTCTGGCACCTCTGCTGCGGTATTTATGAGGGAGAAAAGATGTGCCAATGCTTCGCTCCACCACCCAATATTTTGCCTGAATAGTTCTGGAGGGAGGAAGTCTCCACCACGAGCCTTCCCCTTCTTTAACAATAATATAGTCTCCTCAACCTCCCCCACGGTGACATCATCCCATTCTGGCAATATATCTGTTGCAACCTTTGTCGAACAGCTTCCCAAAAGGCAGGCTATAGCATTAAAGATTTCAGAAAAATGCTTTATCCATACGGTAGATGGAATTTGGGGATCTAGCATCATCATCATGGGGTCTTTCTTTAAATAGTTGTTAACCTGATTCCAGAAGGCCCCAGCATCACTACTTTTGAGAGCGTTAAGAAGTTTTCCCCACCCATCAACCGCAAAAGCCTGCTTCTTTTCCCTGATAAGTACCTTATACTGAGCTCCAGCATGGCTCAACATCTTTATTTGTTCCCCAGAATTTTTCCCCTTGAAATTCCTTGCCAGTCGCCTGAGATCCACTCTTCCTTTAGAACATTCCACATCCCACCAATGGAACGGCAAAAAAGAGTTACAACTCGGGCGCCCTGACTTAGTCAGTCAACGAAATAAATATTCCGATATCTCCTTCAGAATTGCGAGGGCCTTCCCCAAATCATTTGTTACCAGCAAGTCTGACCTCAAGGAGATTAATACTTCAGAGTCTAGGCAGCTTGATCTCTCTGTTTCCAGCTTAGGAGACCAGCGCTGCCTTACCAAGCCATAACCTTGTCTCTCTTTCCAGCTGACTTGTGGGGAGAAAACTGTATGCTGAAGCTGGACATGCAGGATTAGAGATAGCGGGAAATGGTCACTCTCTATTCTGGGGATCACACTGAATTCCTTTATATTTTTCAGTTGGGAAGGGGAAATAATGCCATAATCTATGACACTTGCCCCATTTAAATTTGCAAAGGTGTAAACACCCTGGTAGTCCCCTTGGATATTCCCATTTAGAATGCAGAGAGTGCGCTCTAGTACAAATTTGTACAGATGCTTGCCTTGTTTGTTTATGACTGTATCCTGCGAGTTCCTGCCTGCATTCCAATCTGGATGCTCATCAAAAGCAGGACAAAGACTCAAATCTCTCAAAACCTGCTCTGCATTTAACTCAATTCTGGCGTTCAAATCTCCCAAAATTAAGCAGCAGTCTAACGGGAAGGCCTCCTGATTTTTCCCGAAGGAGGTCTCAAACTCCTCCCAAACAGAGGGGCCTCTTGTCCCTGGTGGGACATAAACATTATAAATTAACAGCCCCACTGCGTGATTGACCAAAAATCTAACCAGTTAGATTTGGGACCCTTTTTCTGCCAAAATTTGTGGGTCCAGCCCGAGTGATTTCCGCAACAGCATGCAAAGCCCAACCATGGGTCTCCCTTTTTTCCCTGGCACGGCCTGGGCTGGTAAAGCCCAATGAGTAAAGCCCTCAAAATTTAGGGTCTCTGGGTCTTTAGCCCAGGTCTCCTGGAAACATATCACGTCGTAACCCTGTAAAAAATTTAAAAATTCACAGTCATACTTTATTTGAATACCAGCAACATTCCAGGATAGAAATTTAAGAAGGGCGGGGGGATTCGCCTGATANCCATACAAACATGGAAAAGAAAAAGGGGAACAAGGCAGAACTCTGTAGAGCCCCATACCACCACCATTGGATTTAGTGCTCAGTACTACAACTTGGATCCACTAAAGATTAGAATTATTCTAGAGTGACCTTAATCTAGAATTTTGTGGTAAAGTTCACAAATGCATCCCCATCACATCATGATCAATGAGACTGAAGGTCCCCGATTGGTCTGAAAGAAACAATTATAAGACACCCATGTTTGGTGCTACTTTACCACTGCTCTTTCAATCTTCTCTCAAATTTGAATATTGAAAACCAGATAGTTGATCTCAAGAAATGTTTTCTTGGGAAGGAAGCCAATTGCTTTAAACGACACTCATATCCTGCCCTCTATCAATGAGCTAGTGACAATCAACTTCAAAAATACCCCGAAGCACCTACCTGTTGAATTTCACAAGCAAAAAAAATAGAAGATATATTTTACTTCAAAAAACACTCCCAGAAAAAGCACTCTCACTCCCATGCACTCCCAGAAATTTTGGAACCTCAGTAAACATCACAGGTAAGCCGCAAGCAAGACTACTTTCATCTTTCCTTCCTCCCCATAAACAAATTCCATCAGTTCAGAGCAATCTGTCACGTAATTTGAAAATCCCTCTAAGGGAAGACCCTAAGTGGCTGCAGAACCAGGCCCAAGATGGGGTAGTTAAGTCCTTGCAGGCAGAAATCCTGGAAGAGCCAGCCACAGAGTAGCAGGCATATGTCTCTCTTTAAAAGGCTAAATTACTAAGAAGCCAGTTGGGAATTGACACCAGCTGGGCATGGCAGGAAATGGCAAAAGCCAGCTGAGACAAGGCTTAGTAGAAGACTGAGCAAGACGCTCAGGGAGCTAGACCACCAGGGAGAAGGCTGCAGGACACACGGGTTGTTGAGGATGAAGTAGATGGCAGCCTTGCACTAAAGTCAACTGGCTGGCAGAACCAGAAGAACAATCCAGAAAGAAAAATTAGGAACCTGGACTGTAAAAGGGCTGAGAGAACCACAAAAGCCAAGGAAGGACCTGTGCTCTAGTCATATTAAAAGGGAGTGGATGTGTGTATCGAGGAGGTCTGGTGAAGGCACTGTAAATAAAGCTATTCCATAGTGAAGAGTCTGAGCGAGAGAGACTGACCTGGACCAAGCGGAGAAGGTAGCAAGGTCTACAAACACCATGCCAAGCAAGTTTCTTATGCCTTCAGAGGAAGAAACACTTTATTGTCAACAAATGCTGACTGCCTTAAGAATAAGAAGTGTCATACGGGGGTAGACAACGGTCCACCTAACCCAGCATCCTGTCTCCAAAGCGGCCACTCTCAGTTGCTTCAGAGAAGTACCCAACAGGTCGTAATGGGTATTTCCTGCCATTTACACCCATTCACTCCAAGCTCTCTACAGTTAGAGATTGCATTACCTGACCTACTTGAACAGCAGTAATTTATGGACCTTCCCATTAGAGCTTACCAGTCTTTATTTAAACCCAGAAATGCTACTGGCCTTTACAATATCTTCTGACAACATGTTTCACAAGTTAATTGTGCATCAAACGATGAGAAAACAAAGTTTCCTGACCCTCTGGTTGCAGGCATGACGACAATGCCGCTAGATGAACCTTTATGGTTGGGATGGCCAGGCGTGACTTCTGCAAAGATAACAGGTACATGAACATGTGATTCATTGTAAGGTTGTGTATGGAAATAGACTGAGATTCACACCACTTTGAAAAACGCAACCACTTTGCCTTGCAACACCTCCGCATAGAAGGCCTCCGGGAAATCAGGAGGATCTCTGATACTTCAGGAGGTGCATTTCTCACGAGAGCAGGATTAGCCAAGCGGAGAGGTGGAGCATCTGTAAGTCATGGTGCAGAATCATCCCTCGCACTCGTGACAGCAGGTCTGGCATAAGAGATAGGATCTTGACCTCCGATGCTATCATCTGTAGTGTTTGGAACCACGTTTGGCGGGCCCAATAGGGTGCAATCAGGATCATGCGAGCTTTGTCTGTCCTGGTCTTGCCTAGTACTCTGTGTAGTAGCGGGATCGGAGGAAAAGCATAGAGGAAGCTCCCGTGCCAAGATATCACAAAGACGTCCGAGATTGAGCCTGGAGCCGTCCCCACGTGGCTACAGTATTCCGGCAACTTCGCGTTGTCCTGAGACACGAATAGGTCTATCACCGGTGTCCCCCATTCCACAAATATATTCTACAGGACTTCGATGTTCATGGACCATTCGTGTTGGTCCGGCATCTTGCGGCTGAGAGTGGCCTGGCCTGGTCTGTCAGATGAATGGCTTGTATGTGTATCCCTTGTCCTATGCACCAATGCCAGACGGCTTCTGCTTCTATGGACAGGTGAGTGGACCTTGCGCCCTCTTGCTTGTTCACATACCACACTGCTGTGGTATTGTCTGTTACAATCAGAATATTTCTTCCTGACATGATGTATTTATTTATTTATTTTATAAACTTCTACCCCGCCCCTCCTGACATGCAGCTCGGGGCGGCTTCCAACATCTTAAAATCCAATAAAAACAGTTAAAATAATCACAAATATTATAANAGGAGAGGCCGCTTGGTCAGATGGTGCCCGCGTGGCGCTTGAAGAACTGGAAGGGATTCCCCTTCGTCCCTAACTGAAAACTTGGAGGCGCCCCCCCTCGCAGGGAGCGTAGGGGCTCAAAAATCGTGCCAGGTGCAGAGCACCCACGCTGCAGCTCCTAGCTGATCCTGAGCCAGACTTTCAACTGGGGAAGCGAGGGCGCGCTCTCCCTACGTATGCCCAGTGAAAGTCGGTACTGCCTCCTACTGGCCATGGGGGAGAATGCTCCCTACATCCGAATAACTGGACAAGGAGACCATAGAAAGATTGTTTTATATTTTTTTAAATGAAATGTTAAACACTAGGGAAAGTCTTTGCATCAGGTTTTGCTGCTGTGGCCTGCACGCCTACAGAAAGAAAGTCTTGGTTTGATGATGTAAGGGGCCTATTACAGCAACCTAACCTCAAAGTGACAAGAACACCAATAAGCTTGGAGAGGTCCAAATCCTAAATAAACACGTTATTGCCAAGAGCAAATGACAAGTGTCCCTGAGAATCTTTAAGCACATACCACAAGATGGATGGAGAATCACAAATTGAGAACTTCAAAACATTAATGGGAAGTAGCACACAATTAGGAAGCACGGATAGAATTTCAAGCATATCCTGCAGCAGATGAGCCCAATGACCATTTCAGCCTTATCTGGGTCCTCTCTTTCGATGTATATCCCACCTTTTTCTTGACTCTGGAAGATTAGTCCCTCTTCACTACTAAACATGTATTTACATTTATAACCCACCCCATACCCAAGGGTCTGGGCAGGTAAAAACAAAAATATATAAAATATACAAAAACACCATAAAAATAACTTGTAAAATTTCTATTAAAACAACTCTATTCCCCACTTACTAAATGCCTGGCCAAATAAACAGGTCTTACATTGCCTTCAGAAGATACTCGGGCTCAGTCTTTGGTGAATCTCCAGGAGAAGGAAGGTCACCGAGATCAGTTCTCAGTGCCCTTACTTGGTGCAATGATGGAACATGAAAGATCCTTAAGGTCTCCCACTGACTTTAAGGATTACTATTGTAATAGTATATAGGAGAGATGGTGGTCCTTTAAATATNGGAGCAAACCCCACCCCCCAAACCCTCCTGTCTCGTGTGCAAAGCAGCCTTAATTCATATTACTAGATACAATTCTGTTTTATTGCCTTTACGTAAAAATTCAGGTATGTATTTTTCTTATACTATTACGCTCAGTGTTTCACGAGGATTAAAATGACAAATACTGCTGGTTTACATATATGTATATTGGAATTACAAGATTTTTTTGCATAATACATGTCATATTTTCAATGATCATAAGCTTATAATATTATAAAAATCATATCCTCCTGTTACACACAGACACCAGATAAACGTAGATTTGTGGGAGGTTCTTCCAGAGAGGACAGCCAGAGGAAACGCACCCAAACAACCAGGCTCTGGCACAGACGTTACTCTCATATTTCTCAGTTTATATTAACTAATGACAGGAGACATACCATCTGGTGCAATGTACTGTTTTATGACAGAAGAGCAAGAGAGCATTGCTACTTTTCTGAAGTGCAGGAAGAGGAAATTGTAAAATCATGTACACCCAGCAGTAACATTAGATAAGGAAAAGGGGAGAAAGCAAATGTTTTATGGCAAATTAAGAGTATGGCTTTGTATGTACCTGTTCATCTTTCAGTTTCATGCTGCCAAGATGGCACAACTCAGGTAATTTTGTTACACAATATCACAAGTAATTAGAGTAAAAAGCATACACAGAACTTAGGTAGTGAAACTCAAGAAATTAGTATGATTCACACTGGGTAGTGCTACACCTTCTGTTAGCCACAGGGGAAATCCACCTTGTGATACTTACTGGAACGTCATCCTGCAGTAGAGCATGAGCAAATGTTCATGCTGCCACTTTATGGACTCTGACCAACATAATGCGAATCCCACTTTACACTGCTTTAACATTTCTTATGCATGTTGCAGGGCTGCATGGGGCACCAATACAGCCCTGCAACATGCATACGAAATGTTAAAGCAGTGTTAAAGTGGAGTTAGCGTTATGTCTGTTTTCACCAATTGATTCTGAAGTAGGTTTGGTCACACAAACCTGGGAGCAGTCCATGGAGTGAACTTGGGTCTCCAGAGGTTTGTTCCCTAGCCAAAACCAAACATAATACTTTCCTCCATGTTAGAGGACTGGTTATGCACTCTCATTATGCTGTAATGCCAACAGTCTAAGCATTACATGTAGAGACAGCCAAAGAAAAAAAATCCAGAGGAAAGCTTGCAGAAACTAATGAAAAGGTTAATGCACAGCAGATCATAAAGCTTACGCCTATCATGTTCTCCTCCTGACATGACTCATAATAAATGATCTATCACATTCTGCACCCACTACAAGCCCCCTCTCCCACCTGCTGGCATGCTTTGGGGCAAAATGTTGCTATAATCTGCAGCAAGGCTCCAGGTCTCTGCAACAATTGGGCAAATTTTTTTTAAAATAAAGTATAGAATTTAGTATGAAAATGGATATTACATTAGCGTAGTATTTGTTTTACTGGTCCCTAATGACTTCAGTACGGAGTAGTTGGTTGTTGTTTTTTAACTGAAGATGAATATATTAGTAGGCAACCAGATGGGGGACAGTAGGACCCTTCAGCATCTACATGTGTGTGGGTAACTTTAGGATCGTGGGATAAGTACATTAGCAAAAACATCCAGCCAAAAAGATCAACAGTAAAATAGTTAATGTTGATACTTAAGTGGTCATTAAATTTCCTGGCTAACATCCTACTAGATGAATGGGAGCAATTTATACCAAGTTATCATCTCAGGTCATCTGCAGACTTGCCTAAACACCTCTCGATTGCATTCAGATTTTACCTTTGTAAAGTCCTCTATACAATCATAAAGGCTATAAAAAGGACAATTGGGTCCCTTACCTTGGGAATTGTCTTTCTATCGCCTCCGAGGGAGGTTATTTGGACACAGGGAGCGTTCTCCCCCATGGCCAGTAGGAGGCAGCACCGACTTTCACTGGGCATGCGTAGGGAGAGCGCACCCTCGCTTCCCCAGGTGTACCACAGCCGAAGGATCAAGATAATCTCTTTTTTTTGTTACAGACAACACAACCTCCCCCAAACTACAGGGGGGGAAATGACAACCAACTACCCATGAAACAAAGGGTGTAAACAGAAAAATTACCCGCCCAGAGGCTAGTAGAGACACACCGAAACAGTATCCCCAGGTGGGCCGAATGCCCTCCCTCGGAGGCAATAGAAAGACAATTCCCAAGGTAAGGGACCCAAGTGTCCTTTCTCTGGCCCCCTCGTCCGGTTATTCGTATGTAGGAAGGTAACAGAGCAGTAACACCCATTTGGCATGGGGAGGGACAGAGTGTTTAAGTGGAACCTAGGACTCCCTGTAAAATCCGCCTGGCGGAAAGGGGCCTTGGCAGACTCAAGGAAATCAATCTTATAGTGCTTGGTGAAGGTATGAGGGCTTTTTCAGGTAGCTGCCTTATATATCTCACCAAGCGGGGCCCTGGACCTAAATGCCCAATTAGTAGCAGCTCCTCGTATGGAGCGAGCAAGAACCCTAGCGGGGGTTAAGAGTCCCGCTGCCCTATACGCATCAGCAATACAGGCCAAGATCCACCTGGCAATGACCGCCTTGGAAGCCCTCTCGCCTTTTGAGTGAGGGTGGTAGCTTACCAAGAGGGAGGAAGAGCGCCAAAAAGGCTCTGTGCGTTCCAGGTATATCTTAAGACCTCAGCGTACGTCGAGGGTATGCCACAATTTCTCTAGATGGTGACGGGGTGAGGACAGAAGGAAGGGAGGACCACTTCCTGGGACAGGTGGGAGAGGGAGGATACCTTGGGCAAGAAGGAAGGGTCCAGTTGTAAGATGACCAATTCCTTCCGCAAGGCACACAGGGCCGGATCCATGGAGAGGGCTCCGATCTCAGAGACCCTTCTGGCGGAGGTAATGGCAATTAGGAACGCTACCTTGAGGGAGAGGAAATAGAGAGACTTCCCTGAGTGGTTCAAAGGAAGCACCTGTAAGGGCCCTGAGCACCATGTTGAGGTTCCAGGAGGGAAACCTATGGACAACAGGTGGGGAGATGCATCCGGTGGCCCTTAGAAATTGAAGTACATGGGGATGGTTGGACAGTCGAAACCCGGTGAAAGCTCCCAGAGTGCTATCTAGCGCTGCTAACGGTCTAGCAAGAGTGTTTGGTCGGAGCCCCTTGTCTAACCCCTCCTGGAGAAACTGGAGAACTCGGGCTACAGAGTGGGACTGGGAGGGCACCTGATGGGTGTGACACCATTTAACGAACACCCCCCAGGTACACTGGTAAATACGCTGAGTGGACTTGCATTTGGATGCCAACAGAGTCCCCACGACAGTTTCGGAGTACTCCAACCTCCGAAGGGCTAAGGTCTCAAGAGCCAGGCTGTCAGTCTCAGGAACCCCGNGTATTTGCGGTGAGAGGGTCGTATAGAGATATGGAAGTACACATCCTGTAGATCAAGGGAGGCTAACCAGTCGTCCTTCTGTAATCCCATAAAGATAATGGGAAGGAAAGTCATACGGAATTTAAGTCTACGTACAAATTTATTGAGCTGCCTGAGGTCTAGAATAGGTCGGAACCCTTTGTCTTTTTTAGGAACCACAAAGAATTTTGAATAGAAGCTTGTGTTGAGTTCAGCTATAGGAACAGGCTCAATGGCTCCCTTCTGAAGCAATTTCTGTACTTCAATTAGTATTTGAGTTGAGGGGGGGGGGAGCCCCTAGAGGGGACGGGAAGAAGGGGGAGGGAAGGTGTTGAAACTGAATGGCGTAACCAAACTGTACAATCTCCCTGACCCATCGGTCAGAGGAAATAGCTTCCCATTGGGGTAGGAAAGGTAGCAGGCGATCATGGAAGGAGGGACTGTCCTCATGCACTCCCTTGATCAGGTTCTCACTAAAAGCGGGACTCAGGTTGATGTCCCGATGACGAGTTAGGAGATGGCTTTCCCCTGCCTCTTTGTCTATTGAAGGCCTTGCATTGTTGAGGCCCTTGCAGTTGTTGGTACTGTGATGTGCCCGGCTGTTGAGTCTGCTTCCCCATACTGTAACTGTACGAGGTATAAGCAGGTCTCCTGGGTGAAAAGAAGTCGGGGCTCTGCGTGGGGTAGGGTCTTCTACGGGTGCCCCCTGATGCCGTATCACCCCTGTAGACCTAGCGGTCTGATTCATCTCTTTGATCTTTTTCAGAGTATCATCCGTAGATGCGGCGAACAGCCCTTCGCAGTCAAACAGTAGGTCTTCTATTCTGGCCTAATTCTCCTGAGTTAACGCCGTGGAGCGAAGCCATGCGTGTCTGCGCAGTGCTATAGCGGAAGCCATGCCTCTGGCATTAGCATCTGCTATGTGCATATTCGCTGTCAAATGGAATTGCGCCATTTGTAACCCCTCCTTCTGTAAAGCCGCAATGTGGTTAGGGTCTGTGATACTGCTGAGCCAGGACCACAGCCAGTGTTGGTAGCCACACATTGCCGATGCATATTTAGCTATCCTAAAAGATAGGGAATTTGAAGAAAACATCTTCCGTCCTAAGACATCTAGTCTCCTTCCCTCCTTGTCTGATGGGGAAGTCTGTACCCCTCCCACTCTAAGCTTCAGAGACGCTGCAGCTATCACTAAGGAGTTGGGGGGCGGGTGCTTATGAAATATCTGTGCCCCTTCCTTGGGGACTGCATGGAGCGAGTCCACCAACTTATTAGTGGGAGTCACAGAGGCGAGTTTGCGCCACATAATAGAGGCAGGCTCCAGTAACTGCTCCAGTATTGGCAGCATTATATGTCCTGCTTCACCTGCCCCTAAGATCCAAAATATGGGTCCCGTCTGGGACTTCTTGACCACTCTAGTAGGCAGTTTGGGGATGGAGGTAGCCGTTCTCCTCAGCATCCCCTGGAAAGCCTTGGAACCCTCGGGGGCGAGGGAAGGGTTCTGGTTCGATATGGTATCGGGTGGAGGGGGGGAAATGGTTTCATCCTCCTCTAGAGAAGGTGATGACGACAATGATCTGGAGGCAGATCTCCCTGAGGAAGCTATAGTAACTGGCCTCGGTACCGCCGGTACCGTCTGTCCCAGTTCCTCCCTCTGGTCCCCCAGCAGTGAGGTCAGGAGGTTTGTGGTCCCGGAGAGTGCTAACCTTTCTCCCTGCGGCTGAGTCTCCATCATCGTGAGTGGTTCCAACGCTCTATGTCCAGCATCTGGGGCACCGGTAATCGCCTGCATCAGCACCGAACCCAAGTCCGGTGGGCAAGAGACCATCGCTGTTGGTGCCGCCCGGGGGGGGGGGGTGGCACATACGGATGCTCCAGCCTGGAACGCGCTACGGCGTCAAAATCCATCCAATGTACGTAGGACGAGGGACTGCGGGACCGGTAGTGGTATCCCTGTGAGTATGAATACTCGAGATGTCTATCCCTAGGATTGTAGGGGGAACAGCAGGAGCATGGTGATCTGAATCTCCGTTCCCTATGGAACTGCAGTGGGGTGCCGCGTTCGTCCCGGTACCATGGCCATCTGGACCTTGACCGGTACCGTCTGTGTGCCTGGGACCGCGCCTCAATGGATGCCGGCGTTGGGAGAGTAAGTAGAAGGGGTGAAACCGTCAGTGCAGGCGATGCCCCCTGCTGCGGAGGGAGCGTTTGAGGTGCCGTGCCCATCGTTCCCGACAGGGGCCAGTCGCCCGGCATTTGTAGTATCTGGGGAGCAGCTGCATCCTCTGTGCCCAATCATTCCGGCAGCTCCTTGGAGCTGCTCTTCTTTTTCTTCTCCCCTTCTGTACGTTTGGCACCGTTCCAAAGAACGGGTGGGGCTCTGGGTGTTGGTAGTCTCCGTACCGCCCTCTACTGGGTGCACGGTACCAGGCGCTCTCGGTGTGGGTGGTACCGCGGGTCTCGAAGCCGTCACGGATCCCTCAGACCCGGGCTGCACCGGTTCCGTCGGTGCCCTCTACTCCATCAGTGCCGGGGAGTGCCGGGTGGGAAGCCTAAGAGGCCCCTCTTCTCCACCCTCCAAAGCCCTTTTGGTGAGCAAGTCCTGCAAGCGCAGCGCCCTGGCCCTCTTGGCCCTGTTAGACAGCACCGAGCAGGCTTTACAGGTCTGGGTGTTATGTGCCTCGCCCAGGCAGGCTAAACAGCGGGCGTGCTGGTCGCTGACGGATAACGTTGCAGGGCAGGAGCTACACCTCTTAAAGCCTGGCTGTTTGGGCATTCCCAGAGTCCCTGAAGGGTAACTCGTGCCCGGGGGGTGAGACCCCACAGGCAAGGGCTGCACTCACTTCTTTTGCTCTTTATTCTTCTTACTACTGACCAACGCTGATTAGCGTTGAAAGGTCTTCCAACACCACGCGGTTGGAAGGAACTGAGGCGGTGAGGGCTCCTCCCCCTATTTATACCAGCCCGTCCCACATGAGGGGAGCCCGCGTTTTCATCGGGACGGGAGGGGGGCTGGAGGGGTGGAGTCCTCACCATGTTTTAAGTCTTTTCCAGGCAAATTCTGCCTGGATACTGCTGACACAAAGGTTTTCCGGTGCCTGAAGAGCAGGGAGTGAATCCCCAAGAGTAAGAATCGCGGAGATCCTTGAAGAAGAACTAGCATTTCTGGCACTGTTTCTTTTATCCCACTAACCATAAAAACTTCCTGAGGACCTCAAACTACAAAGCAGGATCTGTCATCTGCCACACTTGTGTTATCAGTCATGAGACAAACAGAAGTGAAAATCAGATCTACTCGTTATGCTGGCTTACAGCCATCATCTTCATGGCCAGTTCCAGTTGGGACTAAAAGATTTCTTTGCTTATATGAACATTAAGGAAACTCCTGCACATTAGGTTTTTCTAGTGTCAAAGGGAAATTTTAAAGAAAATCAAAGACTTTGTTTTTGCTTGTTTAGAAGTTTTGCCTCTTTTAAAAGGGTAGAAATCTATGGACAAATGGCCAATTAAAAAAAACAAAAACTTGGGTTAGAAGGCCACTGAATTGGAGATTGCTAATTTCAAAAACAGAAGATAATTTTAGTAAAACAATCTAGAAAAATAGTGGCTAACTGGTCCAACATATTCATAACCCCTCTTGATCCCAGACTTTGTTTAAAATTCCAACTCTATTTGCGAAGCATTATATTTGAAAATGCTCTTCAGAGATCTCTCTTATTTGACCAATGTAAGCTCACAATCATTTTTAAGTAGCTAGCCTTTTGTTGATGGTAAGCAACATTTCTGGTAAGCACAGGCCCATCCATCTATACCTCTCTCCCCTCTCCCATGCAAAAATAAAAATACTATTAAAAGTTTTAAGTTTTCTGATGACAATTCTACCTTGTCATCAGAAACGACTAATAAGCCAAACCCTTATTAAGCAGAATCCTTCAGACACGTCAGAACTGAGTCAAACTCAAAAACTAACAGCCAGAGAAACAAAAAGACTGTACTCCGATAGGATGACATGAGAAAATAGAGGTGGCAATAATAGTAACAAAACAGCCCAAAGCATTGGAAAGGTTGCAAAATCTCTATCTAGGACTAAAAATTAAACATTTAAACCACTCTTTAAAAATCAAAATATAGTTAGCTTAATATCATCATAAACCCTATGGTTAACCACTCTCTGCTCTCAACAAAATTAGAATTTGTAAGTATATTTCATTATCTCACTGCTCAAAACAAGAAAGAAATGAACTTACCGGCTCTAAAGACATATTTGCTTGAACACACCCAGTGTGAGGTTTTTTTTCATTTGGAGGAAGGAAGAAAAATGCTTGAGTGAGCAAAGTTCAAGTATAAACAAGGTTCTTTTCTTAGTACTGGGCTTGCTGGAGCAGCTGCACACACCTGCGCAGATAAATCAACATCCTTTCCCCCAAAGCTCTACTGTAGATTTATACTCCATGGTCAAAGCTACGAAGACGAATGGTTCACACCAGAAGCATTTCCAAACAAAGGTGTTTATGCAGCTGAAGTATCTCCGGGATCTTTCTCCATTTAGAAACTTTTCCTACCTTGCTCATGGAAACTGCTTATTAATCCACAGTTGCCCCTCCCATATTCAGGCACCACCTTGAGCATATGATCAAACTAGTTCTACTTCTATACTATGAAAACTGCCGGTCACTTCAGAGTAACATAAAAATACAGTAGACTAATGCTGCGTCACTATTTTCTAAATACCAAGCAGCTTGCTTGACTAATTTTTTTTTAAAAAAATAATGAATTCCTAATTATTGCAATAAGTTAAATGCAGGTAAGTTAATAAATGTTATGATTTTGTAGATATTAAGAGATGCAATCAAAGTCGCTTGTCAGAACTTCAACCTTTTACTGTTAATACCCAAGATTCATTCTTTCCAGAGGGAAAGCCTCCCTTTTTCCCTGTTCAATTTAAGTCATGCACGTTGCTGTGAAGCGTAGAGTTAATTTTTGCTATTCCAGCATCTATTCAGCTCCCCTGGTTTGTGTGGGTAACAACATGGGAAAGCAGACTTTTAAAAATAGAAAAGCCACAAAAATCAACAGGATTACTGGAAGACAATCAGAGCACACAAAGTTTTATTTTTGTTTTTACAACAAGCTGGATTTTAGTATAAAATCTTGGTATTTATTTATATG
>QEPC01006025.1:200450-222108 GCA_003113815.1 Sphenodon punctatus
GCTGGGAAATCAGCTTTTTCCCCTTTTGAGAAGATTTTTTTTGCACTCTCTTGTGCCTCCGAAGTTTAGATTTCATTGGCTACCCCTTGTTGAAGGGAAGATTTAGTTTTGTAGCTTTCTGGGATCGTTTTAGGTATAGGCCTCTCTGGAGCTCTAACCAGGCACAGCTATTACCAGTGCACGCCCCCTGGTGGCCCCCCGCCTCCCCAGATCTTACAGTATCTTAAGTTAAAAGAATTTTCCCCCTAAATTGCTGTTTTCATTCTGACAAAACATCCCCTGCATCTACATTTATAGGCAGAACTATTACAGCAGCACATACAAGCACTCAGTAGCATGCAGAATACCACCTAAAACAACAGGCTAGGAGTCCAAACCCACAAGTGCCTCTTACTAACTGGTACTTCAGTATCAGGCAATAGCAAGTTCACCTGGCCTCCTGGTCCTTTCCAGGATGTTTACCTAGAGATGGAGAAAGACTTGAACAGATGCAAGTGGTACAAAGGTGGTACAGCACCATGTACTGCCTATGCTAAAAACAAACAAATATAATATAATCTTGTAGCTGCTTTTGTATTCCTACGAGGTTGCTTTTGTATTCTTCTAGATTTCCTAAAATGTGCTTTTTAAGGAGGACAAAAGGTCTTCTTTTCTTAGCAAATCACCACGGTTTCACTTTGTGATTAATGTACTTTCAGAGATGGGATTTAGTTTTTTTTGTGATGTATGTTTTTCCCCCCACAATTGGATAAATCCCAACTTTTTCAAAGAATATGCAATGTTGCAAGACAAGTGGATTTTGCCACAATACGTTTCTCCCCTATTGTTCTACTGTATGTCATGTGGAAATTTGATTAAAGATTGGAGAAACATCGGAGTCTGGAGTTTAACATCTATTTGCGTTTGGCCCTTACCAGACTGGAACAAATGCCTACAGCTATGATGGGGGGGCACGGAGACTGGTGATACCTAAAGAAGAAAGGTTTTGCCCACATTGCCCAGGCCTAATAGAGATCACTGTTCATTATGTATTGCAATGTCCTTTACTTACAGATATAAGGAATCAGTTAGTTACTGTCCCCTTTCCCAAATTTTATTCTAAATATGAAAAAAATAATATGGGTATTTCAAAATTATAATGAGTTTTTCTTACACAGATTGGACCTTTTTGTGCTTAGGACAGAACAAATTAGGCATATTTTTGTCAGTGCAAAAAGGAATAAGGGGCCCACCTGATTCCTATCCCTTCCTATCCTATCCCTTCCAATTGAGTGTTTTAGGTCTTATGTTTAGGGGCTACGTGGGATTGCATTTATGTTTTAAAATGTCTTGAAATGTTAATTTAAAATTTTATTTCAAGACTAATTTTTTTTTTTTTAATGATGCTGTAGAGTTTTTGTATTATTCTGTGTCATTTAAATGTGTTGACTTGTAATATGTTTGGGTCTATGGCGTAAGCTGGCCCATATAAATAAAAGATGATCATGCCTACAAGTTATGCACCGACCACCACCAGACTGCCAACATTTTCCCTACTGTCTATTAATAGCTTGATATCAACATGGTTGTGCCAACTTCTTGTTTGCACAAAAGCATCCCTGTTCGCACAGCTCTGGAAACAGGATCTTCAGCTAACCTGTGCTTGCCTTCTTACATATTCAACAGCAGAAAAGCCATTTGTTTAAATCTTTAGAGAGCGCTACTGATTTGTTGCTGCTGCTGCTATGGCTCACAAATATTAAAAACGACACAGACATTAACAATTTAAAGGCAATTCTCCACTAGCAATTTCAGCCAACAAATTTTGGACTTAGCAGTTTGTTTTGGTCTGCTGAAAAACATTTCAAAACGCAGCTTTCATTTATCTCATAGAAATGGTTTTAAGCTTGGGTGCTCAAAATTACATAGGTAAAATGGGTAGCCCAGATTCCCAAAGTTATTTCCCAACAGCTCTGCAAGTTAGGCAACTCGTTTAAAGTGATTAAGTATCCAGGTTCAAAAAGTCTCCAACAAACTGCAGATATTAAACGCGCTCACAAGGAAAGCTACTCTGAACCCAACCGTTCTTTACTGTCCAAATATACATCATACCTCTTCCCCCTCAAAGCAATATGGGCGTTTATGAACAAGACAGCAGCCCACACTAGCCCACACCAGGTGGGTGTTCGACTCCTGCCCATCTAGTACGTATTCAACAGATGTTGGCCCACACTCCCCTCCACACACATCCCCTCTCACAGCGTCCTCCAGGGACATCGCGGGCCCTGTGTGCAGGCCCACATTGCTGCATGTCATTGATTAGGTTCACCACCTTACAGCCTCACTCGCATCACCAAGTGCGGTTGCTAGTGATTGCGCTCTTTCAGCTGACAGGAGGCTGCAAGAGGACAGAATGAGGGAGCTAGAGGAAGAGAACTCTAATGGTAAAGTTGGTCACAGCCAGAAAAGGCTTCTTCCCAGGATATGAACCCCCTTTACATCAGGAAGGGGCGAGGCTTCTCTGGAGAACCCACATGTCTCCTGTGCTCCCCTCGGTTCCTTTCCCAAACGGAGAGAGTACAGGTGCAGATCCTCTGGAGAAGGTCCTTCCTGCACCCACTGCTCTCTCCTCTTGTAGCCGCTTCTCAACTGAAAGACTGTGACCACTCTTGTATCTGCCCGAGCACTGTTTCTGATGGAAAGGGGCAGGGGTCACGGTCAAAGAAGCAGCCTTTCCTAGCTGCAACGAGCGCGCACGCACGCACGCACACTCCCTTTCTATCAGAGCCAGGGCTTGGGAGGAGGGAAAGCACTGAACTACTACTAGTGGCAGCTACCACCGGCACATGAAATGCAGACAGGGGGCTGGCTGTTTATTAGCTCCACACACTAAAAAATGTGAGTGGGGGCTGCACAGACTGAACATGGACTCCAGTGAGCTATTGTCTCATTTGATTTCATCCTAAGTACCCATAAGCTTTGATGGAGCATGTGTGAGGTGCTACAACTACTTTTTAAAAAATACTGATTAAAGTGAGCATCCTGACATGTTTCTACTACTCCAACATCGGAGAACAGCCCAAGGAACAATGCTGTGATATTTTTCAAGCTGTTTCAGCTGTGATGTTTATGTAAACAGGGCATATGCAGCATTCAGTACATTTGAGACATTCAGCTATAATACCTGGAATAGTGTTCTGGTTGTCCTTCAAGACAGGCAAGAAACCTACCATATGCTGCCTGGCAGAAAATGCCAATTGTCCTTGTCTGCCAGGAAACAGGATTGCCTGTCACTCCCACTTAATATGAAATTATTAATAAAAGACTGACTTAACTACATATAAAAAAAAAAAGTTGGCAACAGCCAGTGAACCTGGATAAAATAATTTACACCCCCCCCCCCAAAGGTATTTGGGGTTCAGTTTTTTGGGACCGGGGTCGCAGGAGTTATCTTTACAAAAGGTTTTGTTTTTTTTAAAGTACCTCACTTGTAACTGTACTTTTAGAGCAAAGCGACAGTCAGGGTCAGAACACTAGTAAAATGACCAAGATAGCCTTTTTTACCTGTAGAGTTCTATCCATCACTTGCAAAGCAGTTAATATAACAAGGTTTATCAGATGGTTTCTATCCAGGTCCTAATGGTTCCCTTACACCCACGTTAGTAACGCTCTCTACAAAAAGGTCAAGGATTGTGAGCCACAAGCCAGCCTCTTCTCCAATCACTATATTTGGATCTCATTCACACAACACCCTTTTCCCCTTGTAAACTCACCACTTGTTCCTTAATTTAGGTTGGTCTTGTCCTGTATCAAAATATTCACACAGCTGCTGATTTCCTTATATTTTAGCGGCCCACCCACTGCATCAGATGGCAGCGAATAAGGGACCATCAAGGAGCACTGGAGTTGGCACGGGTTTCACACAATACTCGGCATGTTGGTTTGTACCACTTCCCAGTCTCAAAGAGTGGCTGGAGTAAAGAGTGGCATTGACTAAATTTACACCTCGTTCTCCAAGGGAGGAATGCAGAGAGTGAGAGAGAAGTAGAGCTGAAACAAACAGTGGATTTGATCTTCTCAAACATTGATCAGGGTATCTGAACAATCATCACAAACCAAAACAGAAATCCACGTTCCTCCTTACTTGGGTATTCCAGTTAGACTACATTAGGTACTTCACTTGTTTTGGTATGGTCATTTGAGTATTTCAGTTGATTTATTTTGATTACTACGCATGGGAGAAAACAGCAGTTCATATCTGCTTGCAAATTCATCAGATATGGCACTCACTACAAATATTTGTTTCAACTCTAGAATGCAGTCCATGCCAACTTCTCACTGAGAAGAGGGTTGTTGCATGAAGAGGATTTGTAAAGCAAACTCCTATGCCAACTAAAACGGCCACCCATTTGTTTTCTTTCTTAAATTCCCATTTTTTGTGGTGTATTTTTGTGCAAACATGCCCTACTATGGGAGAGATGTGTGTTGGATGCTCCTCAAAACCACTGAGTTATGGGGTTATATTTAAGTCTTCAAATGGGGTCTCGGAAGCAAAATGTTTGGGAACCATTGCAGTAGTAAATCAAACTCAAACTAAGGAGTTGTCACTCGGATTTTTCCAGAATCTCTTCCCAGTCGGACAAGGTCCAGCTGAGAAATTGATCAATACCATAAAGCATAGATGGGGAACTTCAAGCCCAGGGGCCAAATGCAGCCCATACTAAGTTTTATGTGGTCCCTTTCCATTTCCTTGATCTGGCCTCTGGATCTAGTTCCTATTCCTAAGCATTGAAAGATTGAGTTCGGGATTAAGAGAGCAGAGATGGGGGCATATACACAAGGACAGGGGACAGATCCAGGGCATAGATGGCATGCACCCCTTCCTGATTAAACCCCTTAGGGAGCCCTAGCCCTAACTCCTGTGCAGGAGCTTGTAGTAGTTTTCAAGGCAGGGAGCCCCTAGAAGAGAAATGCTTCCCATGTCTACCTGAATGCAACTGCATGAATGTCTAAACACTACCTATGTGTTGAAAACGTCCAGAACAAGAACTCCGACCGCAAGCAAATGAAAACGTATGGCAAGCCAGGACAAAAATAAGTGAAGGTGTTTTATAACACCTTTGTTTGTTTTTAGAAGGTTTTTAAAATGTTTACATTTTTGGTGTTTTATTGTTGTTTAATTGTTGTTTTTATGCCGTAAGTCGCCCCGAGATGCCATGGGCATGAGGGGGTGGCTAAGAAATGCAAATAAATAAATAAACAAACAAACAAAACCTATGGTGGTAACAATAGCACCAAACCATCCCTGGTTAGCTCTGTGTTGAAGTTAGGAAAAAAGACGGTCTTGTGGTTATACCACAGGAGGCAAGAGACGTGGTTTCTATTCCTGAATCTACCACAGTCTTCCTGAACGAGCTACTTCCATAATGTTAAGTTTCCTCACTATAGAAGCCTCAACTCCCCACAGAAGAAAGCAAGCTCATTAAATGTTTACAAAGTATTGAGAGTTCAAATAACTTTATAGAAATATTTGTTTAAAAAAAACACTGAAGTGGTCATCTGTGCTTACAGAACGCTCATCTTGGACTTAGCAACCTCCGAATGTGGTGGTGCAAATCCACTGCATTTGTTTTGAATTTTAATCTCTCTCTTTCAGTCTCAAAAAACCCCAAAACAAAACCAAAAGCAACCAGTGAACAACCAGATGATCCCATGAGGTATATTCTGAACATTCCTCCCAACAGCAAGTCATTCTCAATCATTTTGGCAACAGTACTCAAAACAGATCAGGTTTAGTAAAAACACAAGCTTAATGGAAAATAAACAGCAGACGCAAGTAGAGTGAAGTTTAAAGATCTCAACCATCCTAGCAATAGACATCTACACCTTTGCAGAGCTCTATTTTGTTAGCAACATGAAACAAACATTAAGACCTCGCCCTGAAATATAAAGCACATCACAAGAAAAGAAAAATCAGGCGATGAGCGTTTAATTTTATCCAACAAATAATACAACGAATACAGAGTACTTCATTTTGGAAGAAGAAAGCAGAGAACATTTTAAAATCAGAGCATGATTTGGCAATCTTTTCTTCCCCATGAAGCCTACAATAAAAATAAAGCAGGGCATAAAATTTCAGATCCAACTCCGGGAGCCAAAAAAAAAATTCAGTCACTAGACATTGGTCTTTTAAAAATCACAATGATTTATGTTTTATATAATTATGGTGTTAGAGCAACATGCCAAGCACAAACGCCAAACAGCAAAGAATATCGATTCAGTGCCAAGAGACTAGGGGTGTGCATGTCATTTTCGTTATTGCAATAAAAAAATGACAACCGAGAACAACAACGGTAACAGTATTGAAAATGAGAAACATGAAAACATTGTTATCGTTGTCATTATTATTAGTGCTGTGGCAGTTGGGTTTTGGAGGGAAAATGTGGAGAGGGGAGGAGGGAGCAGACATCTCGGAGTCTTAACAGGATTGAACTCCTGTGTTGGGAGGGGCGAGCAGCTCAGCAGTATCTGATGGATGTATCGCTGGCCAGTGAGCAGCGCAAGCAGGCCCCAGCAGTCTCATGGCACTCTGTGATTGCTCAATGCCTACTGCCTCCCACAACCAATCAGGGGGACTCTAGGNCTCAATGCCTACTGCCTCCCACAACCAATCAGGGGGACTCTAGGGGAGGGCACTGCAACCCTTTATACTGCAGGGCTGGGCTTTTTGTCTCTGTTCTGAGAGAGCTCTCTGCATGTCAGGTTGTGTTTTACAGAACTGTGGTACTTACACACAAAAAATCATCCCTAGCCCTCACCGTATTACCACCAATACCTTTCCTTCCTCATACCCTACATTTTACCTTCTCCCTTTCCCTGCCCTTCTCCCCCCTGTACATTATAGATAGGTAGTATAGATTATAGATATATATTATAGACATACAGATTAGAATAGTTATAATTGATTAGATAATAGTTTTCCTTTTCCCTTCCCCTGTCTACATTAGATTTAGATAGATATTAGTTGTGCATGAAAATCGATGATACAGATACCAAAAATAAAATATTTGTTTGAAACGGTACAGATAACAAAAACATTATCGTTAATAACGATAACAAAAATGACATTTTTGAATAACGAAAATGAAAATGACGGGGGCCTGGTGCACACCCCTTCAAGAGACTGACAAAGCAGCACTGAAGTGAATGTGAACAGGCAACTTACCATTTCCTGGTTTATAAAAAATACTTCATATTTAGGTACCAAAACTGAATTATACAAAAGGTGCATTTTACATAAAAACTGGTACAAATGTAATTGGTAGTATATTATTTAGAACTACACTGCAACTTGACTGTAGTAACGGATTGAGACCAACACCGAATACTTGCTTTAACAAAATTGTCAGGGAACATCCCCCGGTTCCCATTTAACTCTCCTTCCAGCCATCCTTCCTCTTCTAGTTTTTTCACATTCTTGATGATTTCACCAACACGAATAGTTAGCTCGTCATCATGCAGTGCGTCATAGTCGTACTCCACAATATAGTCCACTAAGAAAAGGGAGAAAACAGGTCAGTGCTTAACTTATTTTTATTTATTCCAAGTAATCTATGTGTATACATTGATCTCCCAAGAGTTTTAAATGTCTTTGCAAAATAAGGGGCCAAATTTTCAGAACCTGGCCTCAAATTCTGAATGTATCATTTTGTTCAGATTCATCTGAATACTCTGTGGTTACTTTTTGTACAGATTTTATCAAGCCCTTTTTACATGGGTGGCACCCACGTGTATACACCCAGGAATTTGGATGTGCATGCGTGGGTGTGGCCCATGTACACATCACAGTGGGTGGGTGTGCATGCACACTTCCACAGAACACATGCACCCACCCACCTCCACCTCTCACCCATGCACGGAGCAACCGGCAAGAAGGCAGGTTGTTGCATGTGTGGGAAATTCACGGGGATGGATGGTAGATGGGTGTCTGCCCATGTACACCTGTCCCCACCCACCACCAAAAAACACCGACCGCTCCCTCACTGCGGCCTGTTTTAAAAGGGCCCAAGTCTTCAAACGACAGAATGGAGAACTGTGCATAAAGCAAAATCTGAACTGAGGCCCCTTTGAGTTTGGTCCAAGGTGCTTTAAAAATACAGCCAGTACAGCTGCATGCCTGTTAAGAACAAACTACCTTGTGCCAAAAAACAGAAGTCACTGCCCTGAATGTTAGGTTTGTCAAATTCCGTGCACGGAAAGCACAGCTATGACTCAGAAATGTTTAAGATTAGTCAATGGAAGCCTGACACTGTACTGTATTTGCATATATCTGTTGCAAAACATTTAAAAATAATTCGCCTCATTTCACACAAGGAAGCTACCATTTTTGTCTGGAAGACTAAATCTAAAAGGGTAGAAAGTTTCTCTGATCTGTAAGAATCAAGTAACCTATATGTTAATGAATCAGGACAAATTATTAGCCAAACACAGCATTTACATCACAGAAGTCTTAATACCTTCCACACTTTGAAAAAGATACATACACATATAAATATATACCATAGATTTGGTTCTCGCTCTTTTTTTTTTCCCATTGTGCCTGGAAGGCCCAGTCACAAACCAGGGTCAGATAGCTTCACACACACACCCAAAAGAACATAGCACCTCATTTTCTGTGTTAACAAATGACATCCTTCTCCCGCCAATGTATCCCCTTCTCCCATAACAGTTAATCTTGACACCATCATTCATGCAGTTCTTCCTTTTGATAAGTTTGTTCTTTCAACCGCTGGCAGATGAAGTCATAGAAAGGAAAACTGGGTAGACATACCAGTGAATTTTCCTTCCAAGTGTTTCCCTGGACAGCATTCCTGTCTACATAGCAGCGGTGGGTGAAGTTCCCAAGCTCAAGAGTTGCATTCCAAAATGTTCATATCAATGAGAGTCACAACACGCATTACACTGATGGTGGCTACTCCAATCCCAGAGACAGGACAGCGCTGCTTCCCCAGATCCATCCTTACATCAAAGACGCTCAGATGGTCTGGTAGGATCTGGCAGCAGCAGCAACAGAAGCACAGGGGATGGCCCCGTGGCCCCCATGAGGCTCTGGCAGGTGGAATGCTGTCCAGGGAGATGCAATGACAACAGTGGTTCACCAAATTTTGGCCTGCAGGACTCCATTTTGACACTTAAAATACAATTCCATGACCTGAGCTATAAATATACATAATTAATTCACTAGCCAGGCATAAAAGATTACACACCAGATTAGAATCTCTCTGTGTCCCACCACCACGTTCATCTCGCTCACCAAAGCGGGGCACATGATATAGCTTAAGCTGTGGCCTTGGCAGTGTCCTCTGCAGTACAGGGATCACCCAGGAGCAAAGAAACCAGACGTCGTTCCATGAGCTGTATTTCGTAATATACTTAGGAAACTTAGCCAGACTTGTAGTGAAGGAGAGAATCCAGGGCTTTGAAAGTCCACTTGCCCAAAGAAAGCAGGCAAGTGGATTTTACACCCTGTCCATAACCCCAGACAGCAAAGTACACGACGCGTCAATTGGAATTGTGACCCCATCCACACCCACTTGAGTTCTGAGCAACATGTCCGTGGGAAAAAATGGGTAAAAATATACATTATGGTTGCAATTCTCAAGCCACCTACTTTGAAGTAGTCCGACTGTGATTAGTGAGATTACTCTGGAGTAAGGTGTTTGAATATTGCAGCCTTGCCTTAACAAAACTTCTTGAATACACCCAACAATATAGATAGGAGCTACAAAATATAGAAGTTAAAGGCACAAAAATTGTTCATTTTGGTGAAACTGACTAACTTCAAAAATCACTTACACAAAAGAGACCTGATACAGTCAAACTTGAGAACTCCCCATGTACATTTTTGGTGCTACTTAATGCCTTGTCACTATCCACATCCCATCAAGTTCCCTTTGTCCAGTTCATTAAGCTATTTCTTAATTGCTACTTGAAGCAAACAAGGTCACTATTTTTTACTGCATTAAAATTACTTTCTTTTGAATGGCTGACAAGGTTGACGTATAGATAGGAAGCTCTTGTCATCTGTATAACTCACTGCTGTCATTTATCAGTTATTTCAATGGAAGAATATCTTATTTCTTATTCTTCCCTGTGCTCTGACACACACAATTTTTAAAAAAAGCCACACCATCAAAGAGGACAACTGGATTTCAACTTAAAATGCCACAATAGGGATGACTTTCCCTAATGAGCAAACAGAGACGTTTGGCAAATGTATAACTCGGGGTGCTTGCCAACATATGGGGAGGGGCAGGGACTAACATGAATCCAGCCCTACATCAAGTTATTGAATTTAACAGCAGAACAGGAAAATTACGCTAAAAAACCCACGTACACGAGCGGGGTTTTCACATGACTGCGCTAACGTGAGTTAAACTCACCTTAGTCCCTGCCCCTCCCTGAATGTCAGCAAGCAGTCTAAGCCTCCACTCCCTCATCATATATTGGTTCTATTAGCCAAATTGCCCAACTCGTTAGCCTTCCCATAAAATTTAAGATGTTAAAAAACAATTGCTATAAAACTAAGAGTAAGCACCATCCAGTTTGGTTTTGGTTTTTGGTTTGTTTTTGGAAAGCCACCATCCTGTTCTTTGGGAGAGTCTCTTATGGCTTTGTTATAAATGCATCTGCCATACACGACTTATTTATAACAGCTAACTTCAGTTCTGTAACACCCACCTGCTGATGCTGCAAAGGAGGAAGAAAAGGAAAAAAGTGTACAGCTTGCCTTTGAGAAAAGCCTCTGACAAGAGGTAATGATTTATTTTATAACATTATCAGAAATCTTCTATTACGTAAAAAGCAAATTAATCCCAATACATATAGGTGTTAACCATTCATGTTTGGTGTCATTTAAATCCTTGTCAAACACTAAGCACAATGACAAAGGAATAATCCAAACTTAGGGTTATAATGGAAAAGTTATAAAAATTAAACCATCTGCCTAATGATATTAATGACAAGAACCACCATGAACCAGACAAAATCAATTAGATTAATCTACAAACTACTGCAAGTCCCAATCCTGTGGAACTATGTGCATTGATAGCTCCACTGAGTTGATGATGTCAAGGGGCTACCTGGGGATGCTATGCTAGGCACTTCCCAGGAGGCAAGAAGGCACAAGTGGGAAGCAGGTTAGGGATTGTCTTTTGGTTTTTGATCAGTACGCAGAAGCAGCAGAAAAAATGAACACTGAAACTGGTCAAAGAGTTTGGGTTTATATAAACCAAGGAATCATAATGGACTAGTGCTCCTCCACCATCATTTGAACAGAAAGAGGCCCCAGCTACCTGTGAAAGGAGTGTACTGAGAACTGTTTGGCAGGGTGAGAAATATCTGCAGAGGCTATTGAGGAGCATTTAAACTCTTTGTTTTGACTTATTTTCAACACCAACTTTCTTCATCTCGGAATCATTTTCAGTTTTTGATTTATATCTTGACCTATTCTTTTTTTAATAAAAGCTCTCTTTTAAGCTGGGGTGTGTGTATGAGAGAGAGAATTTGCTGAAACTGGTAACAGAACTCTGAGTGGAACTCTGTTCAAGCACAGAGGCAAGCTTCCCATCTAAATTATTCTATGCTCAGGAACATCTCATACAGACAGCTAGTGCTTTCACTTGTGAATCTGGTTGTGTTTGGCCTAACATGCAGTACTGCAAAAGTGCAAGTGAGCGAAAGCAAGCTGTGGCTGTGTTTGGAGATGTAGTAAGAAACCACAACAAAGTTACATTGCCTAGTTTACTCAAGTTAACCTCTTCACAGCTACAAACATGCACAGCAGATACAAGCGAGAGAGAGAGAGAGATTACATATGAACATATTTATTTTTTCAGGCAGTATGTACAGCTAATTCCAATTTATGTTCATAAATTGAGATGGTGATTACTAGCAATCAAGGAGGTACTGCTTTCAATCTTCAGTACTTCAGAAAAGAAAAAAATTCATTTGTCATATTTCTAGCCCGCCCCTCCCATTAAGGCTCAGTTTGGGTTACAATACGTAAAAACATTCAACCACCACCAAAAGATATATAAAAAAACAAACAAATAAAATTTCCTAACCCACAATTCCCCTCTTTGCACCTGCCAAATGCCTGTCTGAACAAAATGGTCTTACAAAAGGTCCAGAAGATGAACAGGCTCAGGCAAATCTCTATGGAAAGAGTGTTACATAATCGTAGGGCAGTCACCAAGAAAATCCATGTGTCCTTGTTGTGGAAAATTGGTGGGAAGATGGGATATCCACAAGAGGGAGCTGCCAGCTGCCCTCAGAGGCTGCAACAGGACACAAGAGGGGAGGCAGTTTTCAGACCAAATTAAGTGATCTGAGTTTTTGAGCATTGACATTGAACACATTAGACAAAGCATTCCTTGGAATAAAACAAAAAGGTCTTGGAACTCGCCATCCAGAGAAGGTACCACCTTTCCAAATGTGATGAACAAGTACAATTCAAGGTTTTGGAGTTCAACGCTATCTTGCATTTTGTAAGAAAATTCTAACAACGTTGCACATATTGAAAATGAAAAGCAGCACCAACGAGATGGTGCTTGTGGACATAAAACAGAATATGAAATCATATTAGTGCTTCATTTCTACTGAATGTTGTTGGCTAGGTCAGATCAGTCACATGCTATTTCAAATCAGTGCAAGTCAGTGGACCAAATTATGACTATTATGAAATAAAAAATCCAATAGATGGACATGAAGTCCAGTTGGACGACCTTGTCTCCATCAATTAGTTTGGGGACCAGCACAGCACCCAACCACCCAAAATCCAACTAGAAAACCACAATCTATGCATTTAGGGTTAGAAATTTGCTGTTCTCAATCAGCAAGACAGATTTGCACGATGGGAGTTAAGCCCATTTGCACAAACTTCAAATCCTTGAAAAGCAGTCTGCAGCATTCTGAGCACACAAAACTCCCATGAAAGTATGTAACATTTCTGGTGAGAAAGAATTCTTCCAGGGAGAAAACATCAGCCACTCTTGTCTTCCAAGCAAAGCACAGATTCTGAGCTATTGCTTCTCTTTCCATTCAAATATTTATAATGACGGGGGAAAAAACCCATCAACAATTAGTTTTGTTCCTCTTGGAAGCTAGATTAATACATACAGTTTGTACACTTTTGTACAGTAAAGGCCAATACACTAATTACCATTCCACTGCTTTTTAGTCTGGTTTCCAATGGTAACAGAACTTCTGCAATCGTTTGTGCAGGTCCATTCTCCCATCCTTAGTATCTTTTGACCTCAGCAGCCAATTACAGCCAAATTTGGTAGGGGCAAGGGGGCGAAAAGATAAGTAGGAACTCAAAGTTTCAGAATAGATACACCTGGAGAGAAGATATGGTCGTCCTTGTATCCCCACAAATCCTACTGTCTTCGCACAACATTGTTCCCTTTCCCCAACAATGAGAAAACCAGACTTCATTAGTTCAAGTGTCTGCTTGCATGGAACTTGGCGGGGGGGGGGGGGGGGGGGGGGAGATTTAAAGAGAGAAATAAGAACTATTTTCAGTTTCGCTATAAAGCATTTTCAGACAGTGTTACCCTAGTTCAAAATAGTTTTACTGAGCAAATGCTCTCCTTTGTTTAAAAGCCTACTTACCATTTTGTATAGCAGCAATGTCCTATTCAGAGCCTCTACAAATGATACCCCATGCATAATCAACACAACTTGGGGGGGGGAGGAGGGGGAGGGAACTGTCATAATCTGCTCAAAAACTCAGGATTTAAAGAACTTTATACTGTGGACAGTAATTTCCCCTATGAATCTACTACACAGGCTTATTGTCAAGTTATGCAAGGAAAAGACATAACCAGCAAAATGAGTAGAACTCATTGCAATTCTACTAAAATGGTTGTTTGAAGATAATTATTTTCGGCCACTATTAAATTTTACCTCTCAGGTTTTTACCAAGCCCATAAAGATTAAGGGAATAAACCATCAGGTTGCTGCCATTCATTCAAAAGGAGATTAGAGCCTGGCCTTTTCCTGACAGCTCCCATGCCCATGGAGCACTAGGACATCACAGTTCTCGGGGGGGGGGGGGGAGTTGTGTCTGCATCAGGAAAAGGGTGGGGCTAAGGGATTCCCTGAGCCTTTCTGGGTGCGGCCACTCCCCGTTGGGTGCCATTACATCACAGTGCTCCACAGGGGCAACGTCTCCCATTCACACGGACATTACCTCAAGTGCAGAATCAAAAGACCTACTACAGTTCCCTTCAGGAAAATCTAGCCTTAGACCGAAGGAATTATTTATTGCGAAGTATCTATGCTCTCATCTTCATCTAAAATGTTCACAACAAATAGCTGACTCTCCCTCTAAACAAGTAGGGGAGGCTTGACTTGAAATCCCTAATATTTGTAATAGGCAAAAAAAAAAAAAAAAAGCCACTACCCTTTAGTCTCTATTATATAAGAAAGAAAATCAAAAACCCTTTCCCCCAAACCTTTCCAAAACCTTTATGAAAGCTTTCGTTCCTCCTTCCAAAAGATACATTTGAGTACTTTTCATGAATTCAAACTAAGCCATTAAGTAGACTGTTGGAATATTTAGTAGTTCTGGGGAAGTGGGGGCAGATATCACACCACAAAAATAAAAATAGAGGCTTGTGCTCTAGAGTATTAATCATGGTTCCAAAAGGCTGCATAGCTAAATAGTCCTCAAGTACCCTTAATATCTCACAATGGTACCACTCTAGTATGACCGGGTTTCGGAATAATCACTCCTGTTAAACTGTGCGACATCTAGTACATTCACAACAGCAGACTAAATTGCAATCAAAACAACATTTGGATTCTGTAACTTCGCAGCAGGGCACCCGGCATAGCCAGCACAGGGCTCCGTGGTTCACGGAAGACCTGCGTCAGCTGAAACAGGTGGGGAGATGGTTAGAGCAACGGTGGCACCGTACTTGTACTGAAGCCGACCGACTGCACCATAGAGTGGTGTTAAAGGCATATGACATGGCTATTCAGGCAGCGAAGAGGAGGTTCTTTGCTACCATCATATCATCCACAAAGTCTCGTCCAGCAGATTTTTTCCGGGTGGTGAAGGGGCTGGTCAGTACGCTTTCTCTCAACCTGGAACTGGAATCTTCCAGTGCCTGCTGTGACATGTTCATTGACTATTTTGTGGATACAATCGCTCGTATCCACCACGATTTTGATGTTGCGATTGATGCAGTAGGTGTACCCGAAGTTATGGATGCCCCATCTGGTCCAGTTTTGTGGGATTGGTTTCAGCAGGTATCTCCCATTGATGCAGTGGAAGTGCTCAGGGCTGCGAGAGCCACAACTTGCAAACTGGATCCCTATCTGTCCTGGCTGGTGAAAGCCAGCCGGGAAACATTGGGACCATTAATGGCGGGGGTTGACGATGCCTCCCTTATGGAGGGCAAGGTTACAGGGTGCCTGAAGGAGGCTGTGGGGCGGTCTTTGCTCAAAAAGCTATTTCTTGCCGTTGACTCCCTTGCCGGTTATAGGCCAGTCTCTAACCTTCCCTTTTTAGGGAAGGTTATTGAACGGGTGGTGGCCCAGCAGCTCCAGGGGCATCTGGACTGCATCTGTTTCCTTGATCCCTCAGAGTCTGGCTTTTGTTCAGGGTATGGCACTGAGACTGTACTTGTGGCCGTGGTTGACTATCTGCGCCAGGAGCTGAACCAAGGTCTGTCTACTTTTTGGATTCGGTTAGATCTGCTAGCAGCCTTTGACATGGTTGACCATGAGAGTTGGTGGCTTGCCTGCGGGACCGTGCTGGGGTAGGCGGAACTATTCGTGAATAGTTCAGCTCTTTCCTGGCCGGAAGTACTCAGCGTGTGGTACTGGGACATTTTACATCATCTCCCCGGGATCTCACATGTGGCGTTCCGCAGGGATCTATTTTGTCCCCTCCTGTTTAGCGTATATGTGCAGCCTTCGGGCGAGATTAAGAGAGGGTTTGAAGTTTGGTGCCATCAATATGCTACCTCTCATTTACATCTGACCCAGGCCCTGCAGTCTCAGTGTTTACCCCGTGCCTGTCTGCAGTAGGGACCTGGATGAGGACAAGCCATCTGAAGCTGAATCCCAGCAAGATGGAAGTGATGTTGGTGGGAAAGTGCAAGGGAACGGAGGTCCCCATCACTGATGGGTTGTGTCCCTCCTTGGTCCCTCAGGTTGAGAGTACGGGAGTGCTCGCTGACTCACAGGTCCGCCTGGATGCCCAGATGGCAGCTGTGGTGAGGAGTGCTTTTTATAAGTTACATCTGGTTCGTCATCTTTGCACTTATATCTCAGGCTCCAATTTGGCCACCGTCATCCATGCATTCATCACTTCGCGATTAGACTACTTCAACGCACTGTACGTGGGGCTACCCTTGGTGACAACCCAGAGACTACAGCTGGTGCAGACTGCGGCGGCCCGCCTCCTGGTGGGGACACGTCTCTCCACTGACTGCACTGGCTGCCGAGAGTTCTCTGGGCCCGATTCAAGGTGTTCGTTATTATCTTTAAAGTCCTATACGGCCTGGGCCCTGTGTACCTGCAGGATCGCCTCACCCCTGGTGTCCTGGATTGGTCTGGGGGCACCCTCTTGGAGGCCCCCTGCGTATCGACATTCAAAGGACATTCTCGGTGGCCGTGGCTCAACTGTGGAACTCCCACCCGGTGGATCTCCCGGTGGACCTCTCTCTGGATCTCCCCTCCTTCTGCAGACAATGCAAGGCCTGGCTGTTTGGCCAGGCATTCGGTGAAGGGGACGGGTAGTGGGGGGGTTCTTTTCTTTTGGGGGGGATTGAGGGGGAGTGGGCTATTCGGGCCTCATCTGTTTTATAAATTTGTTTTATAAACATTAATGCTTTTATATTGTATTTCTTTTATTTTTTATATGATGTGCATATTATTTATTGTACGCCACCCCAGGTTGCCATTGGGCAGGAGGGAGTGGATTATATGTTATGAAAGTAAATAAATAAAATAAATTTTCCCATAGCAACCCTCCAATGTTAAAAGCATACACTATTCCAATATCCTCAAGAGGAAGATACACATGACTTTGGAGGTTCGCCTAACTCAGTTTAAATGTCTTCCGGGGACAGTGTAAGATCTTTTCATTTGGCCAGGCATTTAATGGGCAGGGACATATTGGGGGGGACGGGGGAGCGGAGGGGAGTGTTTTTAGTTTTATGGGTTTTTCATTATGTATTTTATATTTATATTTTATGTATTTACTGTGAGCCGCCCTTAGCCTCCAGGAAAAGAACATTTGGGGCACTTACTGGTGAGTTTTCTTTCTACGAGTCTCCCTGCTTGGCACTCCTCAGTGTGGGTGTGTCCTGCTTCCAGGTACTCAGAAGACAGACCTCAAATATTCAAATTTGTGGGCAGACCAAGTGTGGGACACTCCCTGACTCTCCAGTTTGAGTTCTTCCGAAGGCTCTGGAGGGAAAAGATAGAAGACAGAGCCCTCCAACGGGCCGGATTAAGGGGCTCAGTTGTCTGCCCCCCTGCTGGCAGGCCCTGGGTGGGCCGGAGTGTCAAGCAGGGAACCGCATAGAAAGAAAATTCACCGGTAAGTACCCCAAATTTTCTTTTCTCCCTCAGCTCCCTGCTTGGCACTCTTCTGCGTGGGATGTACCAAAGCCAATCCAAACAGGGTGGGAGAAAAGAGAACCGGTGACCGGTAAAAGGTCCGCTGCGATGGCCTGGAGGACCCTCCGCCCAAAGGCGGCCTCCGCCAAAGCCATTGTGCGAATCTTGTAATGCCTTGAGCATGTATGCACCAAGGTCCACGTGGCCACCCTGCAGATTTCCTCGCATAAGGCCCTGGATAACATGGCCCATGATGTGGCCAAAGACCGCAGTGACTGTGCCGTAACCCCCGACGGTGGCGGCTTTTTCATTGCTATGTACGCCTCCCTGATACAGCGACGAATCCACCGAGAGATCGTGTCCTTTGACACTGGTCTCCCCAGTTCCACACCCCTGTATTTGACAAACAGGGAGAAAGACCTGGAACACCCACTCGTACGGCGGATATAAATTCTCAGTGCTCTTCATACATCAAGCTTTTGCCACACCTTCTCCCCTGGGTCCCTGAGCCTTGCAAAGTAGTAGGGCATCTTGTGATGAGGCAAACAGGTCGATGGTTGGAGTCCCCCACTTTTGTGCTAGCATGCTGAACACATCCTGGTGAACCTCCCACTCCCCTGGATCTAGATCTACCCGGCTGAGTCGGTCCGCTTCGATGTTGTCTGTTCCCTTGATGCGGACTGACTTGATCAACCTGAGTCTGGGTTTCACCTACTGGAACAAACGCTGAGCCTCCCGCTGCAACACTTTCGACTTCGATCCCCCTTGGTGGTTGATATACGCCATTGCCGTGGTGTTGTCTGTCTGCACCAAGACATACTTTTCCCTCAGGTCGTGGTCGAATTCCACCAGTGCCAGCTGAATTGCTCGAAGCTCCAGTGAGTTGATGCTGAGGACTTCTTCCTCCTGCGACCAACGGCCCTGAGTCTTCCTGGAGGTCATGAACACACCACCACCACCCAAGCTGGCATCTGTTGTCACCGTGGTCTTGTGTGGCTCGATCAGGGGGACTCCCTGGCGAAAGCGGGATGTCTTTCCACACCAGCCTAGCTGTTTGGCTAGAAGTCCTGGGATCCAGACAACCTTGTGTTGTCGTGCCATGACCTCCCTCTGGTACGGCCCAAGAAAGTTCTGCAAAGGCCGAAAGCGTAGCCTGGCCCATTGAACCTGATCTATACAGGATACCATTGCGCCCAGCAGTCTCGCTAAATCCATGACCGTTGCTTTGCAGTCTCACCAAGGTCTGGACAGTGTAACTATGAGGCGGTCGCTGCGCTCATCTCCTATTGAGACCCTGTTCCTTGCTGTGTAGATGATAATTCCCAGATGTGGGATCATTCTGGTTGGGACGAACTGACTCTTGGGGAGGTTGATTACAAACCTTAAGTTCTGTAAAGTTTGCATGGCCTCCTGGACATGCCGGATCGCTGCAGAGCAAGACGCAGAGCGGATGAGGATGTCGTCCAAGTACGCGTGCACTCCCTTTTGGCGAAGTAGGCCCACAATGGGGCCAGGACCTTGGTAAACATACGAAGGGACGAGGCCAGTCCAAAAGGAAAGGAGGTATACTGCCAGTGCACACCCCTGTAGTAGAATCTCAGCAGCGCCCGGTGTTGGTGCGCAATGGGTATGTGCGGGTAGGCGTCCTTTAAGTCAATTGAGGAGAGCCAATCCCATACCCTCCAGTGCCTGCAGAGTGGACCTGAGGGTCTCCATCTGGAATCTTGTATTTCATTAATCTGTTCAGGAATCTGAGGTTGAGTACTGCTCGCACTTCCCCATTCTTCTTTGGGATGAGAAACAGCAAGGAGTACAGGCCCTTGCCCATCTCTGTGGCCGGGACTGGCACAATTGCTCCCATGTTGGCCAGCCTTGCTATGGCCGACCTCATGAGACACCTTTTCACTGCGTCCTTGGAAACCAGGAACTCGATGAATCTGCTGGGTGGCCAGGCCACCAGTTGAACATGATACCGCTCTTTGACTATGCTCTTCACCCATTCGTCCTGGATATGGGCGGCCCAGATGGTGGCAAAGTGGGCTAGGTGCCCCTCGAGGAGCGAGGGACCCTTGGGGGGCGTGGCAGGGCCGTCATTGGGCGGGCTTTGGGCCCCGCTGCTTGCTGTTGGGCCTTAATCCATTGCTGCTGTTTGTCCTGTGAGCCAGCTACCAACCGGACTTGCGATACTTGTCCCTGGAATAAAACTGGCGACTGGATCCCCATGTGTATCCTTGCTTATGTCGCTGGGGACCAAAAGGAACTTATTTTACCCCTTCCTTTCTCTATATTAGGCGTGAGAGTCTTCTTCTCTTCCACCATTTTGTCCCAGCATCTTGTCGAGCGTAGGGCCGAATGGTTTAGCCCCCACGAATGGATCCAAAGTCAGGGTAGTTTTCGACGCCGGATCTGCTTTCCAGGTATGGAGTGACAGCCAACGTCTAGTCGCCACGGTAGTAGCCACCACCTGCGAGCTAGCCCTCATTGAGTCTATGGAAACGTCCGCGATATAGGCTGCTGCGGAAGCGATCCTGTCCAGCCTGGATGCCCGTTCACGCGATTGTAGCTCTGGGTCCCTCGCCTCCTCCACCCAGGTCAAAATTACCCTTGCGAAAAAGGTAATGGCCGTATCGGCCTGAAGAGCATTTGACGTGGCCTCAAACAATCTCCTCAGCAAGACTTCCACGGCTCTATCGGTCTGGTCCTTAGGCAGAGGATTCCCCCCCCATGTAGGGGCTGCTGAGACTCTAGCAAGGGCAGCCGCTGCTAGGTCCACCCAGGGCAGCGCAAACAGGGTTGCTTTATCCTCCGGGAATGGGTAGAGGCTGCTTGACCATTTTTGGGGGCTTCCTCTCCTCAGAGGGTGCACCCAGGCCGACCTGATGACAGTTTCAAACGTGGGCAGCAGCGGTAGGCAGGTGGGATGCTTCCTGGGGATTAGGAGCAGGTTCCTTCTCGTGCCACGTTCCTCAGTTGTGGTAGCTTCAGCTGCCGGGGTTAGGCTGAGGGTATCTGTGACTCTGATTATGGTCTTACTCAGTGTTGCCGGGTTGAACAGTTTCTGTTCCTCCTTGTCCAATGACTCTCTGTCCTCAGACCATTCCCCTTCCTGCGCGGAAGACTCAGCAGTATCGGACCACGGTGCCCCCAGAATACCTCAGGGGAGTCCTCAAAGGCCCCAAGGTCCTCACGGAGCTATTAGGGGGAGGGAGGAGGGAGCAGGAGCATACAGGGAAGTATCAGCCCACTTACCCTGCTCCTGACTGTTCCCTGCTGCAACACACCAGACCCCTGGCGGTGGGTGGCTTGCAGCGGCGGAGTCTGCTGGGAGCACCAACTGGAGCCTCCTGATTCCCTCAAGGGGAGAGGAGGGGACAAGCAGGCTCCTCGGCAAGGCTCAGCTCAACCCAGCACACTCAAAGAGGGAAGGGGAGCGAGCAAGCCTCTAAGAATGATGTCGAATTAAAAAATAAACTAAAATAATAAAGCAGCTCCCTAAATGGGACTCCAGGGAGCAAGCTCTGCATCCGGTAACTCTGAAGGCAGAACTCAAACTGGAGAGGCAGGGAGTGTCCTGCACCTGGTCTGCCCACAAATTCGAATATTTGAGGTCTGCCTTCTGAGTTCCTGGAAGCAGGACACGCCCATGCTGAGGCGTGCCAAGCAGGGAGCTGAGGGAGAATAGGGTGGGATATAAATATAAATAAATAAATAGACCCCAACTGATACTTTGTATATTTTAAATATCTTTATTGACTGTCTGGAGCCAAGAGTTTATACTTAAGCCTCAAAATAGGATTGTGTAGGCAATAGTTTTGGGAACTATTATTATTAATTATTATTAACAAACATTTATATAGCGCCAGCAGTGTACATGGCACTTTACAAAGTAATAAAACAGACACGGTCCCTGCCCCTAGGGCTTACAATCTGAGCGACAGGAGCTGGGGGAGAGACTTAGGAAGGGCAACAGAGGGAGAGACAAGGGGTCTAACATTCATGAAGATGCGAGGTCTCAAGTGCACGTACTTGGCTTGGTTAC